>JAIEZT010000054.1:34198909-34226409 GCA_019594935.1 Periophthalmus modestus | reverse complement strand
TTCTCAAAATGTATTTTCTTAATCAGTGATTCACGTAGGACTCGGCATTGTCACCCAGTACAGTTTTGGCACAAATGACAAAAAAAAATCACTGCTTGCTTGTATGATCTGCGGCGGTGCCAACAGCATGTGGCACTTAGTCGTGATGACATTTATGGGTATCATAGATTGTAATGAAATAGCTGACAAAAGCACAGTGTGTCTGCTTTAAGTTTGGGTGTAACTTACCACTAGGAAAAATAACTGAGGGCACATTAACATATAGGACAACATGACTAATAATCAATCCAACACAATGACCCTACTTAGCTCCAATCATAAACACCGCCTGCATACACACTCACATAAACAGATTGTTGTATTGTTTTTGGAACGAGACAAAGACAGATTTTGGAGAGATTAGTCCTCTCGAGCAACATAATCAGATTTCAGTTTTGGCCCAAAGCATTCTCCTTCGGAGCACTGATTCTCTGATCTGATCCCTTCAATGAACAAACAGCAAAAAACTTAAAGCCAAACATTTTTTCTCAAAGTTGGTTTATTTGGTCCTAACTTTATAGGTGTATTATGTTTTTAAGTTGTTTTGGGGTGATGGATCCAAAACCTTATTTTGTTCATGTTTTACCTGGAGTGTTCCACAAAAGACATGGTGACTCCTCCAAACTATTTCTTATAAATGAATAAATAAAACATTTTCTACCGTACAATGACAATCCAGGCAAAGCAGTAACATGTTCAGGTGACAAACTCTCCACCAAAAAACCTTCCTAGTGCATCTTTAACCAAAAGATTACAGATACATAGAAGAAATACTAATTACTATTGTCTAAAATCAAAATGTGTAAAATCAGCCTAAGATTTTCAGCAAACCGAGCAGTATTTGGTTAGTCATCACTGTGTAAAATATATTTCCTTGCACCCATGTTTTATTAAATCTACAATAGAAAAAATGAACGTTGTGATGAAAAGATTAAAGTTTAATATGTCCATCATTACGTAACAACATCAACATTAGTTTAGACTGCGAGGTTCGTTCAGAGATTGGGTAAAAGCTGGACTGTACAACCACAGCAATATGAGCTTTCTTTTTTCATGACAAGAGGCAGTAATTAAAACTGCCACTCCGTGTGACAAGGTGGGGGAGGGGCGGTGGGTGCGGGAGGAGAGATGGGTAAAGAAGCGAGCGGCGGTGTGGTCGCTCCTCTTTTTAATGAGGATTCTAATCAAGCCAAAGGAGGCCGCCCTGAGACCCCCCAGGTTCATTAGACTAGAAACCTCAGTGCATGAAAAGACAAAAAGTACAAAAAAGTTGTTGTTTTTTTATGAATCACTGGAGCTAAAAATGGATTTGGTACGAAGGGGTGAGAGAGATAGGAGGACAGCCAGCAGAGATAAGAGTGTGGGTCATTGGTCGAGTCACAGCTGTCATCGATCCCCTGATTGGCTGTGTGATGGTATCAACACGCCTGGCAAAGATCTCACCATAACCAGCTCAAACCATGCACTTTAAAGAAATCGGTCAGACTTATTGCACAAAGGAATGTACAATATTTAACTTGGAAGAATATATTCTGTGAACAATGTCGATCAGGTTTATAACAGACAGTATAAAGGGAAAGGAGCACAGTAAGGCATCTGGTTCTTCTCTGGTAGGACGTCAGCTACCAGTTTGTCTCTGGAGATTTAATTGCTTAGAAAATACAGTGCGGCATTAAACATATGCATGTCTTTAATATCAAGTATTCTTATCGCTTAAAGAAATACCTTGAAAATCATGCGTTCATACTGTGAGCGGGGTTGATTTTTCACAAACCTGACTTCACAGATCTGTCCTAATTTTGCCTGGTATCACCTGCTTGTCTCCATGGAAAAAGACATTCAAGGCAAAGCAATAACATCACCCCAGAGACAAGGATCCGGCAGGCCCTCCACCTTTAAATGCTCCTTGACCGCTAAAAAGCCTTTCTTACAAACATCACATCTATCAGCAACAAAGGCCACAATCAAACGGTCTTAAGTGCATTTACATATTATTCTAGCACCAAGATAAGGCTAAAGCTGCATGTGTTATGTTCAGATTTGAGCATGGTTGAGTTTAAGAAGTAATGGGGGAGGGTAGCTTAAACAGGTTACTTTGGCCACTCAAACATGTTACTCGTTCCAGTCGGCTCATATTGATTGCACAGCGGTATGGAGAACACAAAGCTTCTAACAGCAACTCCACTCAAAGTAAATGTTAATGTCAAGACACAGCATGCGCTAAAAAGTCCATTTGCTAAAGATTCAGAAGAAGTCAGCATTCAACTACTAAGAGGCTCTAACCCGATATGGCTTGTAGTAAGTATAACAAATGAATTCTTTAGTATAAGTAAAAGTACATGATTAATAAATGCATTTTTCAACACCTCTTCATCAAAGTCTGATGTATAAATATGTGCTATGTATCTTTCGGCAGGGGGGCTGCCACCTGCTTGTGGAGTTATTGTTTTATCTGAATATTTCACAGTATGGCATTAAAATTAGACCCCACTTCGTTAATTATCTCCATAGAGACAAGCAGTTGGTGCAGTCAGGCCTAGAGACAGGTCAGATAGACACAAGAATGCACTTTCTCGAGCAATAAAACATCAGTAGCTAAATAAATGCAAAATATTTGTAATGTCATATTTTGGAAATTCCAGGCAAAGCAACAGTCCATTGGAAAGGTTACGCTGTGCACCTTTAAATTCACACAGGCTCCTTTGTTTGACTAAAACATTCGTAAAGTGATTCTAATTCTCAAATAAATGGATATTATAAATTGAAATCACAACCAGGATTCAGAAAGCTTTATGATTTTGCTGTTTATTACAGAGCCTGACCTGATCCCCGGGTGTCTCACAGCATTTGTCACCTTGCTTTGTTTAAAGAAATTATGGAAAACAGGACTGCATTATGACTGAGCAAACAACTATTTTTAATCCCCAACATGAAATTTGATTAAACACTATTTAGTGGCGTGGTTTCTAAAAGTGTGGGCGTCGTTCAAATAGATACACAGTTTACACAAAAGTTTGCTGGCTTGATAAATTTTGTGCATTTAATAAGCAAATTATTCTAAACGTAAACCTTGTGCCAAAGCAATTAGTGATAAATTATAATCTTATGACAAATTATCTTGTGTTGACAGCCTGGGGGAACGCAGCAATCAAACATTAATTATTCAGTGGGTAATTAAGTTCATAGGTGTTTCTCTATTCTCGCCCTTTACGTTGGGCTCTTTTCATTTTCCTCTGTGTAAGGTGCAGTGTCCAAGGACTTAGAGAAACTTTAACACAATCAAACATACTGTATGCAACTGTCAAGGTTTTAATTTTTTTTTTTTTTTTTGTTTATGAATTATTGTAATCTTAATAGACCCGAATGTGTTTAAATAATCCTTCAGATAAACTGACCACAATTAGAATCCAAAACCAACAGCAGTGTGTGCACAAAACACACACAGAAAACATTCAAGACGGTTTAGTGGCGGGACAAATTGTTGGAAAAAAAAATGATTAAAAATAGCAAATTGTGTGCATGCCAAAAGAAACAAAAAATTGACATTACTTCGATACAAATCATAATCCAAAATGACACAAATAACACAATAATTCAAATAAAACAATGTAAAATCATTATGAAATATTTGACTGTTTTATTTGATATTTTTATTAAAAACCACAAACAACGAGATAACAGTACTTTTTTGTGTGTGTTGGGCAATTCCACAGATTTTTATATCAAGTCATAGGGCTATAATAATGTAATATTGATACAGTCACCAACATAATAAAAATGCACTTAAAACCATCTGCTGTGTGGAATCTTATAATGGAAATGTATAACTATTATAAATAAATAAAAAGTGAGTTCTGATCTGACCAAAATAAGATACAGCTTGTCTTTGACTTTCTTTTGCTTCAGAACACATAGTGCATCGAGACTGATCCGCTCATCATCACTAAACTCCCAGCTCTGCTCCTCCAGACACGTTTCAAACAGGACTCTTTGACATGGAGCGGAGTGCTGCTGCCATCTTAAGGACAAAAATCATATTTCAGGGACAAACACAGTATTTCCACACATTTTCATAAGCTACTTTATTTTGCCTTGTATCATAATAAATATCAGTAAATGCAATGAAATGACGGAGGTAGAACAGGAGCCTCCTCCACTCCCTCCTCAGTGATCTGCTCCTCGAGGTCTTTACACTGCTCTGTGTTTTGCCTGACACAGAAGTGGGGCTCAGGGCCAGGGCCACCAGAGGGCCCCCAAGAGCACCTGCATCTTTATGGCAAATATTGATTATAGGCATTTTGATTTGTTTTTTATTTATGAATATATTTATTTAGTTATTTTTAGAAACTATCACACACCTCGTATGTGTTGTATAGTGAATATCTCTGTAAATCAATGACATTTGTATTCACTTCTACTGAATGCATACATTTGTTTTCGAATCGTTTGTTTTTGGGGCATTAATCAAGCAGAACCAAAGCCAGGCCTAGGTGTGGGAGGCCTCGTGTTTACCCCGGTGCAGGGGCCCTTCCCGTGAGGTGAGTGCGCGCTGCTCGAGGCGGAGAGACATTTGGATGCGCGCTTTACACGTTGAACAAAGTTATTGAACTAAAAGTGATCTAAAACACTGGACAATGCAGCTAGGATAGACGGACCTTTGAGAAAGGTTTCAAAATATGCCATCAATGAACTTCAGGCCAATGAAAATGCCAGGATAAAAGAGTGAAGCGTGAAGAAGGGTCTGCGCGCACGCTGCTGACATGGTGGTGAGTCAGGCTGTGTTTCTTTATTGGCTTTTATGTGCATGGTACAGGTTACTCCTGACATTAAGTTGGCTCTGGTGGTAGTGGCTGTAAAAACACCTGTCGTTCTCATCTATCTGCTGAACGAGTGATGACCTGTGAACGAACTAGTGGAACGCGAAGTGAGAGTTTCCAAAATGCGATATCTCCCACAATGATTCTTTCTGGACTTGTTAGCCTTTAGACATCAGAATAACGTGTACTAAATAGAAAAGCTGGTCACGGTGAACCCATGTCAAAATGTTTTAAAGGAACTATATGTAACCTGCGCTCCCTCACAGTTTTTAAAATGAAAGTGGGTTGCCAGTGCGTAAACGTGCAGATAGCAGAGATGTACACTTCTTCTCAGTATATGGACAGGCCACGTCTCACGTAAAAGCTCAGAACCTCCAGAGTTCAGCCAGGCTGCCTGGTGTTGATAAATGATTGGCTGCTGGAGCTGGTGTTTTTGTAGTGAGGATTCAAACCAGAGAGACTCTTTTTAGGTTTAAACCAACTGGATTTCAGCACTGAAACTGGCAACCCGAGTTAGAGGTTCATGTGAGCCTCTACTTTGTGAGTGGATAATGGTCTTGAGAACCCAAACATCAGATGACAAAAAAATAATTTGAAATTAATTGCCTTCGTTGTATTTGGTTGACACATAGTTCAAGTTTATGAAATGTAACTTCAAAATCTTACATGCAGTTCGTTTTAACTATTTAACTGTTGTCCTGTTGAATTCTGCAGCTACACTGGGTGCTATTGAAGGTTACTGACATAGACCTATTTTACATGATAATGGGAGCCAACTGGAGCACATTATGCACCAGCAAACAGGACAAAAAAGTGTCACAGAGTAGAGTACACTGTGGAGGCTACAGCTTTTTGGATTACCTTTCTGACTCTAATGTCGGTAAAATGCATTTGGTGGTGATATTGGCATTGCTGTCTTTCTTCTACTGAATTTTGTTGGATGTAAATCAGCAACAGTTAAGCGACAGAAGTGATACCATTTTCTGCATTAGTGTTGCGCTAAGGGGCAGGCATATGTTTTGAATCTGATCATTTGTTTCAAGAAGGACCTGTCATGTGCTTTATCCCAGAGCTTTATCTTCAAATTGTACTAGTGATGAATTACTCCTCTTAAACTGCTCTTCCTCATGCATACCTCACACTTTGCTGCTTAGTCTGTGTCCCCTTTTGTTCCAAGCTCTAGTGAAGACTAAATGGGCATATTTATTTGTATAGGTTTAATGATGTAGCCTATAGTATCTAGATCCTCCGCACAACTCTTTCCACTTTTTCTCATCTAATAAAGTCTGTGTATGTGGGTGTGTTTGGTCTAATGAAAGCTCCCAGTCTCCTCTGCCACATTCCTACCAAAGACACGATAATGTCTTTTATGATCCAGTGTATGTGCCACCGCCTCTGTCTCATCCGACGCTACATAAAACAGCTGTTTGAAGACTGTTGGTGCTGAAGCCCTGTGTCTCTCTGCCACTGAACTGCTGCCTCTGCCCTTTGTTCTAAAAATGGATATTAAAGTGAGACAGCACTAAAGACAGCTGGTGAGGACAAGAAAGGATCGGCACAAATCAGAACAACATGATACGGGAAGGTGTTTGAGATTTGAAGGCATATTTTCTGAAAATCAGACATCCAACAGCTAAGACAAAGTTAGGGTTTGATCTGCAAACAGCAAAGCCAGAGCAGGAGAAAACAGAATTTAAAGTAGTGGTATATGTCCTGTGATAGACATTTGTGTAAACTCTATTTGTTGTATTTCGTTTTGATTGTCTTTAGTTGCTTTTGTGCTTTTGGCAACACATCTATGGAGGTTAGTGAGGCAGAGGCTATCAGCTATAACATTTCTTCCTCCATCAAGCCACCAAGATTTTTTTTTTTTTGCATTCATATTTCACATTTTCTCTTTTCACATTTTCACATTTTCATTTTTGCATGTTGGATATACAATCACCTGAAGGATTAGGAACACCATACTAATACGGTGTTTGACCCCCTTTCGCCTTCAGAACTGCCTTAATTCTACGTGTGGCATTGATTCAACAAGGTGCTGAAACATTCTTTAGAAATGTTGGCCCATATGATAGGAGCATCTTGCAGTTGATGGAGATTTGTGGGATGCACATCCAGGGCACGAAGCTCCCGTTCCACCACATCCCAAAGATGCTCTATCGGGTTGAGATCTGGTGACTGTGGGGGCCATTGTAGTACAGTGAACTCATTGTCATGTTCAAGAAACCAATTTGAAATGATTCGAGCTTTATGACATGGTGCATTATCCTGCTGGAAGTAGCCATCAGAGGATGGGTACATGGTGGTCATGAAGGGATGGACATGGTCAGAAACAATGTTCAGGTAGCCCGTGGCATTTAAACGATGCCCAATTGGCACTAAGGGACCTAAAGTGTGCCAAGAAAACATCCCCCACACCATTACACCACCACCACCAGCCTGCACAGTGGTAACAAGGCATGATGGATCCATGTTCTCATTCTGTTTACGCCAAATTCTGACTCTACCATTTGAATGTCTCAACAGAAATCGAGACTCATCAGACCAGGCAACATTTTTCCAGTCTTCAACTGTCCAGTTTTGGTGAGCTCGTGCAAATTGTAGCCTCGTTTTCCTATTTGTAGTGGAGATGAATGGTACCCAGTGGGGTCTTCTGCTGTTGTAGCCCATCCGCCTTAAGGTTGTGCGTGTTGTGGCTTCACAAATGCTTTGCTGCATTCCTCGGTTGTAACGAGTGGTTATTTCAGTCAACATTGCTCAGCTTGAATCACTCGGCCCATTCTCCTCTGACCTCTAGCATCAACAAGGCATTTTCGCCCACAGGACTGCCTACTGGATGTTTTTGCCTTTTCACACCATTCTTTGTAAACCCTAGAAATGGTTGTGCATGAAAATCCAAGTAACTGAGCAGATTGTGAAATACTCGGACTGACCCGTCTGGTACCAACAACCATGCCACGCTCAAAATTGCTTAAATTACCTTTCGTTCCCATATTGACATTCAGTTTGGAGTTCAGGAGATTGTCTTGACCAGAACCACACCCCTAAATGCATTGAAGCAACTGCCATGTGATTGGTTGATTAGATAATTGCATTAAGGAGAAATTGAACAGGTGTTCCTAATAATCCTTTAGGTGAGTGTACAATATAAGCAGGACAAACAGACACTCGAATGACTATTTATTTTACTATTTTCAGGCTAAATGTATTCTTA
This sequence comes from Periophthalmus modestus, assembly GCA_019594935.1. NCBI lineage: Eukaryota > Metazoa > Chordata > Actinopteri > Gobiiformes > Gobiidae > Periophthalmus > Periophthalmus modestus. Next base: position 34,218,336 of record JAIEZT010000054.1, on the reverse strand, counting down.
TTTGAGTAAGTGATCCTGTTTTAGTGGTGCCGTAGGTGTAGAAGTAGGCCCATTCACCCTTATTTATGGTACTTGTTCTTGTTCTTACTTGGGTTTCTTGCTCTTTGCCCTTCTTGAGAGGTGCTATATGAAACTATATAGTAGTAATTGCCACTGGGCCCAATTGCTCCTCATTTGATTCCGTGGAAGCTGTAATTGGCCGTCCCAGCCACCAATCAATGCTGGTGTTATTACTGGGATCTCAGGCACCCAGACAGTCGGCAGATCTCGGGCAAAGGGGAACTTGGAGGTGGGAGAGGTGATGTTGTAGGAGCTTGTTACGGCCCGTACAGCTGCTTGTCTGCGTGTCTTCTGACAGGAGACATGTGCTAACCCCACAGCGCACATTGACACTATTGGTTTCAGACTCAGCCATGTCCAGTGACACCTCATTAACAGTTTTTTTTTTTCTTACTTTATAATTGTGTTTCCATAAAGCTGCTGTCAAAGGGTCGTCCTATAGCTGCATCATATATTATTACTGGTCTCTGCAGATAAAAGCAGGTGGTTCTAATAATCTCATATGATTCTTTCAGTAGATGTATGGCTACTCAAATTAGTTTGAATGACTAAATTAATTGTTACTACAAAGTGGATAAAAACAATGTAAAGTACTTGTTATAATTGCAAAGCCCGGCTGCATTTGTACATCAAAATTTCATTAATAAAAACATTAGTTGGATAAGATTAAATCATAAACTAAAAAAAAAAAATAAAATAAAATAAAAGTTTTTTTTTTTTTTTTTTTTTTAATCTTTGACAGTATTAATACAAAAAAACAAAACAAAAAAACAATAACTGTGTCTCAAAAGGCCTCACAATGTTTTATATAGATCTATCGATTATCTGAGAAGCTGTTTTTTGTTCTTTTACTTTCACAAATTTAGCATTTTAATTTAGGATATTATGTATAAAATAAAATGCATTCCATAGGTTGTGTTCACAGCATTCTATACATTTATGTCATAACCTGAAAATGGAGATCTCAGCTCTATGCGTAATTTAGATTTTTGAAAGAAATGTCCAGAGACAGTTCACAGTTTTTTGGGAATTTGGTTTCACGTGCTAGCCATATTAATATGTTTAAAGCTTTTTCAATTGACAGTAATGGGGCCTGCGTGCTTTTTTTATATTTATTTTTTTTAAATAAATAAAACCACATTTTTGATTGAAAAGAAAACACACTCCCTAGTTCATGTTCTATATAGGCCTGTCCCGATAATTAGTATATTGACTTAATTTTCAATCAGTTAGAGATGCAACAATATTTCCTTGCTTTTTCCTTGTACTATTGGGGGTCTTTTTGTTGTAGTAGTCTCATTATCTATATATAGGACCAGCCTCCAGTAACACTCACTGTAGAGTGGAAAAATTCCACCATTGCTCACTCCCCAGACCATCCATGAAGCTTGGAGAATGTTTGGAGTGATTACTGTGCCATCTGCTGGATGACAGGCTGTATTTCTGTTGATTAAGACAAATGGAAAGTATTGTTTTGTGGGGTCAACAATGAACAAAATATTGTATCTGTATAACAAAGAACATTTCTATTATTATTTTACATATTCTTTTTCTTAATTATACAAATATGTCACACAATGTAAAGATATTTGTCACTTGTTTAATTGTTTCAACTACTGAAAGGAAATTGTATTGAGGTATTCTCTTAGCCTGTACATTTTTTTTTTTTTTTTTAAGCAAAAAAAAAAAAAAAAACCAAAACAGCCAAATAATTGCATCTGCTGCAGAACCCAATTCATCCACACAAGGGCAGTGTTGGGCTACTTATTGAGCTCACGGATTTGTGTTTTCTCCAGAGAGATCACACCATCCACTAAATCCAAGGATGGATGGTTTTTGTGAGTCATTATTTGTAAAATAATCAGGTGTACGGTGGACTAGGATTTGGCATATTTTAGTTGTTACTTATCAGTTATGAGTCCTAATTGGGGACCATAAAAAATCGCACATCCTCCTGCCTCCATCTTGCGGTCTCCCACCTGTCTCTTTCAATACTGATGCATTATGGGTTCCTACAGGGCCCAGGAAGTATGTGGAGATAAGACCAAAGGGGCGGAGAGACTGGTCCTGTGATGCTGCAGATAACGCCTAATCACATTCATTACATCAATTAGAGCAGGTCACCACCACACCAGGCTGGTCAGACCCCCGTGTCCTAAAGATCAATACTAAACACACACTACATCCTTTCAACTGGAGCATTCCCCTTTACATTTGTCAAAAAACTGAGCTGTAGTAGTATAGGGATGGCCTACTACTAGTAACTTATTGTTTCATCCTTTTAGGAAGCCTTAGTATTAAACTATAATATACATTGATCATTTTTATATATTTTGTTAATTGTAAAAAAAACTATAATGATGCAGAATTGATAAGGTCTGCCTCTTCATAGCGGCATTCCACCATAAGCAGCAGATTTTCATTCATGTATGTTTTATATTATTGAAAATGGTTGTGTGACATTTTTGAACCCCGCATGCATTGCCCGAAGCCTGAATTTTTTGGAATCATCACAGGTGAATACAGAGAAGTGGGGGGGCGATAGGGGGAAGGTGAAGACTGAAACATTTTGAGCACTCAAGCCTTGAATGTAGGATTATTCACACATGCATGAATCAATCAAAATAAAAAAAATAACTTGCACCCACCATGAACTTGCGACCACCCCTTAATTGCGACCGCCCCTGAAATGCGACCTCTCCTGAATCATGACTGCCTGTGTATGCGACTGCCCACCATTCCATCCTCCCTTCCTAATAGCTGCCAAGGCCACTATTTGTACCTTTCCATAGTGAAGCGCGCCAATTGACTTATACTGATATGGTCCAGGGGATTAAACCAGCAACCTTGTGCATAAAACACAAGGTTCCTTTCGGTGTAATTTCCTTTTTTGACCAAAATAATGTCTGTGTCAGTTGTGCGGCTTGTATCTGTGATTCATGGAACAATAGTTACATACGTAACTCTCATATAAAAAATAAAGAATATGATGTTGGTCGAATTGACTAGCATGTTATGGTGAATTACTCCCCCAGGTTTTGTGATAATTAGATTTTATTTTTTTATGTATATTTTAGGGGTATATAGTCACCATTGGGTATATGCTCATTACTCTGCTGTATTCAGGCTTTGATTTTGCACTGTTGATTAACATTTTAGCTCTGTAGACTTTTTGACGGTGTGTTACACAAAAAACTGTAATGAATATCCAATAAAAATGGATATCTATTGATTATCAACATCACTAGATGTGACATGTGGAGTGTGAGCCCATTTGGATCAAAAACCTAGGATTGGATAGATTTCATATAAATAGATGTCACAGTGGCATCAGAAATTGTTTTTGATATAGAGTAATGCTCCAGTTATGTTTCAGGGTTGTCCTCATGTGTCCTATCACTTATTAATTTTATTGGCCTAAGACAAAGACAAAGTTGATGTGTTTCCCATCCCCAGGTGTCACTTAAAAGGTGGCGCTGTAGAGCCAATTTATGTGGACTTTGTAAAATAAAGCTGGTTTGCCAACAGGAATTTTGTTCAAAGTGGTTCACTCTGCCAACATTTCTGTAAGTCCATAAGTTGAGTCAGAGTGTTATTTCACACAGTGGTTGAGCTCAGAGTGTTATTCACTTACAGTGGGAGCTTTGACAGATCCTGAACTGTACAAAATAGGACATGGGTGTCATTGGCTTTTCTGATCAGGGGCACGTAACAGAATTGTATGCAAAAAGTTTCACAAATTAATGTCAAATATTTGTTTTTCTCTCCATTGTAAACTTTGTGCATTCCTATAGGTGGTGCTCTAGCATTTATCAGTGTTGTTTAGTACATCAATCTAATCAGTGGCAGCCATTGTATAAGTGATTCAAATTTCAACATGGTTGGACTAAGCATGTGGTGGAAAAAAAAAAAAAAAAAAAAAATTAGGAGTCATTGCGCCACTCCTGACCAACCGTGAAATGTTATAATGTTGACGTTTCATGTCTATAGTAGGGGGCGCTATAGTGTACCCTTTTCATATGCTCCACAGTCCATTATATTCAGGCTGAGATCACGCATTAGTGATTCAATTTGAAGTCTCTAGGCCAATGCCTGTGGTCGTGAGAAGTCATCAAAGAAACAGGAAATTAAAGTATTTTTCGGCATGCTATGCGCAAAACCTGTAGAGTATCCCAGAAAAATTGATAACTTTTCAAAATCTATGTCTCTACATGTAGCATGCCAAATCTGAGCTCATTTGGACCAAAAACCAAGGACTAGATAGGCTTCATACAAAGGCAGTAAAAATGACAACAGAATTTCAATCCAATATGGTTGACTTCCTGACGTCATAGGCCAGTGCAGCCTCTGCATCGCAACTGCCCCTGCATCGCAACTGCTCCTGCATAGTGACCGAAAGGTTCAAGGGGGCGCTCTAGAGTACACTAATACCACAGCTACATAAATTGTATATCACTGCATTCAAGTTTTCATTATGCATAAAATATACATTAATGCTGGGCAAATGCATGTCACAGTAACACAAGATTTAATACTTTTAAAAATTTTGACACATTTTTTACACAATGGATTTTCACAAAAGTCTGGAAAATTGAAGTATGAGAGGTAAACTAACTTCCTGTTCGGTTTAGGGTGGGGTCATAATATAATTTACCAAATTTCATTTATCTATGATGAAAAAGGTTTCATTGGTGTGACATACAGTTTAGATTTTTGAGATGGCACTTTTGAATCATTTTAAAACAGTTTTTTTTTTTTGTGTACTTATAAATTATAAGTAGGTAAATTGTTTTTGAGATTGTTGGGTACATGCCACTGCGAAGAGTCTGCTTCTTGTCCTTCTGCCTTTCCCATTTACATCCTCTTCCTCCAAAAACAGTGTATAGATTCTACTCCATTGAGTCCGATGAAACATTTTCTGACATTGTCACAGTTGCACGGTTGAAGATTGAGGTATGTCCTCATTGGCTTTTTTGTTCAGTATAATGTGTGGAATATGTGTATCAAATTTCAATGGTTTATGACTTTTTTTTTTTTTTTAATCCCAGTTAACCAAAACCCATGTATTTCTATTACAAATGTTGGTTGTTGCCATGGCAACACTGTTGCAAATAGAGGTGTTGCTAATAGTATGGTCAAGATGTCTGTGCTAATTTTCAATTATCTACAACAAACTAAAATTTGTGGTCACCTGGTGCTGGTGCGCAAAAAATACTCCACTGAGTCTGACTCATCTGAAATCACCTGAGAAATAGGTACGTTTGGATTAGCCACACCCACATTTTGAATTCATCAAAAATGTAAACAATAATCTTTAATTGCACATGGGTTAGGTTATTTTTTTTAAATGAAAATTCAAGGTGGAGATACTCAAAGTATGAGGTGCCTGATTTTGCAAAAAAAAAAAAAAAAAACAGCTTCCCCCCAGTATTGCTGACATCCTTGCGTTTAGGGTGGGGATGAGTATGATAATATATATCTTTTTATATATTATTATTTTTTACTTGTTATGACATGGGCTATTTTGATATAAAGTTTCATCTGGAAAATGGGACTCTTCTTCCATTGGCGTAATGTAGCCTATTTGGATTTTTTTGAGGGGCCACTACAGTGACTCTTTTTTTAAAGTGCTTCTTGTTTATTCCTTCTTTGGGGAAACGTGAATTTTAGGCCGTGGTTGATCTATTATTGGCCCCATGTAAATCGATTTTTGAGGGGGCCCTACTGAGCCATCTTTCATAATTTTTTTTCGAGGTCTTCACATTGAGTTAGAACTCATCGAGTTCAAATTTAAAATAGTAGTCACTGGCATGTTCGGACTTGTTTACTACTTAATTTTTGTGATTTTTGGGGCTGTGGACGCTGTTTAATTAGTCCCCTCCTGGGACATTGTCCTTGACTCGAGCCAAATAAATAGAGATTTTTTTCGCCCATTATTTTTCTCCTATAAGGGAAACAGTTAGAGTCACGTAACTCTGTCACATTGTGCCCCTCCACAAACAAGCTCTCTACATTTTTTCTAGAATTTTCCAAATGAAAGTGATTTGCATATTTTTGCGTTCAGCTCACAAATCTGCACACATGCTCTATTGGGGTTTTCCAATCAAAAAAAAAAAAAAAAAAAAAAAAAAAAAATGGGGTGTGTGTCATTGGCGAAAATGTGATGTGATTTCAATGAAAACTGTTGGAGGAGATGCCAAAAGTATAACCGTGTGCACTTTTGACATTCTCAGGCCATGATATCTTTTTGTGCATGTCCTAATATGTTGTATTTTCCATGCAAAGTTTCTGATTTTTACCTTCATTTTTTTTTTCTGGCCGGGCTCTCATTGTCCACTTGAAAATCAATTTTTAAGATGACGCTACTGAATTGTCTTTCATAATTTTTTCTCCGCTTCTTCACTAAAAATGTGAGCTGTCACTGGCATGTTTGGACTTGTTTACTACTAACTAGAGCCTTGGGTCGGGGTTTTTAATTAGTCTCTCATCGGGACAATGTCCTTGGCTTGGGCATAACAATAACAATACCAAGAATAGTAATAATAACCAGTTACTTTGTCACTGATTCGGGCCAGTAAGTTTGAGTAAGCTGAGGGAACACTATTACATTAGGGTTAAAAACACATTAAAGTCAGTTTTGCATATGTCTCAACAAATTTTTAAACAACTTCTATTTTTTAAAGGAGGTAGTTATTAAAAAGGAGTTTTGATCAATTATTCAAAAGTATTTACACGGCATCATTCAAACATATTGGCAAAGCGATACTTTTAGCACGGACCTGCGGCTCAGTTAAGTGCTGAGGATGTGAGGTGCTTTAAGTGGTAAGGATATTATGTGGTTTAAGCAGTAGTCTGAATGCATATCCTCAAATCCCACGAGTGTAACCCAATCCATATAATGATTACAGAAGTGGAATCTTTAAGGGGATAATATTTGGTATCATTTTTAAGTCTTTGTGAAGCAGTTAAGCCCTGGACAACGCTTCCTGTGTGATAAATATAAAACTGTAATCTTAGCTGGACGGTCATTAGATGAGATTTCAGGAGCTCAGACCACACTGTTCCTGTCTTTTAATAGATACATAAAAGCTTTGAAGTATTTATTTTCTTTTTAATCAACAATGTATATGTAAATAAATAGCTGTAATATAATATTTATTTATTGACCCTGAGAGCTTTCTAAAAGAACCGGCATCACATACGTTTGAAATGGCCCTCCACTGTGTAAACGGTTGGTTGGGAGAACAAAAGAGGGCAGGATAAATTTGGTTAACTGTAGAATAAAAAGGCAGCTGCCATCCACGGCACATTGGTCATTAGGATAGAAAAAAATGATAATTACCAAACCACACAATTTAGTTTTACAAAATGTTCCAATACTAAGATAGGCACGAACAAGCGATGATACTGTTTTTGTATGAATTGGGGGCAGGTTCTGTGTAGTTGTTATGTCATATCTGCATATTTTCTATGTCATATCTTCGTCAGTGAGGTTTCTTTTTTTTTTTTAATTAAAGTTCATCTAGAGTTTAGGCTGATGACATACACGGACTGTGACGTGACGAGGTTCTGTCACATGGGGACAGCATGTACGGCAGGTCCTCTCTGATGCAGGTGTCTGGCTCGCAGCATGTGACTCTGCTATGACAGGTATGTTTAAAATGCAGCCACAACCTTAGCACTTTCATATCACTGATCAGATATCTTTGAGCGACCATCATGGTGACACAATAGTATGCTTTAAAAAATGCCCAACTCTTTGAACATCAAATGAATTGTGACCATAAGGGACATGTGTTTGTTCTGAAAAATCTAGAAACCAAAGAATGAGTGACAAGTGAAGGTAAGGCAGAAGCGAGACATTACTGCAGGTCAGAAAAAAAGCAGAAGCAGAAATGGAGAGGGTGTGTTGCTGATATATACAAATGTTTAAGGGAACCACTAATCAAATAATACTTCTTTGCAAAGTATGTCTCAACTAATTAGTAAAATTTACTCAAGATATTATTCAACAAAAAACCGTCTATGTCAAACTGACCCTGCTGTACTATTAATATTCCTTCTACTACCACCAATCAGGGCCGGCCCAGCCTATAAGCAGACTAAGCAGCTGCGTAGGGCCCCGAGACCACGAAAGGGCCCGCAAAAGCCCATGCATTTATATTGAAAATAATATATATCAAGTTTTATTGGACACAGGGCTTGTGTGTTTACAGCGGCCTAAATATCCCTCTAAAGCAATTACATTTGTTTTATATCTATAGTAGTAAAATATCTGCTGCTGCTACATTTGTTTTTGAGTCGGGCAGAGGTGAAGGCAGGTTTGTGTTTTCAAGGACCCTTTATAATGTAAATTTAAGCCCACTGTCGCCAACTGGAACAAAATTAAACCAGAAACTTGTCTAGAATTTCAAAATCTTGACCCCCCTTATATGTTTGTGAACTGTTACTGTGGTAGTTCTGCTGATGTTTTCAGTCTGATGTTGGTCATATCAACACAAATACAACTGGCCAAAGTGACGAGAGCAGAGTCAGAATGTTGTCAAATGTGCATCACCAATAGCTGAGCCAGGAGGCATCCGCTGCCAGGGGCCCCAGAGACAAATTCAGCTTAGGCCCCCCTGAAAGCTAGGGCCGGCCCTGCTACTAATGCAACATTTGTTCATGTAGAACTTTACACAGCAGAATGAACCACATACTGGATATATACAATGACTGTGGTGTCTCGCCCTTCATCTCGGCGTTAGAACTATAATTCTCTAATTAGTAAGAAAATCTAGATACATTTCTTTTTTACATACATGCATTTTAATTTTCTAGAGGAAAGGTAATTGTTCACCCTCCCTCGCACAATCACATCATCACACATCACACAAATATTATAAGTTAATTGTACAGCCCAATCGCCATTCCAACAAACATGAAAATCCCCATATTTCACATACTTATCTCTGTTGAAACGACTCAGAACTAAGTCACGAGACAGAAGGGAAATAAATTGGACCGAACAATGGCAAGTCCAAAACTACATCATGCTGTCAACCTGGACACGTGGGTTTGTCACTTTGATGAAATAAGCATCGGCTTTACCCACTGTCAGTAACGTGGCATCTAACGCATTTCTCCCCAGCATGGCTCATTCTTCCTATTCTTTTATGGCCTTATTTCTCTCCCCACGTCTGGGCGACACTTTGCGGCGTTGCTTCTCTGAGTGGAGGTGTTATCAGTATCTGACACACAGTGATTCAGGGAGTATGTACGGCCTGCTATCGGCTCTCTTTTCATCTCACCCTGCCCCTCTGTGCTCGGGCCTATCAATCAGAGAGCCACTACCACAACCAGCGCCTCACTTCTACTCAGCCTGACCACTTCACACAACCCAAATTCATATTGCAACTGTGGGTCTGTGAAGCCTAGTTTAACATCTTCTGGCTGGACCTTTGGCTGACTGTCACAATAATTCATTTTGAAGTGTGATATATTGCTGATTTTATATATTTGTATCATCATTTGTACATTTTTACATCAAGACGGCACTCAATTTCTTGCTATTTTCGCTGTAGCATAGCCTGGGGTTATGGGTTTCAATCGCATCTGTTATCTTTTGCTTTAATTCAGTTATGTCCTGTATCTTTGTTCAATACACACAATCTTTAACATAGCCCCATACAAAGAAATCCAGTTGTTTTCCTCAGATGTTCTCTTTCTATCTAACACTGTCCCTGTCTCCATAAATTTCTTGTGCCATGTACAAACTGATGGATCTCTTCCATTCTATGTTCCGTAGTTTTGTTGAGTCTGCGTATCTATGTCTCAATAAATCTCAGGGTTTCATTCAAAAGGACGTCTCTTTAATCAACAGGCAGCCTGACATACAAAAATGCAATGTGATTAAAACATTTTATAACCACTACTGTACAATAGAACAAATCTAATTAATATATCGTATCAAATGCTATCTTTTTAATACATCTTTTTAGTATTTTGGGACAATTGTCGTGCGGGAGCATAGATGACGTAGACTTGTAGGCTGAGCATTGGACAGAAACTTCCAGCTAACCATAAGAAAGGTTTGAACAGGGCCCGAGAGAGATCGCTGAATTACTGAAACATGCATGGAATTGTTCTCAGCCATGTTTTTGATGGGGGAACAACTTTGTGTCATTGTGGAAAGCTCAAAAAAAATCTATTTTGGACAATACCCCCTGTTGACACTAAAGATAAGGCTTGATACTTCATATTGTTTTGACACTACAATGATTTTTCTTTCTTTATATTTATTTATAGGTTCTCTTTTTCATGAGCGCCTTATTTAAAATACAATACAAGCAGAAAAGCAAACAACACAAATAAGTACAAATAAAACATTAAAAACAGGAATAGGAGAGTGAGTGTGTAAAGGTGCGTTACCAGATTATTAAATTGTGGTTGTGTCACCAAAGTATCCAGTTTTGCTTTTCCTTAGAGTCCATTTCTGTGAAGCAAAACAGCTAAAAGCCTCTTTCCCGTCTCAGTTTTGGTGCAGCTCATCCATAGCCTTATGCAGCCATGTGATGTGGTATTAAATGTTCCTTTATCAGTCTTAAATAGAGTACAATAAAGATAATGAAACACTTACTTTAAATGATACACTGTAAATGTCAAGACAAAATGATAGTACTTTTTTTTTTAATTTATGGTGGTGTTAAATTAAGTCTGATATAACCCAAGACCTTTCTAATACTATTCAGGAAAGAAATCCCATTGTCCTATTTATGTGATTTTTCAGGAACTTGTTCAAGTATTTACTTTGAATAATTTCAGTATTGCTTAGTATCATGGCGTCAATTTTTACAAGCCATACTGCTGGAGATATGGCACATCATGACATTATCTGATGAATGAATTTCTTCCACCAGACACTGAGGAGTCTAATATGAGTCATTTGAGAAATTTTTAGTCAAATAATACCGACTCAACATACAAGCATAAAAGTATGTTTGAGACACTCATCTATTATTGAGCGGGCCCCGATATTGAGATGGCATCGGGTCTGGGACAGTAGATAGTGTTTCATGGTGGCTTTGGCTTTAAATATTCCCTTAGATTGAAAGCTTCAAAGTAAACTTCAATTACTGCAGTGATTAGATCTGCCCTGCTCCATTAGAGGACATTCTAGCTCAGAGGGGGACAGACAGTAAGAGCAGGCGCAAGACTCCCAGACCCCCAGCCAAGGAATTACTAACTATTGATCCAGCTGCCACAAGCCGTCTGACAATAACATTTTAGTTATAGTGCTGCTTTGGTATAGTCAGCGCAGTCTGATATGGTCTCTGCAAGGTACTTACTCCAGGCAATAAAATACCCTTTATTTGATATCAGACAGAGAGGATTCACCAACAGAGCCTGCAAGTTGCATTTAAGATGTAACAGGGTATTTTCAGATCTCACTGAAACAAAAAGACATTGCTTTAGGTTATGAACTGTCTTTATGAAGTTGCTCTTGAATTGTAATCAAATATCACCACATTTTTTGCATAGTTGGTATTTTTAAGAGAAAAACGGTTGAACTAGTTTCTCTTGTTGTAGATTGTCTAAGTAAACTTTCTGAGGTATTGAATCATGGGTTTACATATCCGACTTTGGGGGTTGTCTCGGTTCTCTCTTAAACTTAAAGGAGATGACCTGACTCTTCAGAAAACTCTTTTTGTAGCATTTTTACTGGTAACTTCCAAAGCAGTTGTATACATCAGCTGTGTTGTAGTTTCTGTAATGCATCTTGAATGAGCTGCACAGTTTTGAAAATATCATTGGGATTATCAGACCGATCACCAGTGTGTCGATCATTTACAGATGTGTGACCATGATAGGACCATAATGACATGATGTTTTTCCCCGTGACTATGCCAATGCTGTTAATAGGGACAGTGATGAAGACAGATATGAGTGATAATGGTGTTTTACAGTGAAGACGGCTGCGCTGCGGATACCAGTGGAAATGAGTGTCTAGATAAGACACATTTTCTTTGAGCATGCATCGCTCCTGATAAGAGTCCAGTGGACCAGACCAGGACACTGACCAGTGGCCATCCACAACCATTTCCTCCTTTACCAAACAATTAGGACAATAGCGCCACATTTTCCTTGTGGTTCTTGTCTGCGTTACTAAAATGCCAGCCTCAATGGGGTAATACAATTTTAAATTATGATATGTTCTATTCTTCAGTCAACAAAATCGCAAATCACATGACAACACAAGATAAATTTGGTCAGTGAAGCTTGTTTAGTCAGTCCTCAAATTTACAATAAATGATTAAGGTTTTTCAGAAAATGAATCACCATGTTTGACATGATGATATTGTAAATTGGCATTGTGTCCGAATTTAAAGCTGCAGTACTTTACTTTTTTTTTTTGTTTTTTGTAAATGAGTAAACTATAATGTTTTCCTACAAAGAATATATTGTAAAATTCTATATTTTATTGAACCTGGCAGTAAGCACTGACAGCAGTGCTCCAACTGGCTGAGCTTGTGCCCATGCACTCGAAGATATATGCATTTAGAGCTAGGGACGAGTTAGACAGAATTAAATACCTACTTCCTTGTACCATGGTGTGAAACCAGGTATCGCAGCTTTTATGCTCCTTGTTCTGTGAGCCGAAGAAGATCTTGCAAGAAGCTTTGTCTTTCACCGTTAACACATTTTTTATTGCTTTTGTAGTAGGTGAAATCATACAGTGTTCTGATATAACAGTTTAGTTCATCTTTGCAACATGTAACATGTCAAAGGCTCACTAACTCATGCTTAGAGTGCTCGTTCAACAAGGTTGCTGGTTCAAACTCTGCTCCACCATTTTGCCATTGTGTCATTGGGCAGGACACTCCACCCACATCGCCTGTGTTTCAAATGTGATCTGTGAGTGCTTGATGATGGTCGGAGAGGGCAGATTGACAGCCTTGTCAGTTTACCCCAGGAAACTGATATATACTGAATTCAGACATGTGGGAACAAATGAAACTATGGGAAAAAGATGTGTGGCCTCCAAAGAGCTCCGAATATGCACCAAACTAAGCTGCAGAGTATACAACTTGATTTTACCTGGAACAGCGCACTCACTCTGAGCAGGAAGTGAGAAACGAGGTGTGAAATCATCTCTTGTCTCACGTAGAATTACAAAATTGACTGTATTTTTGTGAAATAGAGTACATGTGAACTGTGTTTTTCTTCTTTTTCTTTCCGTAGCTGGCTTACTCTGTGCAGGTGTGTACTTTGGGTAGGATTGTATGTGAATTCATTTTAATACTCGTGGTATAGCTCTGAAACCATTTTATATTATGTATATTTTAGCCAGGCCAGGAGCTGTTAGATATTTGATTGGAATTGTCTGTGTCGGGATTACAAAAGCTAACTGATGTAAAATCAAATCATATCAATTTTTATTTTGTCCAAGAGCTTGACACTGGAATCCTTGTATATCTAACCATCATCATATAGAGAAGAGGAACATAGGCTCTGAAATAAGAGGGCAGAGGATGGGGACAGAAGGCGCTAGGGGAAAGATGGAGAGAGTGAAAAACGCACAGAGAAGATAGATCATGGTCCTGAGTGATTGTGACAAGCATAGACCCTATCTGCTGTTTGTTTGCACACTCCCTACTCTGCATTAAAGGAGCCGTCCAGGCTGCCTGCAGGCCGCCAGCGCTCCATCTCATCACCTGACACGCCAACAGATGTTATGGGCTGATAAGAGCCGTGCAGCCCCTTCCCTTTGCATCTACGATTACCTCGGCACAAAGGAGACAGGCTCGGGCGGTGGGGGGCTGCGGGGGGCTGTGGGGTTACGGAGAGAGGGAAGGAGGCAGAGGAGAAAGGAGAGGAAATCAAATACTTCATGATGGCCTTGTATTAAAAAAAAATAGATGGGAGGAGTGTACAGAGGGGGTGAGGGAGATGGACCGAGAAAGGGCAAAGGAAAGATGGTAGTGACGTTCTCATTTGTCCTGTAAGAAGTGCTAAATGGCCTCACTGTGAGCCTGGCCCACTGCTGTTTGTCTCTGTCCTAATCGGCTTATTCCACCAGTGCTGCTGCACTGTCGTCATTAGGCCGTGATAATGATATTATAAACGGGATGAGAGAATTAAGAAGGCGCAAGATCTGATGCCTACTTTTATTCATTGCCCAATTTTCTTGTCTTCAAAGGGAAGAAGCTAGGACTGTATGCCCTCTAATATCAGATACACCCAAGATTTTTACCACTCCAGCCTTAAAGTGACTGAAATGATTGAAATAAAAACAGTGTGGATGATATTACATTTTACCATTTAAAAACTCTGACACTTTCCATGTTAAAACACAGTCACAAGTATACATTTCCCTGTAGCTCCTTCCTGATCGCTAATGTAAGATACAGTTTAACAATGTTTTTATATTTGTTCCACTAAACACTTTATGTGGCATCAAATTTCTGCCCATAAAAGATCATAAAAACCCAATATCACGCGTCCTATTTTCACTACACTTTGAATGGACTGATTGAGTTCCACTTCTTTATCCACAGCTTGGCTCAAAATCCAGAGGGGGATAGATGGCATTACTAAACAAATCAGCCAATAGAATAAACAAACTCGGGGCAAAAAAAACAACAAAGCAATCTCTATCTACATGAAAACAATATGTGTGTATCTGTTTGCTTGATGAGACTGAAAATGTGGATGATAAGAAAAGCAAGGTAATCAATGGGGCAATGACACGGGGGTGAAGGGTGAGGCAGGTTGTATCGCAGCCAGTCATCGATGGGATTTCTAAAGCTCTAAACGTGCCCCGGTGTCCCAGTGTGTGTGTGTGTGTTTTGTGTGTGTGTGTGTGTGTGTTTGTGCGTGGTGCAAAAGCATGACAAACGCGTCATCTTGTGTGCGAGGGAGATAAGCTCTAAATAATTGCGGTCTGACAGGCCTGAATAATGGCCAAATTAGACAGAAGGTGCACATTATTACAAGTGGCAAACATTCAAGGCTGGAGATTTAAACTGTGCTTGATTAAGGCTGCAATGATGAAGATAGTGAAGATGATGATGATGGTTTGTTTGGACTCCGCCCCATAGTAAGCACCCTCCGACACACATCTTAATACCATTTTTCATTTATCCTTTTGGTCTTGTTACTCGCTGGATTAATGCCGCAAGCTGCGCCGTGAGTTACCTGTAGATGACCTCCTGTTGAGTTGTTTGGCAGCCCACACACTAAGAGTAAAAGAAAGTACAGGGGGGAGGAGCAAAGGAAAAGTGAGGGCGGGGCAGTCATGGTCATCGGTAATCAGTGGATAAAAGGAGATACAAGGTCGAAGAAAGGACATCGGTTAAGGTTTAAGACGTGTGATAAAGAAGGCAGGAGCTTTGATGTAGAGCTGCTTTAGACTTATGTTTTTTGTCTGCTCCATACACCAGGCTAACTCAGACATGAGAGAGAAACACAAAACAAGACTTCAGTGTGTCTGCAGCCGCGGCATACCCGTATCATAATGACCAATAGTGAATCAGAAATTGGCTAAATCAAGTATGAACCAAATCTCGGGCAGCTCACAAATCGATTTCTGCACCTGACCTAATGTTTAGTGTTTAAATTGGGGGCGCACCGCTAAAAGAGTAATCATAAAATGCACTATTTGCGGCATCAAAGTATCATGACAACTCCATTGTACATTTTAAACATTTTTTGGCAATAATGCTGCTCCAAGTGTGCAGTTTTCTTCAACTTACCAGAGTTATGATTTTTTATGGAGTGTGCCATAAACAGTGACACTGAAATAAGCCTATCGAATAGTAGCTATAAAAGTGTAAATGAATATCATATTTAGTTATTTCAGTGGAGCACACCTTTTCACCCTCACAGGAGGAATAGGCTCAGCATGCTGGCCAGATGTGAGTTTGTACTCTCTAGTTTGCCTTCGGACCAGATGCACATAGTTTTGTGGTCAATCTCTGTACCCTTTCTGGAATAGGACCTTATGACCAGTTCTTATGAAAAACAGGTTATGTTTAGACAACACATTCTTTATGGATAGAATTTATTTACATTTTTTTCCAGAGAGTAAACTTGTATTGGAACATACGTGTTTGACACTACCATGTGGTATCACAGGGAGTGATCAACTGCAGATCACATCATAATCTCCATGTTGATCACTGCCAAGGAGCTGGGTTATCTGTGAGCGATAGTGACTGGAGATTAGTGTTTTTAAATGCTTATCAGAGCAGACCTCCCTGAGGTAGAGGGGCTCAGCAGCCAGACACAGATCCAACATGTTGGCTTTGGAGGAGAATAGGAATGGTAGAAGGAGGGCTCGAGTGGATCATCTGCATAAGCACTGGTCTATCACTCAAGCATCTTTCTAAAGCACTAAAACAGTGCTTAAATCATAGAAACGACAGATTTAGATTCTCTCCTGGTATGGGTACTGAAATGCCCTGCAAAGTCACAATGATCAGTAATGTTTCTACCTTTTACCACACATAAACCATCAAATATAAGTCATTACAATGTTAAAAAGACATAACAAAGTCTATACATTTCAAATGAGATTAACACACTGGAGTATGTGATCAGAATTAAAATAGGTCTAGTTGATCAAAAACTAATGGAAGTGATGCATCTGGCAAATTCAAATGAATATATAAATAAATACAACCATGCAGCTGATGTAATAGCCTCCGGAGTGCCTGTTTTTTGTACTGTACTTGCATTTTTTACTCTGGCATCAAGAAGATATCAAATTTTATTTATTTATTTTTGTTCACAAAAAAGCACCCCTGTCATATATCAGCCCTGCTCATCTCCTACACTGGTAGGGCCAGTGCGATGGAGAGGATTCCAAACCCTAAATAAGCCTTATCTGCCTCCAGTGCTCTGCCCAGATAGGGGAGCTGTTTAAGGCTGCCAGAGCTGAGGAAATGAGATGTACAAAAATAAAAGGCCTTAAAAGACTAATGATAAAAAAAAAACATCAGAGACAAAGTATAGTAGTAGAAGTTTCTTACAAATAGTCATGCATGTTACGGACAAACCAGCTTGTGTGCCTTGTAATTGTTACTTTGAATCGGTGTTTCTGTGTTTGCACTTGTTTTGATTCTATTACCCTGACACGGTTGTAGGGTGGCAGGGTGGCAAAAGAGGCCATTTGAAGAGCTTGGCATGAGGCTGCATACAGGGAAAAAGCCAGTTGGGAGGCACCAGTGGAACCACAATCTCTGGGGTCCACTCTGTCTCTGCCGTCCCACAATGCCCACAGTAATAAGAGCAAGGAGAGAGAGGCCACAGGCTAGTCCAAAGCATCACGCCTACATGCTGTTGTGTATGCACTTATGTTTGGCTAACAAAGTACATGAAGCATTGTGTACAAAGCAGAAGTTTGCATTCATCTCAGACTGTGGTTATGCCTTTATTGCCTGTTGAATACCTTTCCAAAGTTTCAATACACTTTTTCATTTAAAGGGCGTATGTTATGCAAATGTCTGATCTGTGTTATAATGTGGTATCCAAAACATACTTGGAGCTGTATTTTGTTTCATTCACACACATGTTTAGCACATAAATCCTGCATATCTTCACTAGAATCATCTGAATAATTTGCAGCCTGGAATTGTCAAACTGTGAAGCTACATTTATTGTTTTAGCCTCGTTAAAACTTCTTCATTCCTCGGTGCACCAGAAGATATTTTAAACTTTCTGGGACAATCCCAACTGAACAAGAGGTGAAAGGAAATTATTTTCAACAACTTATGGTCATTTAAGACAATATAGTGTATTGTACTGTCAGTTCAGTTGAGGCTAAAACAGCTTTGGGATGTAGACGGACCAATAATAAAGCGTTACTCGAATATGTGAATGAAAACACAGTTCAGAAATGTTTTTAAGAAGGTAACAGCATTAGAACATGGCTAAAAGCTCACAAGAGTCACTTTTGTTTTTTTACATTACACAATGTAAAACATTCCACAGTGTAATGTTTTTTTATGTTCTTTTTATCATTTCTACTAACATTGTAGATTCGCCCTGATGGCATTAAAACTATGAATGTAATAATAAATGTAAAATAACTCAACATGTTTTTATTTTTAGATAATTCACTGCTTCAAACAGCCCTGACAGAGCTCACCTGTGAAGTGAAAACCATTTCAGATGATTTCATCATAAAGTTATTTCAATTATTTAACTCTTTTTTTCATAATTCCATACATCTTGCTTCACTGATACAGTATAAAAACATTGAAAAGTGTGTCCAACCTTTGACTGGTAGTGTACATTACTTTTTCCCCTTGGTTGACTTTAAAATTTAAAGGACGATTATAAGAAAGTATTTTAAATAGGTAGCTGTTCTTGGACTTGTTAGATGTCCCATATGCACTGGTCCTGTTTTGTTTAACATTTTTAGGATAAAATAATGGCATAAGAGACAACTGCCAGCAGAGTGCAGATTTCAACCAAAGGTGCATCAGTGTTGATGTGGCGCACTGGACGGGGATACTATTTACTGTTGGTGGTATTTGCTTTAAACATAGTTTTTGGGCTAATGGGGTGAGATTATTTCATATTGCTCATGTGAATAGTTTATTCTTGTCAAACTCCTCTACAAAAGGGAGCAAATTAACGTTTTCACCAATCACAGAACGGTGTGTGGAATTGTCTGTTTTTGATTGAATAAGACAAAGGATGAGGCTCAATCCACAGAACATCTCCACTTAAAGCTTCTAACTTCAAGTTGAAAATCGCCCTCATGTCTTTTTTAAAGTATTGCCAGTGTCCACCCACTCTAGTCTTATCTCAGCTTCTTCCCCTCTTACACTGTCCATTCGTCATTGTTTTTTCCCCATAATCCCTGTTCAAACCCCAACCTCCATCCAGACAATGTGATTTTGATTTCTGACCAGGAAATATCTTCCAAGAGGCTGTCCAGCAACAATAACCTTGATAACACAACACAATGGTGCCCTAGACTGGAGCACAGATAGTGGCACAATTATTAGGCTCTAGACACTTGTTGTTTTAAACAAGTCCACACCACCATGCACATGCTTTTCTATCTATGACCTGCTCATTTACCACACTTGAACAGGGAGTGAATGTTGCTTTTTCTAGAGTGGCATAGCACATTAATTCATTCATTAATTGTTTGTCTATGACACGACAATTAGGACCTACACTTTCAACAAATAAAAACAATAAGCCCCCCTCCTCCCCCTGATGTAGAGCACGACGCTTAAAATGTTTACAGTTTTTTTGTAATGTTCGCAAGACTAATACTACTTACTGCAAGTAAACATGCAACTTAAAAGGTGGGAAATTAGATTTTGTCACATTTTGTAACTTTGAATCTACAGAGGCCTGCCATCTGT
>JAIEZT010000054.1:34067160-34198809 GCA_019594935.1 Periophthalmus modestus | reverse complement strand
GACCATATGACATGATGTTTTCCCCGGCTGCGCTGCGGATACCAGTGGAAATGAGTGTCTAGATAAGACACATTTTCTTTGAGCATGCATCGCTCCTGATAAGAGTCCAGTGGACCAGACCAGGACACTGACCAGTGGCCATCCACAACCATTTCCTCCTTTACCAACAATTAGGACAATAGCGCCACATTTTCCTTGTGGTTCTTGTCTGCGTTACTAAAATGCCAGCCTCAATGGGGTAATACAATTTTAAATTATGATATGTTCTATTCTTCAGTCAACAAAAATCGCAAATCACATGACAACACAAGATAATTTGGTCAGTGAAGCTTATGTTTTAGTCAGTCCTCAAATTTACAATAAATGATTAAGGTTTTTCAGAAAATGAATCACCATGTTTGACATGATGATATTGTAAATTGGCATTGTGTCTGAATTTAAAGCTGCAGTACTTTACTTTTTTTTTTGTTTTTTGTAAATGAGTAAACTATAATGTTTTCCTAAAGAATATATTGTAAAATTCTATATATTTTATTGAACCTGGCAGTAAGCACTGACAGCAGTGCTCCAACTGGCTGAGCTTGTGCCCATGCACTCGAAGATATATGCATTTAGAGCTAGGGACGAGTTAGACAGAATTAAATACCTACTACTTCCTTGTACCTTGGTGTGAAACTCAGGTATCGCAGCTTTTATGCTCCTTGTTCTGTGAGCTGAAGAAGATCTTGCAAGAAGCTTTGTCTTTCACCGTTAACAAAATTTTTTTATTGCTTTTGTAGTAGGTGAAATCATAGAGAGTGTTCTGATATAACAGTTTAGTTCATCTTTGCAACATGTAACATGTCAAAGGCTCACTAACTCATGCTTAGAGTGCTCGTTCAACAAGGTTGCTGGTTCAAACTCTGCTCCACCATTTTGCCATTGTGTCATTGGGCAGGACACTCCACCCACATCGCCTGTGTTCAAATGTGATCTGTGAGTGCTTGATGATGGTCGGAGAGGGCAGATTGACAGCCTTGTCAGTTTACCCCAGGAGACTGATATATACTGAATTCAGACATGTGGGAACAAAATGAAACTATGGGAAAAAGATGTGTGGCCTCCAAAGAGCTCCGAATATGCACCAAACTAAGCTGCAGAGTATACAACTTGATTTTACCTGGAACAGCAGACTCACTCTGAGGAGGAAGTGAGAAACGAGGTGTGAAATCATCTCTTGTCTCACGTAGAATTACAAAAATTGACTGTATTTTTGTGAAATAGAGTGCATGTGAACTGTGTTTTTCTTCTTTTTCTTTCCGTAGCTGGCTTACTCTGTGCAGGTGTGTGCTTTGGGTAGGATTGTATGTGAATTAATTTAATACTCGTGGTATAGCTCTGAAACCATTTTATATTATGTATATTTTAGCCAGGCCAGAGCTGTTAGATATTTGATTGGAATTTTCTGTGTCGGGATTACAAAAGCTAACTGATGTAAAATCAAATCATATATCAATTTTTATTTTGTCCAAGAGCTTGACACTGGAATCCTTGTATATCTAACCATCATCATATAGAGAAGAGGAACATAGGCTCTGAAATAAGAGGGCAGAGGATGGGGACAGAAGGCGCTAGGGGAAAGATGGAGAGAGTGAAAAACGCACAGAGAAGATAGATCATGGTCCTGAGTGATTGTGACAAGCATAGACCCTATCAGCTGCTGTTTGTTTGCACACTCCCTACTCTGCATTAAAGGAGCCGTCCAGGCTGCCTGCAGGCCGCCAGCGCTCCATCTCATCACCTGACACGCCAACAGATGTTATGGGCTGATAAGAGCCGTGCAGCCCCTTCCCTTTGCATCTACGATTACCTCGGCACAAAGGAGACAGGCTCGGGCGGTGGGGGGCTGCGGGGGGCTGTGGGGTTACGGAGAGAGGGAAGGAGGCAGAGGAGAAAGGAGAGGAAATCAAATACTTCATGATGGCCTTGTGTATTAAAAAAAAAATAGATGGGAGGAGTGTACAGAGGGGGTGAGGGAGATGGACCGAGAAAGGGCAAAGGAAAGATGGTAGTGACGTTCTCATTTGTCCTGTAAGAAGTGCTAAATGGCCTCACTGTGAGCCTGGCCCACTGCTGTTTGTCTCTGTCCTAATCGGCTTATTCCACCAGTGCTGCTGCACTGTCGTCATTAGGCCGTGATAATGATATTATAAACGGGATGAGAGAATTAAGAAGGCGCAAGATCTGATGCCTACTTTTATTCATTGCCCAATTTTCTTGTCTTCAAAGGGAAGAAGCTAGGACTGTATGCCCTCTAATATCAGATACACCCAAGATTTTTACCACTCCAGCCTTAAAGTGACTGAAATGATTGAAATAAAAACAGTGTGGATGATATTACATTTTACCATTTAAAAACTCTGACACTTTCCATGTTAAAAACACAGTCACAAGTATACATTTCCCTGTAGCTCCTTCCTGATCGCTAATGTAAGATACAGTTTAACAATGTTTTTTATATTTGTTCCACTAAACACTTTATGTGGCATCAAATTTCTGCCCATAAAAGATCATATAAAACCCAATATCACGCGTCCTATTTTCACTACACTTTGAATGGACTGATTGAGTTCCACTTCTTTATCCACAGCTTGGCTCAAAATCCAGAGGGGGATAGATGGCATTACTAAACAAATCAGCCAATAGAATAAACAAACTCGGGGCAAAAAAAAACAACAAAGCAATCTCTATCTACATGAAAACAATATGTGTGTATCTGTTTGCTTGATGAGACTGAAAATGTGGATGATAAGAAAAGCAAGGTAATCAATGGGGCAATGACACGGGGGGTGAAGGGTGAGGCAGGTTGTATCGCAGCCAGTCATCGATGGGATTTCTAAAGCTCTAAACGTGCCCCGGTGTCCCAGTGTGTGTGTGTGTGTTTTGTGTGTGTGTGTGTGTTTTGTGCGTGGTGCAAAAGCATGACAAACGCGTCATCTTGTGTGCGAGGGAGATAAGCTCTAAATAATTGCGGTCTGACAGGCCTGAATAATGGCCAAATTAGACAGAAGGTGCACATTATTACAAGTGGCAAACATTCAAGGCTGGAGATTTAACTGTGCTTGATTAAGGCTGCAATGATGAAGATAGTGAAGATGATGATGATGGTTTGGTTGGACTCCGCCCCATAGTAAGCACCCTCCGACACACATCTTAATACCATTTTTCATTTATCCCTTTTGGTCTTGTTACTCGCTGGATTAATGCCGCAAGCTGCGCCGTGAGTTACCTGTAGATGACCTCCTGTTGAGTTGTTTGGCAGCCCACACACTAAGAGTAAAAGAAAGTACAGGGGGGAGGAGCAAAGGAAAAGTGAGGGCGGGGCAGTCATGGTCATCGGTAATCAGTGGATAAAAGGGAGATACAAGGTCGAAGAAAGGACATCGGTTGAGGTTTAAGACGTGATAAAGAAGGCAGGAGCTTTGATGTAGAGCTGCTTTAGACTTATGTTTTGTCTGCTCCATTACACCAGGCTAACTCAGACATGAGAGAGAAACACAAAACAAGACTTCAGTGTGTCTGCAGCCGCGGCATACCCGTATCATAATGACCAATAGTGAATCAGAAATTGGCTAAATCAAGTATGAACCAAATCTCGGGCAGCTCACAAATCGATTTCTGCACCTGACCTTAATGTTTAGTGTTTAAATTGGGGGCGCACCGCTAAAAGAGTAATCATAAAATGCACTATTTGCGGCATCAAAGTATCATGACAACTCCATTGTACATTTTAACATTTTTTGGCAATAATGCTGCTCCAAGTGTGCAGTTTTCTTCAACTTACCAGAGTTATGATTTTTTATGGAGTGTGCCATAAACAGTGACACTGAAATAAGCCTATCGAATAGTAGCTATAAAAGTGTAAATGAATATCATATTTAGTTATTTCAGTGGAGCACACCTTTTCACCCTCACAGGAGGAATAGGCTCAGCATGCTGGCTCAGATGTGAGTTTGTACTCTCTAGTTTGCCTTCAGACCAGATGCACATAGTTTTGTGGTCAATCTCCGTACCCTTTCTGGAATAGGACCTTATGACCAGTTCTTATGAAAACAGGTTATGTTTAGACAACACATTCTTTATGGATAGAATTTATTTACATTTTTTGCAGAGAGTAAACTTGTATTGGAACATACATGTTTGACACTACCATGTGGTATCACAGGGAGTGATCAACTGCAGATCACATCATAATCTCCATGTTGATCACTGCCAAGGAGCTGGGTTATCTGTGAGCGATAGTGACTGGAGATTAGTGTTTTTAAATGCTTATCAGAGCAGACCTCCCTGAGGTAGAGGGGCTCAGCAGCCAGACACAGATCCAACATGTTGGCTTTGGAGGAGAATAGGAATGGTAGAAGGAGGGCTCGAGTGGATCATCTGCATAAGCACTGGTCTATCACTCAAGCATCTTTCTAAAGCACTAAAACAGTGCTTAAATCATAGAAATGACAGATTTAGATTCTCTCCTGGTATGGGTACTGAAATGCCCTGCAAAGTCACAATGATCAGTAACGTTTCTACCTTTTACCACACATAAACCATCAAATATAAGTCATTACAATGTTAAAAAGACATAACAAAATCTATACATTTCAAATGAGATTAACACACTGGAGTATGTGATCAGAATTAAAATAGGTCTAGTTGATCAAAAACTAATGGAAGTGATGCATCTGGCAAATTCAAATGAATATGTAAATAAATACAACCATGCAGCTGATGTAATAGCCTCCGGAGTGCCTGTTTTTTGTACCGTACTTACATTTTTTTACTCTGGCATCAAGAAGATATCAAATTTTATTTATTTATTTTTGTTCACAAAAAAGCACCCTGTCATATATCAGCCCTGCTCATCTCCTACACTGGTAGGGCCAGTGCGATGGAGAGGATTCCAAACCCTAAATAAGCCTTATCTGCCTCCAGTGCTCTGCCCAGATAGGGGAGCTGTTTAAGGCTGCCAGAGCTGAGGAAATGAGATGTACAAAATAAAAGGCCTTAAAAGACTAATGATAAAAAAAACATCAGAGACAAAGTATAGTAGTAGAAGTTTCTTACAAATAGTCATGCATGTTACGGACAAACCAGCTTGTGTGCCTTGTAATTGTTACTTTGAATCGGTGTTTCTGTGTTTGCACTTGTTTTTGATTCTATTACCCTGACACGGTGTAGGGTGGCAGGGTGGCAAAAGAGGCCATTTGGAAGAGCTTGGCATGAGGCTGCATACAGGGAAAAGCCAGTTGGGAGGCACCAGTGGAACCACAATCTCTGGGGTCCACTCTGTCTCTGCCGTCCCACAATGCCCACAGTAATTAAGAGCAAGGAGAGAGAGGCCACAGGCTAGTCCAAAGCATCACGCCTACATGCTGTTGTGTTGATGCACTTATGTTTGGCTAACAAAGTACATGAAGCATTGTGTACAAAGCAGAAGTTTGCATTCATCTCAGACTGTGGTTATGCCTTTATTGCCTGTTGAATACCTTTCCAAAGTTTCAATACACTTTTTCATTTAAAGGGCGTATGTTATGCAAATGTCTGATCTGTGTTATAATGTGGTATCCAAAACATACTTGGAGCTGTATTTTGTTTCATTCACACATGTTTAGCACATAAATCCTGCATATCTTCACTAGAATCATCTGAATAATTTGCAGCCTGGAATTGTCAAACTGTGAAGCTACATTTATTGTTTTAGCCTCGTTAAAACTTCTTCATTCCTCGGTGCACCAGAAGATATTTTAAACTTTCTGGGACAATCCCAACTGAACAAGAGGTGAAAGGAAATTATTTTCAACAACTTATGGTCATTTAAGACAATATAGTGTATTGTACTGTCAGTTCAGTTGAGGCTAAAACAGCTTTTGGGATGTAGACGGACCAATAATAAAGCGTTACTCGAATATGTGAATGAAACACAGTTCAGAAATGTTTTTAAGAAGGTAACAGCATTAGAACATGGCTAAAAGCTCACAAGAGTCACTTTTGTTTTACATTACACAATGTAAAACATTCCACAGTGTAATGTTTTTTTATGTTCTTTTTTATCATTTCTACTAACATTGTAGATTCGCCCTGATGGCATTAAAACTATGAATGTAATAATAAAATGTAAAATAACTCAACATGTTTTATATTTTAGATAATTCACTGCTTCAAACAGCCCTGACAGAGCTCACCTGTGAAGTGAAAACCATTTCAGATGATTTCATCATAAAGTTATTTCAATTATTTAACTCTTTTTTTCATAATTCCATACATCTTGCTTCACTGATACAGTATAAAAACATTGAAAAGTGTGTCCAACCTTTGACTGGTAGTGTACATTACTTTTTCCCCCTTGGTTGACTTTAAAATTTAAAGGACGATTATAAGAAAGTATTTTTAATAGGTAGCTGTTCTTGGACTTGTTAGATGTCCCATATGCACTGGTCCTGTTTTGTTTAACATTTTTAGGATAAAATAATGGCATAAGAGACAACTGCCAGCAGAGTGCAGATTTCAACCAAAGGTGCATCAGTGTTGATGTGGCACACTGGACTGGGGATACTATTTACTGTTGGTGTATTTGCTTTAAACATAGTTTTTGGGCTAATGGGGTGAGATTATTTTCATATTGCTCATGTGAATAGTTATTCTTGTCAAACTCCTCTACAAAAGGGGGAAAATTAACTTTTTCATCAATCACAGAGTGGTGTGTGGAATTGTCTGTTTTTGATTGAATAAGACAAAGGATGAGGCTCAATCCACAGAACATCTCCACTTAAAGCTTCTAACTTCAAGTTGAAAATCGCCCTCATGTCTTTTTAAAGTATTGCCAGTGTCCACCCACTCTAGTCTTATCTCAGCTTCTTCCCCTCTTACACTGTCCATTCGTCATTGTTTTTCTTCCCATAATCCCTCTGTTCAAACCCCAACCTCCATCCAGACAATGTGATTTTGATTTCTGACCAGGAAATATCTTCCAAGAGGCTGTCCAGCAACAATAACCTTTGATAACACAACACAATGGTGCCCTAGACTGGAGCACAGATAGTGGCACAATTTATGGCTCTAGACACTTGTTTGTTTTAACAAGTCCACACACCATGCCACATGCTTTTCTATCTATGACCTGCTCATTTACCACACTTGAACAGGGAGTGAATGTTGGCTTTGTTCTAGAGTGGCATAGCACATTAATTCATTCATTAATTGTTTGTCTATGACACGACAATTAGACCTACACTTTCAACAAATAAACAATAAGCCCCCCTCCTCCCCCTGATGTAGAGCACGCTTAAAATGTTTACAGTTGTTTTGTAATGTTCGCAAGACTAATATTACTTACTTCAAGTAAACCCTGCAACTTAACAGGTGGGAAATTAGATTTTGTCACATTTTGTAAACTTTGAATCTAACAGAGGCCTGCCATCTGTCACATTTTTTTTTCCTTTTTTTTGTTGAGAATTGAAAGAAAAAAGTCTAACAATTAGGCCTAAAGCAAACAGTTGTGGTTTATACTGCCATTTTTTCTCAATCCTCTTTGTTCTGATGTCTGTATCTACCACTCACTGCATACCAGGTCTTTCCAAACAGGACTTTAAATGGTTGGCTTCTTCACTTTTTAAAAGGCTGTAGGATTGGGTACTTTTGCTCGGCCTGCTCCTGAAATCCAGTGTGACCAATAGTGTCCAAGCGGACAAGAAAAGATGGTGTCCCCTCCTGCCTGGGCCCTAAGGGCTGGAACAGAGTGCAGTGCTGCTGCTCACAAAGCAGAGGGGAATGAGGCCCTCTGCACCCACTCTTCATGGGCTGCAGTGGAGCGACTGTTCCGGGACACCCTTTGGGATTGGTTCTGTCCCGCTCCTGTTTCCTCGCTGGTTATCTGCTCTGGGCCAGGGAGCAGATTCGTGCTCTGGAGAAATGGGGTAGGGCTAGGCGGAGGGGGCAACACTTATTGGTTTTAGAATGGAGATGGATTATCTTTGTCTTCAGTCTCAGCCTGTCACTTAGTATTACCAAGTCAGTTGGTGACACCCTGTGTATTTTATGTGCATACACTGCATGCTCCCGTTCTCACAAACTCTATGTATCAGCTCTGGAGCAAACCTACACAGCGGATTGAGCAGACTGTGTAGGAGGGACAGAGCCACAGGCGCCAAGTGTTTCTATAGCTCATGTGAAATTACATGTAGGCTGTGATGAGCCTCTAACCATACCAGCACAATAACTTGGAAAGGCAAAGCTTTACAGGACCACCTAGGATAGGAGCAGAGCGCAGTGTGCCTGGCCTATGTTCATGTTAAGGCCCTTTTCTTCACTGTTCCAAAGTATTCAGCACCTAAAACAGATTATGGGCTTGGGGGAACAAATACAAAGTGGGGACACACACAAGGCCTTTCAGAGATAACACCCCAAGAAGAAATCACAATCCCCTCAATATTATGTTGTGATGAGCAGATGAAAAGAAAACAAAAGCAGGAATACATATTGCATTTTGTGTTGTTCTAAAAAGTTTAAATGACATTGTCTTTATTACAAAAGTAAATGGCTGAATAATCTTCATAATGTTTGTTTGAAATCTCCATTGAGTAGTTCCTCGTGTGGTGGTCTTGGTTTATGGTGTGGCCACTGGAGACTTTAAATAACTCATTGGTTTTGCTAAACAACGTCAGTTCCTATAATGATGACAATAGCGCCAGCAGCGATTATGGTAGGCGTTATTGTCCCTTTATGCCCCTCTAATGGTTTGATTTGCAGAGGATCTTTGAGAGGGAGGAAGATGATTATCATAACAAACAGGCTCTTTATTCCCCGGGGGAGTGTCAGTCTATGTTGACATTTATAACCATATGTGGGCCGACATGGTGACGATTTCTCAGCTGTTTAACTTCAATTAGTAAAAGGGAAAGGGGGAGGCGAAGGAGGAGTTTGATGGTGAACTTGTTAGCTGTAGACTAACTGCTTTAGTGAAAAACATTTATGGGTGTCCCCTAAAGAGTCTGCATTGTCCACGGCTCTTTGCAGCTTCACATTGATAGAAGATTGCTGATGGCTATAGGAGATTGTGTATTGACTAATGTGAGCATTGCTGTATTTTCTGGTTCGTTTGCGCAGACAGAAAGACCAACACATTTCTTACGGAGTTTGTTAAAGCAGACCTATTCTGCAAAATGGACTTTTCAGAGCTTTTAACCATATTACCATATTATAGTTGTTTCCCCTTCTCATTTACCCTGTCACAGTTGTTTTTGGAGTGATTTGAGCATGTTTGAGCAATCTTTAAATGCTTATTTTCAAGACGGCATATTGCTTGCTTGCTCTCTACTTATTTCGTTCTTCAATTTTATTTTCTTAATCGATGATACGTGCAAGATTCAGCAGTTTACAAGTGAAAAAATAAATAAAAATTGCTGCTCGCTAGTGCAATGCGCAGGAGGTGCTGACAACTTTTTGGCTCTTTGTTGTGCTAATGTTTACAGCAACGTCAGCTCGCACTGGCAGTGGACTTGTTTCTAATAAGTTGCTTTAGATGAATATTGCAATTTAAAATGTGCAAATTATAACATGATGATCCGCGGGTGTCATAGATTAAAAGAATAGAACAGACAAATGCACAATAGGTCTTCTTTAAGGTCAAAACTGATCGAGATCCCAGCGGACTCGTCAGGCAGCCAATGAATGATGTGCACAAAGAAAAACTGAAAAAAAATGCAATAATAAAACACGATGAGGAGAGGAAAAGGACCCTATTGGACAGGAAATAAAGTGCGCTGTCAGTCAGTCGCCTGAGTCACATCTCCCAGGTTATTGCTTATTGTTTACGCCTCTCTATAAAGGTCAAAGGTCAATGCCACCACCATATATTTTTTTTCTTTTTCCCACCCCTTTTTAACGCCCCATTCTTTTCCGAGCACAAGAAGGAACAAAGAGAGATGGAGAGGTGGGAGAGGCAGCCGCGCCAGTGACGGGTGGTGGGTGGTGGAGGGGGGTTGTCAAGGGAGTGGAATTAGAAAAAAAAATATAGAAAGAGAGAGTAGCGATCATACATTGCTGATAAGGAGAGGCGGGGGGCACGCTGTGAGCTCTTGGGGGGAGAGGGGGCAGTGAGGGGTGGGGAGGATGGGGTGGGGTGGGGCTGATGTGTGTATTCAACTCCGGGCTGACTCCTCTTATGCTAATACAGCCAATTTCCTCTTTTATTTCATTTCTGGAGCCGAAATCTGCGATCTGCGATAAGGTTGCCGTGGCGACCGCCTGTTCCCTGGGCGGATGCGGGCAGCCGTGTGATGGAGATGTGTAAGTCGGCGGGAGCAGCAGGGAATGAATAATTTAAAACTCCACCAAGCTAGAGAGATAAGAGAGCAGGGCTGAGGCCTCACTCTGCCTCACTCACATCACTCTCTCCTACCCACAATCCATCTCTGCACCTCAATCCTTCCAACTCCCAATCCCTTTTTCCCATCCGCCCTCACACTTTCTATTCCTCTCTCTCTCCGGACATCTAAGGCTTTATCCTCCAAAGCAGCTGACCTCCAAGGTCAAGGGCACGATGGGTAATTGAACCCCTGGTTTGGGGCCAGCCTATAGGGATGATAAAACAGAGGGTAGAAGATGGACCACGCTGGTGCAGAAATGTGGTGTTCTACCACTGCATCAGATCATTCCCTATACCTCATGTTAAAACCCACTGGATCATGTCATTGTCAGATTAGTGACTGGAACAACAGCCTCTCCACTCCACACAATGGCCCAACACTTGAGTTGAACACATGCTTGGAATAGTTGAACGTTTTGGTTGAGTGGTACTCCTGAGTACAAACAAAGGATTGACTCACTGCCCACGAGTTGCCTGGAATCAAGGTGTGGTTGAGACAGTTGAGACGGTTCACTTGTCAAACTCTCAAATCTCAAATTCGTCTGCATGGATGTCAGGATATAGTAACTTAATGCATTAACTCATAGGGCAGTGGCTAAACAACACATCCCGTCCTCCCCGTCACAAATTACATAAAAATATCTTTTAGCATTATTTTAAAAAATGCACTGTAAATGATCCTAATGGTGTGAGACGACTGTGGAATGATCTGACTTTCTTTTGAATTGTGCTTTTCTAGATGAGATGTTGCAGGTCACTGGTTTGGCTACTTGGCTGCTCAGGCTTGGTGTGTTACGTTACATCCTTGACTCCTGTCTGTCTGCTCTGCCAACCTGTTTTCATTCCACAGTCGTCGCAGCGTGCTGTATCACCATGGAGATAAAGGAGTGCTCTAAAAACAACCTGTAGGTCATGTCCAGGTGAGGGGGTGTACGGCGAGGTGTGGCTCCAACCCCCCACAGCACCATCTCACTTTAGGCCAGGACCTGTACTCAAAGACATGAACGGAGCAGAAAATCAGAACAAAAAAGCTAATTCATAAAGCAGCCACACAGGAAGCCCGCACAGGTAATGTCAGACCAACCGTGCAGCCTTCATCCTGATGGCGCCAGGAGCGGCTTAATGCCAGAGCGCTAACAGAAAAAACGCTCCCAATACCAATACAAATTCTTTTGCTAACAACAAACACATTCATGCAAACAAATCAGAAATGGACAAAAATAAAATAAATGTAACATCTGTTAATCTGTTTGTACACTTCACAATGTCTAAATAGTGGTCAGATCCAGATCCATTCAAGTTAAATATCCACACTTTTATGTGCTGGAGGACCTCTGATTAAAGGTTATGTGGCAGATAATTGTAACAGTTTGGCGCATGCAGGTCAAATACCGGTCACCAGCCAGTGCATCTCACACTTTGGGCGGGTGCTCGTGGTATGATTGCAATAACAATCCGTATCGTATTAGTTATTAATATTTAGTTTATTGTGATGTCGACAGAGGTTGAAACTCCTCAATGCATTTTTTTTTTTCAAACCAAAAGCCAGAGCAACAGACACCGGACACAATTTGGTTAAAACAGAAACCGTGATGGACTTCTACTTACCTTCTGTAGTACTTTGGATAACAAGTTTGATTATCGTTTCAAGTTCAACATTTCTTCCTCTGAGCACATGGTGGCAGTATTGACCCAGTAGAGAGAATGCTGGCTCTGTTCCTATTTATCCTTGCCTTGAACATGTGGTTCTACAGAGCAAAACAGGAGCCAGCAAACTCGCACACATCATACACCTAGCTGATACTCCAGATTACATTGATAATACCAAAAATATTGGCCCATAGAAATAATACAACACAGCGATAAGAGGATGCTATCAGGTTTTCATCATGATCTCACAACTAAATGTGAACAGAATATCAAGTTGCACAAACAAGAAATAAGAAACTTAGACTCACATCACACAGAATAAAACTGACAGCTTTCCACTCACATCAGAAAAAACGCTGTGGAAATGACTTTGAATTTTTGCATAGCGCTGGTTTGAGCTTCTCTGTGTGAAACCATGTAAATAGAGCAGTTTTAAGAGGCTTTGAGGCTGTGTGCGAGCAAATATGATTTCATTAAACCGGATATGAGCTCTCTTTTCCGATGGCTGCTAATCTAGATTAAGGTTCTCGTCTGGATATTCACAAATAGATGTTGCAAGAATCAAGCAAATTACACACACACCCCAGTCGTGAAATCTATTCAAACAGGGTCAAAATACACAGGCATTTTGGTCTTTATTCAAACATTATTATCTCTTTAATTAAATTATTCCCAAATTATTTCTCTGTTGAATTTGTAATCTATATAAAGGAATAATAATAACTTTAATATATTTGTCCTAAATGGGGAGATTTGGCTGCGTGAAATACACATCAGTTTTATTTTGGTGAAAGACAGCGCTTTACATTTGATTAATTATTGCAGCTCAGAGTGGCGTCTGTCTGAACAGGGAGTGTGGAAAAAGAATTGTTGGGCTTCAATTAAATCTGATGTTAATTAAATCTGATCTTGTTTTGTGTATTAATCAAGCGGCAATTTTAATCTAGTGAATATGCACAGTGTAATAAGAAATGTGGACTTAGACGGAAAGCAAGAATTATTTCCATTTCATGCTCCTGATGAATACAGATTTTTTTGTAAATTATTATTATATTTTATTTAGCTGACTTGCATTAGTTGCTAATCTCTCTGCTTCTTCCTTTTTTCTTCATGCAATCTGCATCAGATTCATCGTGTGCTGAGCGTCTGTACAAAGAGAAGGAGCAGCGTGCTCCAATAGGCCGCTTTTAATGAGCTGTCAGGGGGAACTGGTGAGTTATTCATCTCATTTTACTCTTTTGTTCATGACACTTTATTTATACTTGGATAAAAAGTTTAGGTTTTCACTTGACTGTCCTTCCCTTACCTGCATTATGTCAACCATATATGGTATCAGTTTTGAACTTTTTGAAATTGCTCCTGGAAAAAAGGTTTTGTTTTTACCTTACCTTTCTTTTACAGATAAGTGAATCATTTTCAAATGCACACGCAAAAAAGATAAAAGTATTGGTTTTAGTCATAGTAAGTCACACATACCCATAAGTAAGGCTTCTGTGTGTGTGTGTGTGTGTGTGTGTGTGTGTGTGTGTGTGTGTGTGTGTTGTGTGTGTGTGTGTGTGCGTGTGTGCGTGTGTGTGTGTGTGTGTGCACGCGTGTTGTTTATTTGAGTGAGTGATCTTCCGTAATGGAGCACAGGTGTTGTCGTCTGGTGTTGGTTGTGTTACATTACATTTGCTAATATAATAATTTATTGTTTGAGAATTTATTTGGAATTAATTTAATTGAATGATGCATTACATTTTCACTTTCTATTAGCTCCTGTAGCCAAGTATAAGTTGTGCATAAACTCAAAGTGGACTTGACCAAATGCATTACTCACACACTGATTTGACCTCAATTCATAACTAAAATGTGTTTTTTTCTTTTATCCACAAAACAAAACTTCAAAATGACTAAGTCCTTGACTTAAGAAATAAAGCAGTGTGCAAAGGTAAAGGGAAAATGAACTATAATGTACAATGCATATTAAAAATAAACGCACCTTTTATACACACAAGCCTACACCGTGTGTGCGTGTGTGCGTGTGTGTGCGCACATGTGTGTTTGCATGTATGTGTGTGTATGCGTGTGTGTGTGTGCGTGCGTGTGTGCGGGAGCATTAATTCTGTTTACATCAGCATTAAACGCAGCTTTATCAGATGTACTATTCCTTTTCAGAGACAGCTTCTCGGTAGAGTGACACCACAGATAAGTGGGAAAATTTACTCTGTGGTCAGCAGCTCCTTCCACACACCCACTTGATTTCCTTGAGTTATTTTGAGCCCAATGTTGCTCTTTAATGCGCTGCGATAAGGAGAGGGAATCACAAGCGCTATCCAAACCACATTAAACTAATTAACAAACTCATTTAAAAACTACAGAAATATTTACTGCCACACACTTTTTGCAGATGGGGAGAAGTCATAAATAAATAATTATTTAAGCGCCTGGCAGGTGCATGTAAATTGTTTGTTGGCAATGGGAGAAATTTAAATTACAGTTCAATCAGAGGAGAGGGGAGAGTGGTGCAGGGGGAGAGGGTGGTGCTGGGGGAGAGTGGTGCAGGAGCAGAGCGGTGTAGGGGGAGAGAGTGGTGGGCGCCCTGTGATTTCCTGTCTCCACGCTTAGTTGATATTTCACTGGGTGAGGATTGAGCGCTACGGGTGCATTTCACACCCTGAATGAGAGAGGCAATCTCGCTCAGCCGACTAGAACAATAATTAGAATGGAGATTAAATAAAAATAATTAGAAAAAGTTCATCTAGTTTTGATGTATTAATTATTCCGCCCCTGCTTTATTCCAAGTCTAATTATCTGCTTCAGTGAAAATGCCAAGATTTTCTGTGAGTCATAAAAAATTACATTCATGTAATTATGTCAGCAATTTGGGGGGAAGTCAGCTAAGCAGTGCGTCGCTGGCTCACCACTCCCCCCGCAGTTTAAAGTAAGTAACTTCTAACTACTTATAACTTATAAGTTAATACAGTTTCTTTCAAGCCAGGGGTATAAATAATAGAATGCAATGGGAGATTATTTACTCTTTAAATGAGGAGCTGCTTTGGCTGCTCTGCATATACTTCTTGCCTCCATCACAATGAAAACATGGCCACTTTTTATCCATTCTTGGTCAGTAGATAATAATTTGCATATAAATGGAAATATTTATTGTGACAAAAAAAGAAAGAAAAGAAAATAAGGAAAGGGAGATGTCGGAAGTAATATGCTCATTTTTCAAA
Organism: Periophthalmus modestus; assembly: GCA_019594935.1. Classification (NCBI taxonomy): domain Eukaryota; kingdom Metazoa; phylum Chordata; class Actinopteri; order Gobiiformes; family Gobiidae; genus Periophthalmus; species Periophthalmus modestus. The sequence continues at coordinate 34,183,548 of JAIEZT010000054.1, read as the reverse complement.
AACTCATGGGGCCTCAACTGTGATATCTGTATTTTAGGAGTCAAGCAGTTTCAAAAATGAGACACACCAAATCTTAAAAAAGGAGTGAATAAAAATAAATAGTGGTAGAAGAAAGGGGAGCGAGGAGCCAAGGGAACCTTTTAAGATGTTTACTACACAAATGGCGTCTCGGGAGAAGACAGCGTTCTGATGGAAACGGAGAGATATGTGCCGACATTCTCTACTTTTCTCCTGGCTGTGTAGATGGAAGCAGGCTGGCTCAGGCACTAAGCTGTAATGACTTCCCTTCACTTCTACCTGGCTCACTGCGGGAAACCAATAAAGTTACAAAAATAAACTTTACAGATGGGGGAAAGTGTATTAACCAGATATGGAATAGGTGACTGCACTTGAAAAGGAAATGGTGGGGCCAAAACGTAAAAAAAAAACAAGCTTCATATATTTTTTTTTTAAATGCAAATGCACAGACATTAATGTTGAGTTGAAAAACTATGCGATAATTTTGTCTTCTTGAAAAAAAGACCTTGCAAATAGGTGCTATCAAATGGTAATGTGCAAAATACACCAGAACTGATACCAAATTACACTCTATCTCTATGGTCAACAGAACGGGCTACAGAGTTCTACACAGTACAGCACCCAAAACTGCAGAAAAAAGTATGTATTTATTATTTATGTACATTTGTAACCGATCTGTAGGTGGCTAACAATGTCACATCATGTACTTTTTTCATGTCGTAGTAGTATAACAGCACTATGACGATGTGTGTGTAATGATTCATATAGACTTGCATTATCTTAACTCCTAAAATTCTATTCAAAAAAATGACTGAAAAGAGTAGTTTGTTCCTTCTTCATTACAAAACAGTCAGTGACCCTACTCTTCATCTAACAAAAATAACTTCTTGCAATCATTCGGGTATAAATTACTGCCAGCCATTATTATTATTAGTGCTGCCATTTAGAGTGCTACAAAGCAACATGTACTGATCCAATCGAAAAGCAAACTTCCTGTTGTCGAGATTGGCTTTCTGTTCAGTGTTCATATTGTTTCCGCTCAGCAATCTCTTTAACGCAAGAATCAACTCATAACCTTTCTGAACTGACGTCAGAGCATTTGATGGAAAACGGATGAGAATTAGTCATTAAGAAGTATTTGTTTTAGACGCATATAGTAGTGGTGGGTAGGATCAGGGTCAACAGAAGGCGCCAAGTGGGGGGGGGATCGAAGACTGGGCCTATCAATTACTGACCTCAACAGTGAACCTCTGCGCTCATATGGACTTCCAGGTTAAGACTGGGCACAAAAAGATCCCAGGGTGAAGCTTTAATTTCTTAATGCATTTGGGATCCCACGGGGGCTGTCCTCAAGTGTAGGCCACGTGGGACCACTTAGTTTACGTAGAACTGAAGGACTGTGCTTTAGGATGCATGTTCTGATATTATTTTCACCCGTGGTCTGAGTGCATCTCTGAATGAAACATCGGAAGTTTGCTTAACACAAGTAATTCATTTAAAAAGTCACTCTTTCACACTTTTTATTAACAGCAAAGTAAAAAAAATGTCATAGTTCTTTATGTTGGAATACACTAGCTTTTTATTTCTATTTTTTTAGTCCTTAAAAGATGATATAAATAGATTAGCATTACCATTTATACACACCTATTGGGTTCAATTGATGGAAGAGATAAGCTAAAACTCTGTTACTAAAATATTTTCAGTTATAACAGCAGAGAAGCTCGGGGACAGACCCTTGAACTGCAGCAGGTCTGACACAAAGTTTGGGGCTGATTGGCACAAGAGGGCAACACTAGAGTCAATGTTTGGGTCACTGGGCAATTACCAACTCTCTCCATCACAATAAATGGGCCTGTGCATACTTTCCTCTCAATTAATGCATTAGTGGGGTCAGAGGTTACACAAGCGCTGTCTACTCTGTCACATGGAGGTGGAGCCTCATAATCCAGGAAGTGGGCAGGTCTGATGTGATTGGCTCTCTGTCTGTTGTGTTTAGATTGTGTCAAAAAGACGGCAAAAAGTGCTGTGCTGTGTTTGAGTCCAGCATTTTTTTGGGGTTTTTTTTGTAGTTTTATAGATTGTATTGCAGTACGAAAATACATATTAGCAAGTTTGGTCTCAAGTCTCCTGTAACTCCTCTACATCTCTTTTCAAAATGTGAGTTTTAGTAGAGAACTGTTATGCATTTATTATGAAACATGCTGAATTTAGTGCATCATTTTTGTATTTTCAATTGAAGGTGTTTGATATGATTTTTATACTGTGCATTTGATACTGGAATATCTTTTTTTTTAATCCCAAAAGTCTAAAATATACTAGTATTTCACTACCCTTTCCTTCTTTATTCAGTAGATTCATTAAAAAGAACACAATATTATGTCTTCATAGGAATAAAGGAGATCTGTCCTTAGTGAGAACATTAATGACTGCGCACACTTCTTTATATCTGCTCACATCTCCACAGAAAAAGGAATCTGCTGATCAGAAGCTTAAGATGAAAGTGTGCATGACGAGGCTATACTTTCTCAGTGAATAGGCACACACTCCACCTCGGTCAATCATTCACCAGTGATACCAGTCAGAAGCTGCCCTCCGGCCGCTCCTACATTTCCTCCTGTGTGTTTATACCCTAGTTGGCTTGCGTTTATATTAAGTTTGTAGTCGGTGTGCATGTGCAGCCAAGTATTACTTATGTGTGTGGGGGTAGCGGTGGCAGGACTTTGAAGTTATAACCTCTCTCTCTGTCTCTTTGAGGTGGTCTATCCCCGTTCTCAACAGTGCTAATCATGCATGAAGAGAACATGCTTGCTCCTGATGGTCTCCCTCAGTCCGCATGTGGGACGGGGGCCTATGGAGCTGCGGGCCAGGGGGGGGAATGGCAACAGTGATCAGCCCCAGCCAGCGGCTATATTCCACTAAAAGAAAAGAGGCAGACAACAAATAAAGGCAAGCCATTCATGCAAGTTCTGAAGGAGGAGGAGTGAAACAATTTATAAGAAAATATACTTCTGCTTTGGGCTGTAGTCTTTTAGTCCTTTAGTTGATAAATCGGTCGATGGAGTCTATGTCGACCAGTTGTATTAGGATTATAAAAATTTCTATGCAGAACAGCAGAGAGGAGAAGGTATGGAGTGAGATAGCTGGAGTTTTGGGAGTGACTGGACAGTTTCATTTGTCTTTCACTTCTTACTTACTTCTTTGTATACATTGTAGTTTTTGCGCATGATCCTAATGCTTATAGCTTTTGCCTGCACCACAACTACAGCCCCCTTACTGCTGTTCTTTCCAAACTAAAACATGTATTATAATGTACACATATATATGTTTGTACATTTTCATCACCTCTTAACCCTCTAATTTCCAGCTTTATAAATGTATTTTGTCTTAAACTTTTCCTTCTAACTTAAAGCCATTCTTTGTTGTCTGATCTAATTGCTAAGTGTTGTAAAATACTAGCTGAAAGCACAAGGGTAAAGGCGACTGCTGGTGGAGGCACAGACAGTTGAGTCATATTTCAGGCCTGATTGGAACTGACAAAGTGTTATTGGAGGACTCAGTCCTCACAGCATTGTTTGCTTTAGAAAGTCAGAGCCAGATTTATTATGACTGAAAAACATTAGAGAGACTGGAAGTGAGGACAAAGCTGCACGTCTGTCTGCTCACTGGGACCACATGGAAATCAAACAGAGATGTAGCCTATTACATCATCAGCACAAACGAAACATGTTTCAGTGTGAATACAGAGTCTTTACAGAAGCTGTCAATATGAGAGCTGAAGCACTAGGAATTCACTCATTTTACTTATGGCTATTTCACACTTTGAATGTTTATGGCATGGGGGTTGAAGTATTCTGTCAGTACGTCATATTTCACCTGAGCTTTGATCTTTTACATTCATTTGTAGTAGTCATTTAATTTAAAAACTAAATGTATGTTTTTATTAAATTACTACAAAATACTATCATTAAATAACATAATATATTGGTGCACAAGATGTTGTGTACAATTCCTCTTTGGATAAATTAAAATGTATACAGCCATGAAGGTCATTAAAAGTGTGTTGTTTTAGCTCTCTTTTCTATTACCCTCTCCAAATAAAAAGTTATCACAAGGAGGAAAGCTGTTTCAGCCAGAGCAGGGTGCTCTCATTCTGGCTTGCGTTCAAATATGTTTTGATAGTTAATGGGCAGTGTGGAAAGGCTAAGCCCACTGTATTTGACTAACCTCTGCCTGACCCCACCTCATGCACGGAGACATGGAGCTAAAGTGAAAACTAGTGAAAGCCAGTGAGATGAGAGAGGATACCCTCACTGCTTTTAGTGTGTGTTTTTTTTCAACATGGCACTGTCCAAATACTGCCCTTGTACAGTAGCTATTACATGTTTTTTTTTCTTTTTTTTAAATATAAGAATGTTTGCAAACCAGCTTTTAAATATGATTCAGAGAGGGTAAACGTACAACATGTGCACATGTACATAAACATCAGCTTGTTTGATGGGAACCGTGGAGAGAAATGCAGACCACACTCTTTACTATGTTGCATACTTGTATGTTTACATTTATAGTCATTTAACCCATTTATAAATTGCAGGGGAATGAGTTCACAGCCAACAGCCTTACCTCAGTGTTGACTCGAGCCTTGGGTAACTGGGGGTGGTGCTGCGTTCAGGGGAGATAAGTTGATGGTGTGATCCCACATGAGGGTTCTGTGGCTGGGTCACGGGGTTGTGCAGGGGTCAGCGCGGATGTGTTGATCTGGGGCTGATTAGGTTAATATGATTATCTGTGATATGACACACTAGTAGAGCCAGGTGCTGAAGAGCCACAACTGTTGCACCAAGGGATTAGGGCTTCATATTGGCGAAACTTCAACCTTTAAACAAGATTTTATATGTTATCATAATTACTAACATTAACTAAAAGAGCTTACTCAAGTATGGCATATATACATGGTTTTATTGATACGTAAGTGTCTGTGGTATGGCAAATGTTGTGAAACTGAAACAGTCACATAGTGATTTGGCAAATGCCTGACTGGAGTGGGCAATGGGGACTGATTCATGACCCAACATGAATTGGATGAGGTTAGAACCTAGCTCCACAGCCCCATAATGTGTTTAAAGGATACTAACAAAATGGTCTCACATTGCTAGAGCGCGAGAGACAAGCAGAATGTAAAATGTATATAGCTGGAGCACATATATACTTTTTTGTTTTACTTTGAAAATAACTTTATTCCTAATCGTGGAGCAACACAGAGCCACAGTATCTGGCATGCACCATATGGAGTGTAGTGTGGCTTTGGTTGGACAAAGTGCTTGCTGTTGGAACACCTGCATGTCAGGGGTCTTCTCCAGGACCCGCAGGTCTCGAGGCCGAGGCTGGAGCTTCCTTCACCCGAGCCCCTTGGCAACCTTAGCTTTTGTCCAGAGGAGCTCACTCTACTCATGTTCCTCACTGCCATTCCCAGCTACGTAAAAGAATACCCTAACTACATGGGGTCCAGCAATGGTCATGACCACAAGTGCACGGGAGAGCATTCATTTGTGTGTGTTTTGTTGTTGCATGTTGCTAACTGAGTGACAGGGTGGACATTAGTGATTTGTAGATGAGAGGAGCTGAATAGTGCACCTGCAAAAGTGCCCTGCCCTGAGTGCTCACCTCTGATCGTAAACATGTAACATTAAACCAGGACATAAACCACAGAAGCAGGGATGCTCCTGTGTGAATTAGCATCTTGACTTTGATCAGACTTTGCGTGTGACATGTGCATCTTACTCTAAGATCTTTTTTAGACATTTTTGAGCTTGATTGAAAATGCACAACTTCCTTGAGGACCGAACAATAGTCTGAGAATACTATGTGGAGAGTTCACACACAGATATCAGGAAGTGCACAAAAGCCTGTTTGTCAGGTTCAGTTCTGAACAGGCAGCTGTGAAGGACATTACTGATGACGCCAGCACTGCACTGAGTGACTTACAGTTTATGTTTGGGATGAGAATGCAGAAACAGTCTCCTCGCTCACTCCAGCTGTCCCTTTAAGAGCTAGAATATTACTGGCTTATTGTTATTACTGCCTGTTTTAAAGGCCTCGGCAAGCCAAGGGAGTAATCCACCCGTCAGCACTCACATTAATGGCCTAATTGGTCTCCTCTGTCCCAGTCAAAACGCAGGCCTCAGCCTCACGGAAATGCTAAGCCCTTAAAGCCCTTTGCACTAAATACCACAGAAATGCATGATGTCTCCCAAAGTGGAGCCGTCAGTACTCTCTTTTTCATTTTCATTGTTGTCATTCTTTTTCCTGCTCCTTTCTTTTTGTCTGCCATGTGCCATTTGAGGGTCAAAAAGACTCACTAATATGTTGCCAATCACAAGACCTCGAATACAGGACACCAATGCTGGGGTTTGTGTGCTGGTAAGAACCTTCAGCAAGGGGAGTAAAGAAGGAATGTTCATTATTCTCTAGACCTTTAAGTATGTGGCTTATTAGGCATTGATTATAACATTATTGTATGTGTGTGTGTGTGTGTGTGTGTGTGTGTGTGTATGTATATATATATATATATATATATATATATATATATATATATATATATATATACATACATGCACTTGAAACCTTTGGTCAGACTTTCTTGTTTGGAGTGTCCTTTGATTCGGGAAAAAATGTAAGTCTCGCCCGGATGAAGGTCTGGTCCTGTACATTGTGAACATGAAGGTTCAAACTGTTGGACCAAATCCAGGAAGTGACACACGTGGGGGAAGATGGAGCCTAAACGTGAGGAGAAAAGGCAGAGACAAGCCTACAGTGGTTATAAATTAGAGTACAGTCACATATTGTGTCGATTTGACAAAGCAGAGAGCCAGACCTCTTGGTTTCATCAAGTGTCACCAAAAACCAAGAAATGCCCTCTGTACACAACTACAATATCAACCCAGTGTATACTGTTAGATAAGCCAAAATGGCCCATTTTCCAATGCACGCTTATATGAGAATGTGCACACTAAATAACACCACTTGTTCACTTATAGCAGAAAGACGGCTGTGTACTATCATTTGGCAGACAGAATTTTAGCGATCTCTAAACTCCACACACACACGACACTTCCATTGCTGTCATCTGCTTTAAATCCAATCACAGCAAGTACCCAAAAAATAATATATATTCATATAATCCACTTGTATCGGCACATTTGCTCGTACAAAACCACATGCCGGCTTTCAACCAATCAAATGTTAGGTAACACTTTACACCCGCCTAATGCTGCTTCTAATTGGTCTGTTTTCCTGTCGATCTGTATTTTGGCTAATCACCATCAAGCTCAAGCCTCGTCTTGTTTCTGTTTACATCCCAAAACAAAGAAAAACATCTTTGCAGCACATCTATGCTCCGCATTCGTGAGGCATGCTTCTGGTGTCAAAACGACAGCAGAGACAGTGCCAAGGAAAGGCCCATTTTAGGGATTTGAGGGAAGTAGTGTGAAAGCAAAAGTCAAAGGAATGAACTAAAACAATAGAACACTTTGTAAGTTCTAAATCCAGACCTTGGTGCGGACTTTCAGGTGTGAATCAGCCCTTAGACTTGACATGGACTGGACATGTGTGGTTGGACATAATTGACTCTAGGTGAGTAAGAGAGTTGGCAGTGCAGTAGGTTTGTGCGTGGAGTATGGTTGATGTGTTAGTGTAACTGAAGCTGTCATCCAGCCCCAGGGTCAGCTCCCTAAAGCATGCCGGCTGTCTCTTTTAATAGACTAAACACATATGTCTGCCTATAGCAACACATGAAGAGGCGGGGGTGTGGACTGACTTCATCATTAGTCTGTCACAGTGTTCTAATGGTTAATGGAAAATGACCAATACTACATGTTCCCATTCAGCAACATGTTTCTCTGAGCCTCTTATCATTTGTCAATTAACATGAGAAATCTGACATGTTTAACTTTGCAATAACATGCTATATTAGATTAGGTAACTGAAATGAAGTCTTGTTCCACATAATCTTTCTTTGGCCTCTGATCTTATTTGAATAGTGTTGTGTCTAATATTATTATAGAACTATACATAACCTAGAATGCTATTAATACTATTACACTGTTGCCATAGCCTATTTCCTACATAAATGTAAATAAATATGATAAATGCACATTTTTTTACTTTTTATACCTGAGAAGTGTTATTTTATGTTGCACTTGTTGAAGGGGATTTGTGTTGAAGAGGTCCTTTATCCTGTATGGGCCACTACAGTAGATGAAAGAGGAGAGGGCTAGTTTGTGTGAGTGTTTGTGTGGGAATAGCAGAGGTCAGGGGTCATCGGGGTAGACTTGCACCAGAAGGGGTCCAGAAGTGCAGTGGAGAAGTCTCCTGCCTTGGCTGTACCTTGGAGGACTGCTGGCTGGCTGCGCTGTTAAACTTGGCCTTGCCGTCACTTTGTTGTAACCCAACACTATGCACAGAGGGGCCTGACAGACCCTGGGCTGAGCGGGGGGTGGGGGAGCTGGAGGGGTGGGGGCCCGCTGGGATACAGAGTGCATTTCAAACCCATCAGTGTCAGTTAGTTCACTAAGTGGTGACATAATCACCATCGCCATGGCTGCTCCTCTGGGACCATGCAGCAGGGAAGGAGAGGCACAGGGAGCCCAACAGCCCCTCTCTTACCTCACCCCCACCCCACATCTAACATACACTGTACCTCAAGGCCTGGGGACTGGGACTGCCACACTGCTAATGCTTTATAATCATTGTACACAAATGAATGCATTAGTTCATCATGAGTTATACATTTGTTAAATGTGATTTCATGATCTCATACATTACCACATCGTGAATTCAGCTAACCATGAATACAACATCAGTTATAGCATGCGATATATATTTATATATTTATGTGTGTGTGTGTGTGTGTGTGTGTGTGTGTGTGTGTGTGTAGCAAAATGTATTATTTTGTCTGTTCTTTTGAAAAATCTTTAGTCCTTTCACTTACATTAAGTGGATGCATTCACAATGATGTACTGATGAATGATGTCATTTATAATAACATGATTACTTTGGATGGTAAATAAAGAGTTCATGGTTTACTTGCAAAACTAAAAGTAAAAGGCTGTATGTGGTAATGCACCGGGTCCTGATGAAATCCTCATATGATGAAGTAATATATCTCTGTATATGTAACATTATTATGTAATGTGTTACTGATGCACCATTGTGATGGAGAAGCTAGTACAGTATGTTATGTGAAATTCTACATGACATTACAGACATTGCTGTATGAATTTGTATTATAGATTTTTTTTCACGCAAGAATTTTGTAAAGTACGACATTAAGAGTACACCAAACAATTCCCTCTGTACGTTTCTTTGTTATAGTTACATTTATTGCACTGATAAATAAATGCATTGCAATATATACAACACACCTGCATTGCATTGATGACTCATTCCTCACTCTAGTGGTGGTATGCTTTTTGTGCAACCACAGCTGCCCTAGATTTTAATGACGTAAAATTGGCTGCCAGTGGTCACCACTAACCGCACAGTGACACTTGCACATTTACACTGGTGTGAACTTACTTGAGTGGGATTTGAACCATCTTTGTTCTAGTGTCAACCTAAATGTATGTTATGCCACTAACTGAAAGAATACTCTTTAATTCTTGCAGGATGTGGACATGGAGGTTCAGTCATGGCCTTATCTTCGCTGACACAGGTATACATCAAATACTCAAATGAGAAATGTCCTATTGTTTTTCATTCGTTCTTGCTTTCTATGTTTTTATCGATCTTCAGCTTCTATCTCTTACCACTCTAACCAATGAGAGCTGCTTCCCGGTCCAATCCCAAACATGATGGTTATCATAGAGAAGCTATGAGACCTCACCCTGTGAACAAGTATTCTGGCAATTGTGAAATATACAAAGTGTTCCTGTGTCTACTACTCCATCATGTCCAAATGAGGGTTAACATGTAAACATGCTCTACCTTTTCTATGTTTTGTATCAGCTTAGGCTATCTAACCAAGGACAAGACAAAGGAGCTTATCAAACAACTGGATAAGTCAACAGCCAATTAAGATATGGTACCTCTATCACAATTGCTTTTGCTGTCACTATCTGAAGGTGTGTGTTTTCTGTAACTAAAACCACAGGATAAGGAGAGGCTTTTCACCGGATATTCTGAACTTGGCATAGACAAATCTAATTGCTCTTTACTTGAACACTTCTTGGCACAGTGGGCACTAGATGGCACTAATGAATGGTAGTACAATACCTAGCTTCAGTTAAGATAAAAAAAAAACTAAACATGTTTTCTTAAAATAAGAATAAATATTATACAAAAATCCAAGAATATTATTGGATTTGTGGATCTTGTGAAATTATAACAATATATAAAAAATATATTTTGAAGCTGGTTGGCAAAGAATTGTATTATTGCAGGGGTATGACAAAATGTATCCAAATCAGACTCACTTGCTCACAAAAACAATGACACTAACAGTCTTATTTCTATTCTATTAATCCTATTTTATTTTAATAACATTGTCATACGTGATAATACAGCTACCTGACAATGCATATGTTCACCTTTCACAATATCTCACTTATTTGTGTGATATGAGTTGCAGCACTTCCCGGCCTAAACTGTGGTACTCATGAGACTCTAGTGTGTTATAATGACACTTCATGAAGGCTAGTTGTAAGTCATCAGGTGTGACTCCTGATCTGAACTGACCTCGATCTGTAACTGTCCATCCTCGGCCTCCTGTCAGTGGACCCACTTATCAAAGAGGTTGCAGCAAGAATGTTAACATCGCATACAAACAAACACTGACTTTTATTTATGTGTTTAAAATGTGTAAAGAATGAAAAATGTTTTTAATTTACACTTTTTCTTTAGTGATCTTTTTTCTTACATTTCTACATATTATAAATTGCCAAACTTGCTGTGATTTTCATATTCATCTATATATTCTACATTCTGCACGGATTTCATGTCAGATGCCGTTTTTGACAATACCAAATTCTAAATAACAATTCTACTGAAAGCAGCTGAAGTCATAATCAAAAATTTATGAATGCACTATGTTAAATTATCCTAAACTGTGCACAACACTTGCTGTAAGAACAACCACAATATAACATAGAACTGATAGCATCTTTCCATTCTCACACTTTGGTCTCATTAACAGCTGACAACCTGAAAATAAAAAAAAAACAACATCTGATTTTGAAGATTAGATCAAGACAAAAGATGTTTTATCTCCAAGTACACATTCTCGAGTTTTTTTTCTTTTTCTGAAGGCTGCCATATAAGGTCGGAGTGGCTCTTCATGTGGTTTGAGCAGGCGAAGAGAGGAGACTAGAGGAGTCGGACACAGAAGTCTCACACACACACACGCATGTACTGTACCGTTTTATACCACATACCATTTTGATCAATGCATGAGGAAGAGACTTGTGACAGAATACCTGAAATGTTGAAAAAAATTCAAACTACGACCATATTTAAATTTAGGATATTTTATATTTCATTTGGCGTATGTGGAGGTTGAAGTGTAGAGCTTTTTTGTTCTCTAGTAAATCAAATATACAATAATAATAAGTTATTTATTTCACATTAAGATTATAACATTATAGTGTAGAATATAATGATCAGTATTTATATCACACTCTTTTATTTAAGGTGATGCATTTTAAATTCCAGTCAAATCAAATATATAAAATGATCTGTAACATTTGATCTTAAGTCTGCAGTACACATTTATGATCAGCACTAAAATACTGCTGTAATGCTGCATGTTGTGATTTATGAGTTGTATTTTGTGTGCTATGTGTGAATCTATGTGCAGTCATTTTCTCCACATTTGTTTATCAGATGTGCTTGTATGTTGTGTATATTGTGTATGAGGTGATAAGGTCTTATCGAGCCTATCCCTCTGTTAACACTGCTGAATATTTAATCCAGCCTGGATTATAATGACTAATTTAGTTCAGTCACAGCCGTATCACCAGACCAGGCTTTAATCATTCACCAGCAAAACTGTTATTTTAAACACACCTTATTAAACTAAACCAGACTTCAGATTTTGAAACTTGGAACTATTAAATGCAACATCTGAAGACTTGAAGGAGTTAAGGTGCCTGATAACGAGCGACTTGAACCAGGATGTCCCTAACTGGCAATGTGAAAGAAACAAATGATGTGTATAAGTTCACCTGAAAATGAAAAGTGTCTAGCGGGTTCTCACTGAGCAGGTGAGCAGAGTGAGTAGTGAGCACAGAGTATTTCCATGAATAGTAAAATGTTAAAAACACTCACTAGAAACACCCCCAGTGTGTATCACTGTTTCATACTTAGAATGCCACTCGTCTGTGTATCGGGGACAGTCAGTGCAGCTCTTTCCAATGTGCTCTCTACATCAGAGTTGAGTAAGAGGTTTCAGAATTGCTCTCAAGAATTACTAGACATTGTAAAATTTTGATTAATATATCGTGAAAAGTCAAATGCAGAAGCTGTATTTATGTTGGCTCCTTTAAAACTTGTAAGTTGCTTTTAAAATATTATTCTGTGATTTTGCGCTTACATTACTGCAGCATTTACTGTTGATTTGTAAATCATTTTCTATCTCCTCGCTGTGTTAGTACCTAGGGGTGAGAATGTGGCCAAAAACAGCTTATTATCCTCATTTTTTTCTATACCTACATGAAAAATTTTAATTATAAAATGTATGCCCACAGCTTAAAAGAAAAAAAAAAAGTGTTGAGACATGCGATGGAGGGCAGTACAGTGCTGCCACATTAAGTCTTGCTTAAATATTGATGCTCTTCTGGCCTTTCGCATCGTTTTTTCCAGCAGACTTTGAACAGCTGAGTTAAATAAAGACAAAATAATACAGATCATATAAGTTTAGATGGAATTTTCTTAACCCTATCCTTTTATTATTCCGGACGGGCAGCATACACTGCACGCTTAGGAAAATGGGAATAATCTCGTGCAGCAGATTAAGTGGATTAATTAGGGTTTTATTCATCAGGGTGAATTGGTACCTAAAGAGCTTCCCTCCGCAATGACAAGGATTTTTCACCCTCAATTACCGTGGGCCGTGGAAGACTGCGCGGCACTACACTGCACAGAGAGGAGAGGGACCCGAGTCGTTTGCATACGCACAAAATCTGCACAAAATACTGGCCTTTTCTTTGGTTTGCTGCACAGAAATTGCACAAGGTGAGAGCTGAGAATCATCTGATCTGGGTCCACATCGTCAGGCCCATCTCTTATCTCCTCATCAACTTTCCACTGTGTATCTGAACTCTCTCACACACTCTCACTCTCTGGCCTGCAAGAAAGAAGCGCACTTGTTTTTTTTTTTTTTTTTTTTTTACATTTCTTACAAGCTATAGAAACTGCGTGGTCCGGAGAGCAGCTAATGTAGTACTGGCAGTAAATGTAAATGCTCTTTTTGCATGTAATGTGGTCAAATCTAAATAGGGAGAAGTGTTTTGTATATTTTGTGAAATAAAATTTAAATGAATAAACTAAATATAGCTGTCAAATGTTTAATCATTGTAAATTATCAAGAGCATAATTAATCATAAAAAAATATAAAATAAAATACACTACTATATCACTATATTTATTTTCTACTGCAGAATTGCTTTTATTTATTGGCAAAGCAGCTTTTTGGTTTTATTTTTCTACTTTTTGCAGGTTCCAGCTTCAGATAAAAACAAGTGGGGAAGCCCAGCATCCCCAAACATCCCTCAGATAATAGTGTGATATAGAGGACATGCACGGGTCCTAGCGGGACGTTTGGGGCGGCCCGTCCAGTGACCCGGTTACACTTAATGCCTCATGGGACAAATGTCTGATACTCAGGGTTCAGGGTTCTCTGTCAGCTCACACACAGGTTCCTCTGTAAAAGCAGACGTAATACAATGCCTTAATGCTGCTGTGTACTGTACAGATATGAAAACCCACATTTGGACATAGTGCATGATTCTAATTAAATATAGTGATACAGTTTATATTTGGTGTTCTCCCAATGAAGCACAATGAGCTCATTTTAAACTTGAGGCAGCAGCATGTCAAAAACTTTGGACTAGAATGACACAAGACTGTGAAACATTAGAGGCATGGGTAAAAAAGTATTTTCAAAAGTTGTGAGTATTGCTTCTATGCTTATAATTTAGCAAACATATTCCTGTACTTCAAACTACTCCATGCAATAACTCTTTGAACAAAGGCTCCTAAACACATTTTGTACAGAAACATCTCAACCGGATTTCAGATCAACTGAGCTAAAAGCCCCTTAACAATCTCAGAGTGGTTTCAGTGGCTGTACAGACAGTGTACAAACGCATCTAACTGTACGCTCAATGTAGTGCCACAGTAATGCCATTACCAGCACAAGGTCTAAAAAAAGCATCAAGGACAGCAACCTGACCTAGAATGACAACATGAATGCTCACTGTACAATGTCTTTGATGAGATCGTTTAAGCCCCTTACACTGGCCCACACACTTACACGGGACAGCACACTATATACCATAAAAGTATTTACTTTTAAAAGGGGAAATATCCAATCCAAAATATCAACACCATTGACCAATGCTAGTAATCATGTTATATTCAATACAAGCCTTTAGCTATTTTACACATCTAAACTCAAATCTAAGCTGATGACATTGTATTTGAGTGGTAATCATAGCTGAGAGATGGTGTTAGATGTTAAAAAAAAAAAAAAACGTATAAATTGTGTAAATTGTCTATCTTTGCTCATGATTAACTCATGACTGTTTTTACTTTCTAGGAGCAGTGTCTTCAAAAGGCTCCTTTGGCTTCTACTCCCATGCACATGATCACTTTTGTTCATTACATGTGTTGTGGAATTTCTAATCGTAAAAACTTTTAAAATATAAAATCAACAGAGAAGTTGTCTTGAATCAATCAATTGTGCGCAGTCGTCAAAGAGCTGTGGCCCCTCATAGTGTCGTCTCTCCCTCAGCTGACAAATGAAAATACAAACAGTGCATTTATACCATCAAAACAATCATATCCGTTTAGTCTCGTCAAAGTAGCTGGAGCGGGTAGACGCACAAACAAGAGATAAATAAGATCACTACAGATGGTATTTTACGAAGGTTAGGTCAGAGAGATCCATAACAATACAAATAAAGATTTAGGGTAAAGAAAGCCATGTATGAGCTACTGTGTCCAAGTCATGTTGTTGGTGAATCAGCAAAGTTTTAAAATGACCTCTGGAGTTTTTGTACCTGTTCTGTGCCTCATGGAGAGTCAATACTTTAATACAAATAAAACACGATACTCAATGTCATATTTGGAGAAGCCCTTCATTGCAAACGCTGTGGTGCTGTAGCTGTTGAGCTGGTACAGTATGGCACATATAGTTCCTGTGCTACTGTAATAGTTGAAAGATATAGATAGGTAATATAGTTACTTCCCTTTCCTCTGTGTGAGACTTTCTCTGTTGAAGTAGGTCAGGTGGGATTTCCTGCCCAAAGACTCTCCAACCAAAACCTGTCTTGTACTATTAGTCTCTACCAAACGTCTGTATCTTTATAACTGTATTTTATTAAGCTAAAACCTTAGTCATATTTAAGGTCAACATAAACTTATACAGTAGTACAAAACTGCCACATTATTTTTGTTCAACCTAAATCCAAGTTTGACACCTGAGGCACCGACAAAAACAACACCTGCATATTTATTCATCTAATATTTCTCATTTAAAGTTTGAGCTCAAAACAAAGACTTAAAATTGCTATTTTCTTATTAACAACCCGGGGCTTACCTTATGCATTTCTAATTACATGAAGTAGAGGGCTATACCAGTATTCAACAGCAGCATCGGCTTTCATTGAAGAACTGTTATTCAAAATCTCTTGGAGCTGCGTTCTATCCCAAAGTGGGTTACTCTGAGGTACACACAACAGTCAACTGACACAGATTTCTAAACACATACAAGACAGTTATGGTTGGCAAACTAGCTCCGCTTCACCACTTTATTGTCTGCTAAAAGCCCCTAGAAAGATGTCCCAACTCAACATGATGGGAACAGAAAAGATGAGGCTGCGATGTAAAAACACTATACTTTGACGGATGCTATTCTTCTAATTTTCCCTCGAGACTTGCTGCAAAGGTGCCAACACAGCCCACAGTGCATCTGAGATCAAAGTGCTGCTCGCTGTGGTTGAGGGGGAGGGGATAGTTTTCTTTCTTTCTTTACACCAACATGACAAAATTATTAATCACAAAGAAAAACTGATGTGGGAAAAAGAATGGCAATAAGAAGTAAAGGGGGTAGACTGTCTTTTGCTTAATTTTTTTACTATATCCCCCCGTCGTTGGGCCACACTAAAACACACACATATACGCACGTACGCACACACACACACACACACACACACACACCTGCTGAATGCGCAGCCCTAGTCATAATGAAAGGATGTTTTTGTAAGGATTAAAAGGGTACAGTTTCGTTGTTTTTCACATCGATCTCTCTGTATGAATAACTTTCCCTTTTAGGGCAATACTGAGTAAGAAAGAGGTTCAAAAGCCTCTCTAAGAATTGTGCAGTCATCAATACAAGGAAAATAGTGAAAGGGTATCTCCAATTTAAAAAAAATAATAATTAATTAAAAAAAAAAAAAACATGTATGCTGGAGAAAGTTTTATTTTTTCCCATAAAGTCTATTTTAATGTTGTATATTTTAATGTAATTAGTAATGAAAGGCAAATAGTGTGTTGTTATTGTCTTGCATTACCTGAACTCGGAGGGTAAATGATTGATTTGTATACCTTTGAGAAATAGGTGGGAGTATGAGAAGAGAGTCCTGTTACTTCCTCCAGGATGTATTCAAAACATGTGGCATTTTCGGTTACTCTGCCTTTCAGGGGCAATACTGAGTAACACACATTTCAAATACAAAGGCCTCTCCAAGAATTGTCTTATCACATATATAAAGAAATATATGAAAAATCCCCCAACTTTGGGGACAAGTTGGGGGACAATTACAATATAGACTTTTTTGTGTTCTATAACTAAGCACGTGCATTTATAGAGACATATACTCTTATAAAATAGAACAAAAAATATATATATGTATATTTTGGTCACCATGGGAGGTCGCACAGTAGATCTCTGGTTGGAGTGTCATAGGCCTGATGCAATGATAAAGGTAAAGTGTCATTGAGTTCTGTGATGACTCTGCCCACATTTTTACGTGGAAAACCATTCATAACAGGTAAAGATATGCTTGCAGTATGTGAGCACAAAATCCAGACCTGTATTACTGACTTTTATAGATAAAAGCTTCAGAGATCCTTCCTTCCTGGGATCTGATTGGCCCAAGTGTGTTGTTGCTATCCATCGTCTACTTGGAGTTTAACCTGACAGCAGACTTAGCTGTGCACCAGGGAGAATTACCTCTTATAATTATACTGCAATTATAAGCGTTATTATGACCATGATAGTATCAGCATTATTCTAAAAAAGTAGTGGAGATGAGTCTGAGGATGGAGAGAAGGAAGGGGCTGCAGCTTTAGAGTCTCCAGAGGGATTGGTGACAGCGTTGTGAAACAAAGGCAGCAAATGGACAGAAAACCCGCCTAATTAAGCAAAAGAGAAAAGATGGTGTCTGTAGTAATTAGAAAAGTGCTGGAGATTCTTAACTCGGTTCAGAGTAATTTCCTTTCACTTGTACCATTTTAAAAAGTTTTGTTGAGTAGTAACTTTCCCAGTGTGTTCCCAGAAAAGACCAACTAAAGCAAAATGTGTGTATTACATCTTGAGTTTATTTTAAATAGACCGATATTATTATATTTTTAAAGGTTTGCCTGGAATGTTCCACACTATGGCATTAAACTTATTTCCTGTTTTAATCCTGCAAATATAAAATTACATCTGTATTTACTGCAAAAAATCTTTAAAAAACCTTTAAAAATTATAAATGCTTACTGTGTGCGGGATCACCTCTCCACAGATCTGTCTTGTAACTAGGCCTGGTTGTCTCGTAAGTTTGCGTAACTTCCAGGCAAAGCAATAACATCTCCATGGAGACAAGCAGGCAGCAGACCGTCCACCAGAAAAGTTACATAGTGCACTTTTAAGTACTCTTCAGTTTTAAAAATACACATTGTTGTATTCTGCATCAGGGGTTTCATGAGCACTCACAAAACTCAATATGACACACGACTATTTCTAAAGAGGCTTTTTATGCACCAACATGTCTCTGTGATCTGACGTGTGCTAAGAGTGTGGAGCAGGATGGCAGCAAACAGCACATCTGCCCTTAATATCCTCCCGCTGCGGTGCACAAAGTGGACTCTCTTAGTCCCAGCCACGGGCCCGACGGCTGCACAGCAGGCACAGCTCATTCTCCAAACACAATTCGGAAAAGGCTCTTGTTTATTCAACCATTCAAGACCTGGATGGGAGAGATAATGTCTGCAGAAGTTGGTGTGTATACCATCTCTGCAGCCCCAAACATCTGTATCAGAGTTTTCCAGTTGTGCAAAGCGACCAAGGGCTGGAAATGGAACCTTGTGGTGGTTAAAATGCAAACACATGCGCCAAATAAATACACACATGAGGCAGCGTTCAGCAGAAGATGTGCTTCAAAACATCCACAAGAAAAAGCTAAATGCTAACTCAGATTACATATGGATCATGGACAATTCTGCGTGCTCTTTGTGCCAGCCCCAAGCCTGGGAAGGGGGCAGCATCAAACGTCAAATATGCCAACCACTGCACATTTTAAGTAATGTCATTTGTCAAGATGAAAATATGCAGTGAAAATGTAAACAGAATAAAACAATTAGCTGAGACATTTAATTGGCTCTTTGCATAGCAGTAGTTTCCCAGAGCAAATCCAAAAACCTTGATTAAAACTTGAAAATTTGTATGATTTTTACAATTTTTTTGTTGTTATTTTAGTCTCAAAACAGACCCAAAAATGCACAGTCATTTACAGTCAGATACCATCATAGTAATAACTGTTGCATGTTCATCATTCGAAATTAAAACTCTCTCCTGCACAGCTGCAGGCAATGATTTTTTTTAATAGTTTTATTTTTTTGTCAAATATAAGTTGTCATGATGAAGCAGATTTTTTCCAAATCTTATTTCAGTCTCAAAACTGACATACTATTTTACCATTTTACCCCATGCTATAGAAAAATGCATATTCATTTACAGTCAGATACCATCATAGAAATAATTGTTGCATGTTTATCATTCCAAATTTTAATTCTCTCCCAAACAGTTGCAGACAATGATTTTATTTATTTTATTTATTTTATTTATTTTATTTATTTTTATTTTTTTATTTTATTTTTTATTTTATTTATTTTATTTATTTTATTTATTTTATTTATTTTATTTATTTTATTTATTTATTTATTTATTTATTTATTTTTTATTTTTTTTGTCAAATGTAAATTATCATGCTGAAGCAGAATCCATTTGAAAAACTCCATTATTACCCATCTTGTCAAATTTGTATGATTTTAAAACTGACAAATAATTTTACCCATGCTATAGAGAAATACATAGTCATTTACAATCAGATACCATCATAGAAATAACTGCTGCATGTTTATCATTCTAAATTTAAACTCTCTCCCAAACAGTTGCAGACAATATTTTTTTATAAGTTAGATAAGTTTGTTTTTTTCTTTTTTTTTTTGTGTCAAATATAAGTTGTCATGATGAGGCAGAATCCATTTGAAAAACTCCATTATTACACATCTCGTCCCATCACCCTCAAAGGTCAATGTATGAAAAAATAATCAAATATTTAAGAGCAACAAAAATGATTTATAAGGCCAGTGCTCCTGATATGAAATGGCTGGGAGGTATCTGGGCCCAGTGCCATTAGTTATTTTTGAAAGCCGTTGTGATTGTAAGAATTCACCTCCTCTCGAAACACCTAAAAAAAGCTCCATAAAGCACCTTGAGCTCTGATTGGGATCTCACTCATATTCCCTGGTCACAAAGATGAATGCATTTGCAGAGTTACAATGAAAGAGGGGCTGACTGTTAATAAATTCTGCCTCATCCTCCTGCCACCGTGCACACCCGCTACTGACAACGGCATCACTTAAAAACGCCTTGATAAATACATTTGACTGTTTTTATCCCACACGCAAATAATGACTTTGTGGTTAGAAAGAAATCTTACTTTATCCCCTTAACTATTTCTCTATGACTATAAAATAAAACTCCCCTCTGTGTGGCGTATATTTGTTCCATCTCGTGTTGTTTGTTGCATGTAAATGAAAAGAAACCCTGAGAACATCTTGATAGCAAAATATTGTGCAAGAACACAGATCAGATTATCAGCCAGTGGCCATGCAAATGCACGGAAGACCACAGAGAAAAACCCAAAAGAATTCTGAACACGAAAAATAAATGTTATTAGAAAGTTAACAGAGATGAACGAAATTTAAACTATACCACCGAGTATCGACGCTTTTTTTTCTTTAAGTATAGGTGATACTTCAGATATAGAAAGAATTATGAATACATCTATTTTGGAGTTTTTCATTTTTACTTACTTACTTTACTTACACTATTAGACTCTCTTTTTCATGGCCGCCCTGTTCAAATACTGAAAAAATACAAACAAAAGTATAAAAGTCTATTCGAAAAATTAAAAACAGGAGCAGGTGTCAGTATAAATGTTTGTTACTCGATTATTAAAGTGCATTTTTAGCACAAGAGGATCCAAATTCGTTCATTTCTGGCACGTCCAGTTCTTAGACTTATACAGTCTTGTCTTCTTGTATTAAATGTTTAGGTATCAGTGATTAACAAGCAAGTCAGTGCATGAAGTAGCCCCTTATAAATACATTTTATACTGTGCTGTTCTCTTTGGGCTTTTATGAAACGAACGCATGCATTGTACAGAGCCGTAAAGTTGCTTTGCATTTTTCATTCTAACCCATCAACAAAATTTACAATGGCTCTTGCATCCATACATAGTGGCATTTCTTTGCGTGTGAGTCCTCCATTAGACAAAATGTTCAATAAGCCTCAATTAGAACAAGGTCCACACGCACAGTATTTAAAATGGAGTTGCAAGTGTCAGATGTTTGTGATAAAGACTGCTTCATTTTGGCTTTTCTGTGTTTTTCCCCTGATGGCACAGATGAGCTGAACCTCCTTATCATTTATTCTATAAACTCTATCAGTGTCTCTTATCTTGTGTCTCTGCACGAAGTAGGAAAGGAGTGTGACAGAGAGGGGGAAGAATGAAAGATGATAAAAATCGCTGCTAGTGCTACTGCAGCCACATTCAAGTACCTAAACCTGTGACAGTGGACAGCAATGCATCCTCACCACATCGACACACATATCAAAGAAGGCCAACGCTCTGACTAGGCCTTATCTCCCGCTGAACAAATGTGCGAAGCTTCCACCGCAGCGTTGCCATTAAAAGTTACAGAGAAAATCAAACTAAGGTTTTTCTAAGCACATTCTGCTCATTGATGGCCCACAAGCTTATCTTCACTCACATGATTCTCAGGCAACCAGTTAAATATGAAAATGAAGTGAAATCTTGCAGAGCTTTTTCACAGCATCATCACTTTGTAAGTAAAATAAAGGAGTTTTAGTTAAAATGCACGGCCAACTCCGCTCGAGGCTCTGATGCTTTGTAGATTGTGAAAGTGATAAATATACATATTAGCTCTGACATGGCATAGTTCCGATTATGATTATGCACAGCTTTGAAATGATTTTTTGGTCATTATTTAGTTATTTTTTAGTTTGACAACCACTCTATATGCTGCTGTAGTTGTTTATCCCATCACAGACCTGCAAATAGGTGACTTCTGTGTAGTTATTTTGTCCCTCTGCCATATTCACATGGACTTTTAATACATCTAATATCCACAGTACATAAAAAATACTACAGTAACTACACCAATTACCTCCATTTATTGCACGTCTTTATGTCTCCACTGTTTTGCGCTTGTCTTTAAATGGGACACTTACTTTCTAGTACCACTTATGCTCACTGTTTTAACACTATGCAAGCCTGTTAACCTTACTCCCCCTTTGCTTTAACCTTGCCATTCTCCAGCCCTATCTCCTCCTTCTCTCCCCATTGTTCCATCTCTGCGTTTGTTTATTCGTGGCTCTATCCCGCCCCTCTGATGAGTGTTTTATCTCGCAGCCCACCTTTTCACACCGCCGCGCTCACAATCACAAGTATCACCCGTAATTATCTCCGCCATATTCCCCCTTCTCGTCCTATCATCGCCATTCATCTGAGCACTGGAATTATATGCAGGTTCAGGTGGAGAAGCCTTCCCCAGAGGATGAGGAGGATAGGGGCTAGAGGAGGACGGACCTATAGGTAGATCTGGTATGTCACTGGTTGGCTATAGCCGGGCCTGACTTGTATCTCCAAGTCTTAGGTGTAATTACATTGTTTTCCCTGGCTTCTTTATCTGCCATCGCCTTTGCATCGCGTCCCCTTTCATACTCGGGCCTCTTGCATCCTATAATATAGTTGTGCTCTCTGTCAAAGTCGCTCTGACCTTGCTCCCTTTCCCCCTGCTACCATTGTACCAATAAGAAAACCAATTAATTACTTATCCGTCCATCTCAATGTCAAGCCTTTTACTGCCGTGTACTATTATGTCTATTTTTTCGACATGGTGTTAATTAACTCGGTAGTTTCACACTTTTCAGCATACTCTGCGGTGTATGCGTGCTACTTCACACCGTAACGTTTTCTTGGGTATTTTTAAACATGAACATACCAGTTTTGAAGCTAAGGTGCCCAGGCTTACTCAAAAAAAGCTGCAGTATAAATAGAGGGATGGTGAAGTAGCAAGGAAGGATTTAATGTACAAAAAATTCTGAAGGAGGTTTCATAAGAGTGCCCAGATAAGGCTATGAAATCGTTATGAGCTGGTAGAGTGCATTTTGGGTGCAAGAAGATACAGCAACAAAACCTGCAAATGCTCCTACAGTTACCACTATTATAATGAATACCATGAAAAGACTGACATTTGCCGGTAGCTATTGAATCACACGACTGATAAAGTGATCAGCCTACAGGTAGTTGGGAGATGATTTGTTGTATCACTGAATGTGAAGTCAAATTCTACAGTAATATAGTATCATAGCAGTAAGTATTTTTGTCCCAGTCATCTTATTGACATAGACTTTTTTTTTTTTTTTTTTTTAACATTTCTGCTCCATTGGATATATCAGTGGTGGATGAAGTACTCACTTTTGTTACATAAAAGTACAAATACTGAGGTAAAAGTTAAAAGTATCACATGAAAAAATCCACTTAAGTAAAAGTATCTAAATGTAAATGTTGTTGTATTGATTAAAAAATATACATATTTCGGTCAACAGTAACAATATGAATCAGTTTCTCATGAATTTTGTGTTTTCTTGAAAACTTTAATCAGGATGTTACCACACACATGGTAAAAAAAACACACACACACACACGCACACACACAAAAAACTCTCAAATCATATGAAAAGTATTAGGTACTTTCTACTCCACAACATTTTTAAACGGCGTACCTGCTCTCAAATGTTGTAAAGTAAAGATAAAATGAATCCACTGTAAAATGTACTTAAGTAAAGTACAGATACCTAAAAATTCTACCTAAAAAAAGTACAGTACTTTACTACTTGTACTTTGTTACCTTTCACCACTGAGTTACATAAGTCTATAACATAAAAACCTAGTGGAGTTTTAGTTTGTCTGAACAGTCTGGTTTGCACAGGCACGCAGCACAAGTGCCTCATCTTTCATCACAGATTTTGCCGTGCCTGTTTTGTCTGTCATTGCCTCTCTGTGTCTCTGTTTTGTCCCTCTGTTTCAGTACAAAGCCTCTGTCTCTGTCTTGACTTACAAAATCCTTTAACAGGCCCATCCCATACAGAGCTCCTATCCCAGCGCTGCCATTAGAGTAACCAAGCACCCTGCTCCCACCTGCCTCTCACTGCCTCTGCATGGCATCGACAAATTGTGCATCAAATCCCGGCCTTAGTCATTGTAGATCACGTACAGTGTATGATATAATAATGGAATAGAAGAGAGAAGTGTGATTGTCTGATACAAAGAGTGAGCTGAAAGCCTATAGCTGGACAGATTAAATACACATCCAGTGCCATCTTTATCATGTTATACTATTATTTTTGTATTTACTTTTTAAATTATGATTGCCTACTTGGTCCTGTTTTACTGTTGCCTTACATTTATGTGGATTTTCTGTAGCATTATTGAAGTTCACCATTACATCCTGAACCACACAGGTATAGGTGTAATAGGATTTCACTGTGCGCGCAAGTCACTGGTCTATTCCATATTTTAAGCTTAAGTACATGCATATGCTTTGGGTAAATTGATAGTTTAAACTGAAGGATTATTTTTTGAGCTAAGCATGGCATATGTTTCAAATCCAAACAGAAGTCTCTTTGGCCAGTTCATAAACTGGCACCATTGCCGTGTTCGTGTAATCCCATGGAACAAACATGGGTTATTCATGCATATTGATTATTCATTAGACTTGAGCACATGCAGCAATGTAGCAGTTTTATATTTCACTTGAATGAGCAAAGAGCATCAGATCGAGCTTTTCTACAAATGCATTTTTCCTATATATACAGATGTTATAGTTAGTTAGTTATCTGATAATAAACCTTAAGTTAGTAGTAAAATAAATTCATAATGTAGCGCCAAGAGTAACTTCCACAAAGCCGGACATGTTGGTAAATTTGATGAGAACTTTGATGCTGGTTTGAGTCTGATTCGTCTCTTCCTGGGTGCCTCCTCCGGGCTGTCTGCTCACACTTTAGCTGCCAAAGGCCTTGATTAATGGCCGCCTTTAATTAATACTCTTACAGTACTTAGAGCAGAGACCTGGCAATTAGCATTGGCCTAAAGAGTGTAATCACCTGAGCTCATCCAGATCTTATCCCGCTCTGTCTAATGTCTGATTGACTGCATAGACTCAGCGTGTGGAGGCCTGCACAGCTTGACTCACTTTTCATTCTCCTGCTTTTGATAAATGACTTTCCGTGGTATTTTATTGAATGCTTGGGTGGTATTTGCTGGATTACATAAAGTTACACTATATGTAACTTTTCTGGTGAAGGGTCTGTCAGCTGTATGTGTCAATGAGGACGCTATTGCATTCCTTGAAATGTTATGCATGCCTTTAGAAACCATGTTTTGCAAGGTATCTTTTGGAGTAATAAACCCCCAAAAATTTGAATAGATTTTAAAGAGTCCTATATTACGCGAAAGTGAGCTTTAAGTTGTGTTAGAATGTTGTTACCTCCTCAAAAACACACGTTTCATTCACACATATTTGAGTAATCCTTCATTATTAGTCTGCCTACATTTCTAAAGCTCAAAATGCTCTGTTCCACTTTGTGATGTCATCAAAACTCCAGGTATGTTTTTGATGAGGAAACAACCTTATAACAGATCAGAAAATGGCGTAATATGGACCCTTTAATGCCATACTGTTAAACATTCGAGGAATAATAATGAATATGTATTTTATCAATGCTGGCAATCCTACAAAAGACCAAGAACAACGACTGACTAACTTCATATGTGTATTGTTTACTGGTAGGTAGGTAATCTCGGCGAAGTCATCTGTGTTAGCATTTCACACTTAAAGTAAGTTTCGAGAGTGTGTAACAACGTTTTCTGTGGGGAAACAAAAAAAAAATCCCCAGCATTAATTACAAAGTGATTAAGCTCTCATTCGGCAGCAGGCTGTATCATTTAATTGAATGGAAAATAATGATCACAATTCCACCAACTTCTAATTAGGAAAACAGCTCAAATCTTATCAGGACATGATGCATGCTCGGCACACATAGAGGAGACGCACACTCCCACTATGAGACACAGCATCTGCTTTTCAACTATCAAGTCAACGACGGATTATGTTTGTAGATTTTTTTGTTTTACTCAAAAGCATCAGTAACATCGAGACAATTACAGATCTGATAACCCGTCCATTCTATCGCATTTGTTGCCTATCTGACATGTCTGAAACAACAGCACAAATAGGAATAAACACAGATTCTCATCTTAACTTCTCCCTAGCTACTTTATCACCAACCACAAAATTCACAGACAGACAGTTTGGAAATGGACCAAAGAGCAAGCACACACACACACACACACACACACACACACACACACACACACACA
The DNA here is from genome assembly GCA_019594935.1 of Periophthalmus modestus. Taxonomy (NCBI): domain Eukaryota; kingdom Metazoa; phylum Chordata; class Actinopteri; order Gobiiformes; family Gobiidae; genus Periophthalmus; species Periophthalmus modestus. The sequence goes on along the minus strand of JAIEZT010000054.1, from coordinate 34,157,299 downwards.
CTGCAGCAGGCAACGGCAGAGTTCTCACTTTCAGTTTCTGTTTTTATTGGCAGAAGCTGATGAGGGTTTTGTAATATTTAAAAAGAGAATCAATAATGGTGCATACATGGTTTTCAAAAAGCAGTATATGAAAAAAACCTTTACAACAGTCAGAATAAGCTCAAAATAAACACTTAAGTAGATCATTAGACTGACAGCATTCAAATATGAGTCAGTAGAAAATGCAATTTAATACACACCAGGCCTTGAAATAGTTTAAAAGCGACCAAATAATACATATTAAATAAATAGCTTGTTCTTTTTCATCATTTTAATGAGAAAATATAGCACGATTAGACAGACAAAACACATTTTATTGACTGAGAGTGATCACATTTGTTTCCAAGATCCAAGTTCTACAGCCAAGTGCACATGGAAAAGCCCTTTGGATCTTTTGAAGCAGTTCTTAGATAAAGAGACAGAAAACGGCAGTAAATCAGCAGAGTGACAGGCCTGGCAGCAGCAGCACTATCATGTCAGGGAGTTGAAAGGAGATGACAGGCAGTGCGCATTTTATATTGCATTTTAATCACTAGAAACAATTGATTGATTGTGTATTTGCAGCTGTCAAATGGATGGTTTGATTAAAATGAAATAAATAGCCATCAATTGCCCCACATTTACACTAGTTTAATCCTGCCAAAGGCGCAGGAAAGAGCAGACGCATTTAATTGTCAGAAGAAACAAACAGCATACCTTCACGCATAGAGCCAAATAGAATCCCTCTTGACTCAGAGAAATTGGACATTTTACACATACTTTTACTGTGCAGAGTGTCCTGCCCTTTAAGTATGAGAAGCATGTTTATTAGGATGGGGCGGGGTATTGTCTGGAATCTACATGAAGAATGGCATATTAACACACATTTTACATTTTTAACACAGACAGTGGTGGACACACAGCTCTAGAGCGCGCGGAGGCAGATGAACAATAGTGAAACAAAGGCGCAGGCGTATACCATAGCACAGAGCCAGCAGTCCACAGTGGGACCAGGAGCCAGGCCGGTGTGCCAGGTGCTAGGGCTCTGCGCTGAGAGTGAGGAGGAGAGGAGAGGCTCTTGGCTGGCCTTGAAAGCGAGAGGCACAAACAGCAGCAGTGATGCCTGGTCTGGCCCCAGCCAGGGAAGCCCTGAAGGGCTTTTCTGGGTCTGCAGGCAGGAGGAGAGAGAGATGCGTTTTACCGTGGTCAGTCTTCTCTGTTACAGAGAAGTGTGATCCTGCACCCGGCTGTCCTGTACTGAGCTGGGCCTTGTTGTCCAGGAGCCCAAACATTCAGAGCTGTGAGGGTCTAAACTGGACTCACACATGCTATTGTTCCACACTGTGTGCAAAGGCCAAAATAAGACATACCTTTTCCCTCTCAGCTCTGTGCAGCATGGCTGCTTTGGGACAAATGCTATGCTAATGAGCTGTGGAATAGAAATACAACACTCGGAGATAAGAAGCTGCAGGTTCGCACCCGGTCCGTTCAGGGGATCAGATAAGAACAGTGAGCATACAGGAGCCAGATGGAGTGAGCACATAAACTAAACTCATTCAAAGTTGTCATCTATCCATGTCCATGGACTTTAAAGAGCCACACAGTATAAGCACTTTCACATATTCATGCCAGTACCAGGAAAATGTATTACTAATTATAATTACTAGCGCTATATGATTTACAGTAAACTTGAAATAAAACAAAACTATTTACTGCACAACAATAGCCTCATGGGAGCATCCATAAAAGGGGTATCGTTTCTCCCTAATGCCCCTGAACCCTCCAGGTAGCACAAACAGGTTCAGCCCTCAGCGGACAGCGTAAAAAGAACGGCAGTGAGGAGGAGGCTACAGGGACTGGGGCAGGTGAGGAGAGCAGATGATGTGAATGGACAAAGTGCTGCTGGGTAATATGGCAGTGTTGTAAAGTGAGCTGAGGCCAGAGCAAATCGAGCAGGGGGTCTGGTGGGTCGTTTTCACATAGAAGCTGGCCACTTTCCAGAACTGAGCAAGAAAAGAGACAGCATCTAATAGCTAAGCCTTTTACTAGGCCACACTGCAGTCAAGCGTAATTGAAGGTAATTGTTGGGAAGAGCTGACATACACAACTTCCCCCTGTGTTTGTCAGGCAGAGGAGCAGAAGCTGGGATGGCAGGGAGGAAGGGAAGGGGAAGAGAAGGTCTAAGGGCTGGGGCCATGGTGGGACTGAGCGAGGGAAGGAGGAGGCAGCGGATAGCATTACCCCACCTCTCCCATCCCCAACTGTCCTACACCGCATTTGTCTGCTTGCACAATTCGGTAATTGTGTTCTTGCTAAATGCTCCAAAGGGTTGCTGTAGTGTCTTGGATGCAGGTGGGCAGGCTCATATGACGGCCGATAGAGAAAGAGCTCCCTGAAAGGCTAGTCAAAATGTTCCAGAGGAGTGAGTATGTGTTAGGACAACTTCCAAAAAATACATTATATTTTTAGGAGGTGAACAAGGCCATTGCTCCATCACTTCAGTCATGGTAAAAATTGATCTTTTTTCCACACAGAATTCTTCAATGAATACATTTGCTCTTTGTCGCAGTGTGCACAAGTGTGTGCCTATGTGTGTGTGTTTTGGGCAAGCGGAGATGGAGGGAAAATCACCTTCCCCACTTTGCCTAGCCTCCTCGGTTGGATGGGTTTAGCTCTACGCGCGCACTGGAGCAGGAAATCCAGATTCGCAGGCTATCAGCGAAATAGCACATATATGACTCCCCAGCCTAAGACGGTCTAATCAGGGTCTGCCAAGCCCGCTAACTCCACTGCCATCATCACCGGGCACCATGATTGACTCCTGAGTCCAAATCGTCCACCATATACTGCTCTACGCCAAAAAAAATAATAATTCCCGTATTGGTTTCCCCTTAAAACCTGGTAAGGCTAATGCAATGTAATGTAAAAATTAGAAGCACACTAGCCACTACACTGCATGTCAGCAAGTGCCGCTTTGGCTGGGGGAAAACGAGAGAGGGAAAATTGGTCGCACTTATTGAGAAAAGGTAGCAAAGGGCAGAAAATCAATCCAGTTATTACGACAAGTTACTGTCTGAGAATCTGTTGTGGCTTGGAGTGATGATTGTAAAGTCTTGGATTTTATGAGTGCTCTTAATGTTACAAAAAAAAAAAAAAAAATACATTCCTTTTCAGAATTATTACTGTTAAAAAACTCATCTCTTAGTTTGTAAGTTAACCTTTGTGTTCCAGGGTCTTAGAGAGCTTTTGGGAGCTTTACTTCATGTACGCACACACACAAGGGAATGCTTTGATAATTAGCGAGACAAAATGAACTTCTTTCTTCTCAAACACCAGATCTGCCCATATAATTATTGGTGTGTAATTAAAGGTCCCAATCAATCTAGTGGTGGATTGCAGTCTCAATGAAAGAACAGGAGAAATTAGACCTTAATCCTCAATGCCCTGTCCCCCATAATATTGCTTCTTCTAACTTGCACACCGACGCGCACACACACATTTTGACATATCAGCCTCAAAACCCCATAGACAAACCCTATTTTTACAAGGGGAATCTTCTTCACCTCCCACTGTTTAAAATGTACATTATAATATAGACCATTATGTCCTTTAAAAACTCATTACTGCATTTGAAATGGGACTCATGGGAAGTGCGTGTTTAAATATTGCTTCCTTCACATTGTGCTGGGTGGATGGACAAATCGGAGGGGGATGTGGCATGCAATTAAGAGCAAGAATGGATTAGTTTCCTTTTAAAAGTTATTGAGTCACAATGAGTCCTCTTCCCATAGCAGTTCTTGTCGTATTGATGGCTCTGTGTAAGCTCCATCTGCCTGGCCCTCTCCCGGTTAATAACAGTTTGCATTTCACACCAGAGGAAGCGAGGAAAACCCTTTGGCCTTAAGCGCGAGCAGATAGTGAAGACAGGAGAAATCCGGCTGTGACAGAGCCTGGTGACTTTGTAGGTCGAGCTGTCGTGGTTTGGAGAGGAATTAGTCCAAGACAAACATGTCAGAAAAACTAAAAGAGCAATTTCTTTGCCGAACATGTCCTAATATCTTATTATTCTCTGTTCATGTCCTGAAAGTCTTGCAATCCAAAAAGTTTGCAGTCAAGTGGAAATTGCATGGATAATTCGATTTAAAAGCATAGCATATAATTGTAGGATACGTTTAACTAAAGGTCTCCTTTCCAACATAGACTAGTAGTTTCAATTCAAAAGGCAAATAAGTCATAACCATTATGATTCATTTAGGTTTAGATTACAAGAAACATGTGCAGTGATTTGCATAGTGGGCTTGAATTTGAGGATGACCTTTAGTTTCATGACGAGAGCAGAGACCACATATAAAAGAGTACATTTGCTCATCAGTTAAAAAATATATGGTTTTAAATTGGTCTATTGGGCATTTGACCTTTATCCAGGCTTAGTACTGGTATAGGCAGATCATTGCATGGCTTTAAAAACATGATTTATTGTTTTCATAAATATTAATATGAAAAGAGAGCTTTGCCCTCCCTGGCAGTGCTCGATTTTGGATGTAAAGTACAAACCAAATCAGAGCCCCAAACAGCAACATAAAAGAGTTTGTTCCTCCGGTCCATGTCCTTCCACACACACAGAGCTTATGATTAAATACCGAGCATATATTAAATTAAACCATAGGCACTTAAAAGAAGAGGTTCATAAAATCGCACTAATAGTTTTAGCAATAGGAAATAGTATGATAATAAGGCTGCTGTGGCTTCTATCCTGCTGCTGCTAATCCGAACTGCTGCACCTGACAGCCCCTTGATCCTGGAACTGAATTTGAAGAACTGAAGTGAATTATCATGCTAAATCGCACCACATTCAAATTCAACATGGATGCCACATGACACTGGTCTTTCTAACTCATTACACCCCCATGTCCAATCGGAGCTCTTTAATGACAATACATGTAAGACACAATCATTTCAAACAATTATATTCAGACACCCAGCAGAGTCCTGGCTATTATTATAATTAACTTTGTGTATTCTTACAAATGTATAATCTTAAAATCCATACATTTTTCCACACCTTTCGGTCCTCCCATTACTCCTCCCACCCTTCATCACGGAAGAAGAGCCTCATCACTCACTCTGTATCTTAACCAAAACAAAATGGCTGCAACCAGTAGCTTTTAGCGGTGTTTACACTCCCAACTCCCTACATCCCATTGCCTTGCTGCTCCCTCCCTCTGGCAGCTTGTGGCGGCATGGGTGATTAATTTGGGCCATGCAGACAGGTAAACACAGGCCTATTTACATGGCTTACTCAACACCATATTTATACTCAACAGGGCTAAGCCTCAGATAGAATATCCTCAAAGCTCCCATCTGTTTATTTTCTACAACTGCTCCTTAAGCTCGGGCCTGACACTGTTCTCTACCTTTCTTTGCCCTTAACATATCCCTGCAACCCCAACTGTCTGCATTTGTCCATATCACAAGAGGGCAGTTTGCAGATTTTTCGAAGGCATATCATAGAGTTTCTTTATATGAATTTTAAATAACTGACAGTTTTTAAATAAACGATGCAAAAGCCGCAGACATATTTGAAATCAGGGCGTTCGTTAAAGTTGGATATTTTTGCCTGATCAGTTAAATTTAAACATCCATCATTAAGAGGTAGTTTGCAGCTCGGGGATATAATTAGCAAGTTCTATGGCGTAAAAGCAATTCTTTATGGTATACAAAATTGCATGGTCAATCGGATCTTGCTCAAAAGGTGATGGTGATGGCGGATTCTGCACCACAGTTTGTACCCTGCACTCTACCCTATATGATATCCAGTCACTGCAAAGGTTTTCTGCATAAGACATGTTTAAAAAATCCAAGCCAGCTATTTCCCAAATAAATAAAACGCGTTTGCTAATATTTTCATAATTGTTAAGCTCATTATTAAAGCATCGTGCCGTTTGTTGTAAATTCTCTCATATCCCAGGGACTATGTGTCTCTACAGAGCGCACTAAAGGTATGGAAGGGTCACCTTTTCTATTCAGTATGCAGACGCAGTGCAGCTAATACCATACCTCACAGGCCAGCCTTAATCAACTGCTGCACTGACAATGTAATTATAGAAGTGTCCGAGCACCACAGCCAGCCGGGAATTCTAATTATCTTCAGGCCTGACAACAAGAGCCAATGGTTCATCTCAGCTCTCTACGCAAGTCCAAAATACTGTTCTGTGGCAGCCATTTCTGAAATACAGATAACATAATTGAGACTTGTCACTGTAGAATAAGAAGAATTGTGCATTTTTTTATCATTTTTACTCAATTCATTTATATTAATGGACCATGATCAAAATGAAACGGCTTTAGCAATATAATTTTGCTCAACATATGCAATCTAAAATCAAGGAATATATAAATTGTACTATTGGCATTATTTCATAGCACAAGCCGCAGTACACTGGACTTGTAGACTTTATCCTCTCCACTTCTCAGGCAGGCGGCAGCGTCTCTTATCACTGTGTACGCTTATGTACAGTCAAATCCTAATCTAATCAGCACACACTTACTGGTTCCTCCAGGTGTATTACTGTACTGGGAGCGTAATGTGGAGAGACACCAAAGATAAGTTCTATTGATCAGATGTGGCGATTGTCACCCCTGCCTGCGCTAAATGGCTAATCTGCTCGCTCCCAGGTCAGGGGCTGCACATTTGACTATATCCAATTGACTAATTTGGTAAAGTATTGTAAATCAAACAATAGCCACTAGCCACTATAACAACTTTGAGCGAAAAACAATACTCACAATAGATAGATAAGCTTTTGGAGTTCTTTGTATTTTATTTGTATATTTTTACATAATCACCCGGTACCTAGTGTTAGACTTTTGAAACCACACTCTAGTTTCTAACCTCTTATATTGTTTCGGAACAGATTCTTCTCTTTTGAAATATGGGGCTTCCCGTTTAGGTTGTTGTGGTTCGTGAGACATTTCAGTATGTCTGTGACATTCAGATTCGGAGTGGACTGACCTGTCTTCTCCCACCCTGTTACATTAAAGACTTGCACTTGACTGACAGTAACTTAATGCATTTGTACTTGTCCTTGTACTCCTCTGAGGTCCCTTCCCTTTGGCATCTCCACCTGGATGAGAACGAACAGATTGATGCTGTGAACACAACACACTAGTTTCCATTAATCAGGACCGAACCACTGCAGGAGTATTTCTAAATTTCTGACACCACAGGGTCTGCTCGGTGCCCTTATTCTCATCCCCCACCACCAGCACCCCAGCCCCCCATCTCCTTTTAATATAGCAGCCACAGATGAAAAATGGTCTGCTTTTGTTTATTTGCCACCGATGCAAATGCGACCACAGCAGGATTAGTGAGTTCTCCATCTCTTTGCTGATAGCGGTGGGAAGAAAGAAGGGATTTTTATGCAAAAAAGATCTCTCCCACCCTTTCTATGACAATTGCAATGCATCACTTCATAGACAGTTTTTAATCTGTTTCAAACCAACCACACTTTGAACTGCTGCGAATGCGAGATATACAACTGTGCGTGTGCGTATGTGCAGAACAGTGTGTGTATGTGTGTGTGCGTGCCTATGTGCAGAACAGTGTGTGTGTGTGTGTGTCTGTGTGTGTGTGTGTTTGGGCGCTCTATGTGTTTTCCTGTGATTAATCTTTGGAGCTGGTTTAAGCACACTCTGCTGACACAGCACAGATCTCCCCCTCTCTCCACAGCTAACTTTGTCTCTGTGTCTGAGTGCCCTTGGATTTACTTTGAATAACACAAAGTTTAAATTCACTGGAGGCCCAGCTTTGCTCTTGCTGACCACTACACTGCAGGCCTCGATTTGATTATGAAACTGCCGGTTTTCTTAATGCTCTACAGAAATTTCAATGCAAACCTATGGGTACATGCCCTCCTATCAAAACCAAAACTTTTTTTTTTTTTTAACTTGGTTTTCAGTGGGTTAAGATCTCATTCGGGTTGATCATTCTTTAGGTGACACTAGATAACACATAATGCAGTTGTACACACGGGCAAGACACTTTTCCTACTGACGCTAGTTACATTATGCATTAGTATCACCATAGCCTGTACATTTATCCGTAGATTTGAAATGTTGCGTCTGATGCCGTGCACCTGTTCTTAGGCCAAAGAGCCGTAGTAAGAATAGGACAAACAAAGATAACCTAATGTAATCAAACTGTCAGCAGTTTATAAAAACATACACAGACTAAGCTTCTGTAAAATGCAATTGAACTTACTCCACTGGGACACAATAGACGTAGGTGCATTATTTGCTGTATAATATTCACTCTGCTTGTGTTGCTTTGATTCCACCTTTACGCTGTCAAACCCGTAGACATCCATCATCACAACCTTCAGAAGAAAGCTATGAATGTCAGAACTCTACACTCATATCATAACATGCTTCACTGTTGTCACTGTGGGAAACACAACAAACTCATCTATTTCTGTTTAGGATTTCTGACTGACTACACAATCACACCCATATACTGTGTATCATGAAAGCAGCAGAGAAAATGGGGTAAAAAGTGGAAAAATATGGGCTTGTTTATCTTGTGTGCCTCTGGGAAAAGCGCCTGGCTCTAGGTAGATACCAATGGGACAACACAAAGGCGAGATAAAGTGTTAAGACATTTTTACTCATCAAATTTAATAAGCCTCATCGCAGACATGCAGGTATTCAGTCTGACACTTTCACAGCAGAAAAGGTAAACACATCCATTTTGTAAGCTCTCAAGAATCCCCCGAAAAACCTAAGCTCAAACTAGCGCTTGACACGCATTCTCAACATATCGTTGTCTCAATAAGATACACTGTGAATAATATAATAAATGGATACATATTTTCTCATATGCGTAGCTCCCTGAAGCGTGATAAAAACCCCATCAAGAATGCTTTGCTCAGGTGAAGGAGCGATGGGTGGAGCAAGACAGTAAAGGGCTTACCCATGCCCCAATGCTACCAATGCTACTGACACCCAGCATTCAAAACCGGATTTAATCAGTCGTCATTATGGTAGCACGAAAATAAAAGCGCCCGGGCACAATTGGTGACAAAGACGGTCTAAGGAGATCTTTCAGGTGTTCAGTAGCTCTGCGTGACAGCTGACGGCGAGTCACAGAAACACTGATCCACTGTTTCCTTGTAGAGACATCAGACTTGAATACAGAGGTGCCACGGCGTACGCTGAAAGCCCTGAATACGGCACAACACCTGCATGGCTGCTGAGGCGGATTAGGGTGTCAACAGGCACAATGGCACCGGGAACTCAATGCCTTCTGACTGGCCTGGCCCCCCCGCTGCATGAGCTCTTTGACATGCCCATTGTCAAACTTACCTTTTTCATTTGTTGCTCAATGACGACTTAAGGTGGCTCGAAACAGAGAGGTTATTGAAAAGTTATAAACATTTTTCAGTTAATAATTAAAGGTTTATATAGAAAGCGACTTACTTGTTGTAGTTTCGGTTTGTACTTTAGAAACTTGAGGATGAAATATTGATGCAGTAATATAACAGAAGGTAAAAGGAGCCGGTGAGGATAAAGGAAGTCTCGGGTAGAAGAGGTTGGCAGGACTGCAAAGAGTGCCCCAGCCTGGCATCAGGACACAGAAATGTGGCACAGGTTCAGCATTGTTGCACACCTCCACAGCTGAATGCCATCACTGACTGGGGCAACTACAGTGGGCTAATTCTAAATGCTGACAGGTGTGAAAAAAAATAAAAAATAAATAAAAAAATGACTTCTGTTGATAGAAAGCCTTTTTATTGTCACAAATTAGGAAAAGGAGGGATGCAGAGTTTTAATGTCAAAGTTTTACAATTGTACAATAAAACACCTATGCTTTTGTGTATTTAACATGTTATTTCTTTGTATACTGCACTGCTTCATGGCATTTAGAATGTGATGGTCAGAAGAAATCTCTCCACCCTCCCTTTATATAGCACATTAATGATGTCAGAAAGTGAGGCTCTCTAAGCCTAAAGTTTTGACAGGCCATTGATGAACAGTGCACTGTTCCATGTTGCGTGTTGGAACTCCTCTGTAATGCTACAATTGCAAAGTGGATGTGCGTGTGTTTAGGAACATGACTTTTGTACATTTCAGGGCACATGTGCTCAGACTTAGTGTGTGTGTGTCCTGCTTGAATGAACTCGGGAGAGAGGAAGGCTCTTAGTATGGAATGTGAGGGATGTTATATAAACACATTACCGACAGTACCAACATACAGCCATACACACTGCTGGCGCCAACCCACGCTGCATTAGTTGACATTTTATACAAAAATGGTGAAAATGGAGTGTCTGGGGGAGCGGCGGCGGCATTCGGGGTTCTCACCAGACTGTTTGGGTTGAACTTGTTCTCCTTTGCGCCCTCAGACTTGTGATTGCTAAGTCTGCCTCCCAAAGGGACTGTCATATGGTGCTGAGGTCACTCCGTCTGCTTATAGGACCTGACAATTTAAATAGGAAGTCTAAATGATTTAGCCACTCACATCAAATACAGAAAAAGGAAATTAGTCCAAGCCCCAAATGTGATCTGGTTACATGACTAATGGGGGCCCTGTTTACTGCAGCCACAGCCCTTCAATGTAAAAGCTTTTCTTGACATTTGCCAAACTCACCAATAACGGTAAACAAGTGCAGACAAACGGTGCACATTCACAATCAAACATAGGCATGTCATCCTGCATACATTCAAATGAATACATTGACTTTCAAAAACCAATTAATTTCAGATAGCACACACATGAAAGGAGAGGGGATGCTGTGAACATTAAAAGGCACAGAAGCCCGGGCGTTTCTTTCCTGTGTGTCTTTAAGGCTTCCTCAATCCTGGGCCTTCTAAATAGGATTCAATAATGTCCAGGTTTCTTGTTTTTAACTTCAAAGTATCCCCACCAAACAGCTTAAGCCCTAACACAGAAAATATGAAAAGACAAACATTGGCAACTCATTATATGTCAACCTTCAAATTAAAAATGGTACCATACTTGGTGTGCTACAAATGCCATTTTGTTCATAGCTTTGGTCAATTAAAAATGTGCCCTTTTTCAATTCTAAAATCACGCATTGCAGGACTAATGACCACATCTTAAAGTGACAGTGGCAACAGTAAAGACGGGTTTTAAGAGGTGCTTGTCCACTCAAAATATAACAGCCGAAAAAGCTTTTGTAGCGAACGTAATTGGTTTTGAATTTGAAATTAAATGGGCACCAAATAGTTCTTGATAGTTCAGATCTTTAACATTTTGCACATTGCTAGTCTGGTCTTCCTACATTTACATTAAACTCAAAAAAAAATTGTCCATTTGCCCAAACCTGTGAGCTTTTTGGGCTAAACCACAGCGCGATCATTCCCTTCATTTCTGTGTCTGTTAACCCTGCAGTCAGGAAGCCAGTGTTTCACCGCCGGAGGAGAGCCACACGGGGATGTTTAACCAGGCAAATGGAGTGCCTCTTCCTCCTCCTCCTCCTGCTGCTTCTGCTTCTGCTAGGCCCGCCACCAAACCGCTGGCCGGGACTGCATCCAGCCAGAGAGAGGCACGGGAGAGGCAAGGAAAGCCAGTGTGAATGTCAACTGGCTCGCGCTACAGCCACGCCACCTCCCCAACACACACACAGAGCTCCACACAGTTCCACACAGCATGGAAGTTCGCGCCGCACTATACATAAAAGCAAACATGCATTCATATTGGGGCTGACACGGGGCTCAGACACACACCAGCACAGTCCCTTGGCAGCGCGGCCTGTGATACTGAGGCTGAAGGAATTTGCTGTGGATTACTTGTGGACTGAGGCGGGCAGCTTTGGCACACAGAGGCCCGGACACTTTGAGGATTTAACTAGCAGCGGCAATAACAGAGGCAGAGGCATCCCAGCAGCCCCGGGGAGGAGAGCGAGACCGGAAACACAACGCGCACAATCCCATCAAGATATTCATACTAACATCAGGCATTAATGATGTTGGATGTAGGTTGCATGTAAACTCGCTTGCTTTAAAAAAAAAAAACATGGCAGAGTGTAGCAAACAGTAGATACGTGAAGTTTACCTAAATGATCAAAGCTTTGTAGATGTGTTTTCTGGAAATAATGTAATGTTTTTGCAGTAAAATCACTTCATTATTTTACACTCACTGACATTAAACACACTGATTAGCTGCAATTCTTTAGATTACATAGTTACTTCAGTGATACCACGAGCACTTTTATCCAATCCGAGTTTATTTGTATAGCACATTTTATAAAGAAAGATTTGTGCTGCACATAATAGCAATATAAAACTAACATTTAGCTGTAAAAATTAGCAGAATTACATCGTGGAGAAATTTAAATGTCTTTTATTGCACTATTCAAAATTGTAATGCTCTGTACTATTTAATGTGTAGCTTCTATTATTTTAACACACTTCAAATTAATATTTATTACACATTTCCTCAAGTATATAACGGTAAAGAAGAAATATTTCCCCACAAATGTATAAGCAATAAATGAAATCCACATAAACCACAATTGTTTGTATATATATATATATATATATATGGTTGTATGTCTCGATTACCATATTTCATATTGTTTAAAGCAATAATTTTCTTTCATCATAGCCAGTCTCACACATAGTAAAAGTGAATAGAGAGCTAAAACCTTCCTGAGCAGTGGAGAGTGTCTGGAGGAGTCAGGTTTCAGTAGGGGGCAATGCAAGGCTACACACTGAGTTAGACTGCCTCCAGCAGCTAAGCGCATCAGGTCAGTTCATCCTAAATCGATGCTGCTTTTACACTGGCGAAAGGGCCATCAATACAGACATTTGTCAAGTTTAAAAATATACATGTAAAAATGAGTACAAGGAATTACTTTTGACCCTTATTTTAATGCAGTGCTGCTCAGCTGGCACTTGTTATAATGACTTACAGTATAAATGAATACTATACATTTTACTGTTGTTACATTTTATTTTATTAACTGTATTACGGTAACAAAGGACCATTTCATTATAGAATCCCTCTATTTCTTTATATTTCCAGTGAAATACGAGGAACGTCAGCTCACTCTATTTGATTAGTTTGACAAGGAAAGAAAGTTTGAGCAAAAAATTATTTCTCTGTTCAGTTGCCCTATATGAATGGCCTAAATGTTTCAGAATTACCCATAACATAGATTGAACCCTTTAATTCCAAGAGGACGAAATGTATCTCTGCTTTGCTATTACATATGCCCCGTGATTTTTCATATTTTCATGTGTCTGCCATTAACATATTCCAATAGAAATGATTTTCGTAGAAGTAATTTCGTCCATGGAGACTAAAGACAAAGCTAGGAGCAGAAGATGCTGCAGCAGATAGTTGTGCACAGTATGTGGGAGCATTAATATAATGTAATTGGACATATGGATTCCTACTTTGAACTCTAAATGGTGGTGTCTATTTCCTGGAGTGGCTCTGGGGTTGCTGAATGTGGTGTAAATGACATATCAGTGGTAATGCAAGGGAGGGCATAAGGATTCATATGTTCAGGCCTGGACTGACGATGGCTCTAAACCAACAGACAAACTCCTCATAACAATTAGTATCCACGGTGCTTTGATGTTTAGTGGTGCCCCGCAGGTCAGGAGGGAGAGTGTTTCTTTATCTTAATTGAAAAAATTAAATCATTAACCTGATGCCACTATTTTTGAATGATAAGTACCGTATTTTTACCCTCAGCTATAGCAGCTAAAAAAACTATAATAAAAAACATACGGAGAAGGCCAAGCTCAAGAAATACTCAATGAGAAAAAAGACAATTTGAATAAGACAAGAAAAAGAAAGTTTAGTGGGTGTAATTTGATTAATAATGCTAAACAGAGACTAGGAGGGGGTAAGATAGGACCCAAGGAACAAATTAGCCCGCGCAGCTGGGGAAGGACTTGCTTGGGCTGGGTATCAAAGGCTCACAACACTGCCTTCTCCTCCACGCCTCTGCAAACTCAAATTGAAATTTGGTATCTTGTCATTTGAGCCTCAGAAGTGTCTTTCTTTATTAACTACTCTTTTTCCTTTTTAATTTAGCTTATTCATTGCTTTATTTTTGACTTCCCCTATGAATGGGATGTAAAAAGTGCCCTTATCTTTTAATGCTTTGGTAATGTTCGTAAAATTGATATGTAGCAGCGCATATATTGTTTCTGTGGAAAAGATAGCTCATTGTGGTTTTCTGAAAACTACTTCAGTGGTGTGACCTTTTGTTAATCAGTGGAAATTGGTTAGCACTTCAACATCTCACTACTACTAGGAATAATAAAGCATCATTTTAAATAAAACCCATAAAACCCCTCTAGTACAAAGCAAAACTCAGTGTACAAAGAAATGGCAAGATATTCAACACTGGGAAGAATATCTTAAAGACAAGAGTAAAGGTAAATGCTCCCAGAATTTGTGTTTTTGGAAACTTTTTGTCTCTATATATGTATTTTTAAAGTGGTCCTAACTGTACATAAACACACATCTAAACAATAATGTTGATGGACACTAAAAATATAATTTTCCCACATGTCACTAAAACTTGTGTATGTACTTTGCTGTGATTTATTTAAAACTGAGGCTACCAATTACATGTATTGAAATGATTTCATAAGATTGCAGCAACATACCTATTCACCTTCCGTATTACCTGCTCTGGTACACAGTGTGTTGGTTGGTAGTGGGAGTCAGCTTGTCATAACACATCTTGCATTTAGTCTCCTAATCGTGTGGGATAGCCATGTTGTTTTGATCACCTGTAGTATTATGGCACATGTAAATAAAGGCTTCGACTGGAGGCCTGTCACTCTGCCTGCCTCCTCGCTGTTTGGGTGGAGAGTGAGGTAAGAAATATCACTTGTCCTTATCTGCTTTCCTTTGACCTGAAACAGTCAAACGTCTGTGCGTGAACCTGCTGAGAAAAGAGCTGATGATGGGGAAACGCTGAGCAGACGGTCTGAAGAAGCCCCGGAAAGTCATCGCTCACGTCATTAGTGTAAACAAAGATATTTAAATAAGTAAATAAATACTGGGTTATTTTCAGTCCAGTTTTATATCACTGAAGCAAGTGTGAGTTTTTTGTACAATTCTTAATACAGAATTTGTTGTTAAAATACTACACATTTGAAGAGGACCAAAATGTAATAACTACACCTTAATTTGCCTTAATGAAGCACGAAGAAAGACTTAACTCATAATAAATAATAAATATAAAAAAATATTTTAAAAAGTATTTGTTTGTTATAATGATTCCGGCTTAGAAACGATTTACTGAAGGGCTTAGGGTCAGGAGTTAGGAGTTAGGGTATTAAATACTTACTAAGCCTAAAGCATCCTTAATAAATAAATAAAAAATAAAGCATTCTTAATAAATCTGTTCATGATGAAGTCTTTGTGCATGCTTTATCAAGACTATTATAAGTGCAGTGCATTGTTACAAAAAGTGATGTTGCAAAAAGGGGAAATACTGACCAAGTGATGGTCTTTTTTAGTCTCTGCACTTTGTCAGTTTAACCCTCGATGACAGTGTGCCCAGTGTGCCTAATTTCCCCTCATGTCTTAAGCTGATGCATTGATGCCACAACATGAGCCACCGCAGCAGTAGCAGCAGCGCTGGGGGGTGGGTGCTGTTCGTTGCCTTGTGCACCTGTGTTTTATTCACTGTTTCATCTGTGGTTAGCACCCACAGCTCCTCAGTATACAGTACATACAGAACATACAGTATGTTGTAACAGTCACCTTAAAAGACCAGGCAACCTTTTAAATGACAAGCCCTTCCACATCTAAGCACACCATCTGCTGTGGGCTTTATAGTCCTCCAGTGGAAGTTTCAACTGTTAGCAGTGTGAGTAAAACCTGATGTTTCAGTTCAATTTGAATGTGTCATAATAAGAAATACTAAGGATGCTCCAATCCGACCAGATATTGGTGTTGATAGTGAGAAAGTTGCTGGATCAGATTTTGACTTCCAAGTATCGGTTCAGCTGATATCCCGACATATCAATCGATGTAATAAGACTATTTACTGGTTGTAATCGGCTCAGGAAGTCTCATAATGTTTGAACTTATTCACACAAAGCTGTTCTGTAATTACTTGAGGGATAAATAACAGCTACATAACACATTTTGATCAGTTCTGTCATATTTAATTTTTGTTTTAAGGAAATAAATGCTGCGCAGTCCCTGCACTGCTATCTGTTAATATTGGGTATAGGCAGAGACTTAAAACTAAGCATCCCTAAGATGTATTTCTAGAAACATAATCAGACAAAAAATAAAAGAATACATTTTACGTAGGGATCATACTGTTTTTCACAAAGGCTCTGCTGCTGATGGGAAGAAACTCAAGGTCTGAGTTTGTATCTTTTGTTTTAAATATCATAGATACAATAATATAATACAGATTTCTTCAGTATGCTATCTCATATCTAACAGTGAGTACTGCAACTGCAAACTGTGTTTTTTTTAACACACAGAAATTGTCAGTAAAATTTGAGATATGACTTTCCTATGGTGAAAGTCTTTGATTTTTATTTAAACATCTTTACAATGCACAAATAAATGTTGAAATTTAAATGCACAGAGGAGTCAGAAATACAACATTATCCCTCTAAACGCACAGCGATATTAACAACATAAGAGGCATTGTGATGGAGAGCGAACATACTTGTAGTTCTTCTTAGTGGTGTAATGATATTTTATAATCCCATGCACTCTATATCTGCACTGACTCGAGCCGGCCACACCCATACTTGGAGACTCATATAATGACTCCACATTCACGCCCAACTCTACACAATATAGTTAGATTATGCGTATTGGTGCCCATACATATTTACATGGGGCAGAAGCTCTTGATTGTGCATTGAATGGAGCTCCCTGCTCACAATAATTTCTGTCCAAGAGAACACTTTTCACTGCCGTCTTATTTTTTGAGCTTTTTCTCCCTCTTCTCTCTCTCTCTCTGTTTGTCTGTCTCTCACTCTCTCTCTCTTTCTCTTTCTCTCTCTCTCTTCTATACGGCTTTAACTTGGGCTATTTCAAACCAGCAGAAAAAAGTAAATGCAATTCTGGGCCGCTTTCAGTCTGAGCTGCAAAACTTATCTCCCCATTCTGCTTTGTTATTAAACGCAGTGAGTGAATGATCTGCGTTTTTCTAAGGGACACACGCTGTACATTACCATAAAAAAGGCAAAAGAGGTGTGAATTTGAAAGTAGGTAGATATTTTTTTCTTTTTTTTTTTTTTTTTAGTCGGTGTGGGGCGGGGGGTGGAGAGGGTCCTGAAGCTCTTATCAGTTTGCTAACAGGAGAACGGAAATTATTAACATCTCATTTAACTCAGTCTTGCGTTCAATAGGCCTACCCTTGAAAAGCGCCGCATCTATATGTATTTAAGAAGTAATCACGGGTCGGACCCTTGCTCTCGTTGCCTGGGTCCCACTCCCCCTTTTGTGCGATGAGATGACACATAAACAGACTTACCATGTGAAAGCAGACCGCCCCGGCTCGGGTTCTGAAGGAGAATCACTGTTGTTGCTATTGTTGGCTTGTTTGTGTCAGGCCTCACTGTGCCCATACACGTGCATCAGGGGAATATTAACTTTAACTGATTTGAAATTAGTCAAGAGCAAAAAGTGTAGACCTCTGCCAAGGCGCTGAACATATCTCGAGGTAGAGCCCAGGTAAATTTGTTTTCTCATAATGGATAGAATTTATGTTGAATTTAATCTTAAACTAAATGATCTCCAAGTTACATGATGAAAAACTATACACAATTGCAATTACCAGTACTGCTGTCAAAATTGCACAGGAAGTAAAAGTAAAAATTATGTAAAAAATACAAAAAATGCTAGTCAAAGAACTAGTTATTTTAGTATTATTTCACAATTTTAGTAGCAAATTTAGTAGCATTTAATATTGATCATTTACAGTAATAGTATTTATAATTAGTGACTTTGCACCTCTGGTTATATTGTACTATTGCAGAGTCTGAGCCGTTTGATAAAAATTGGTTACCAGGCTCACTGACTTTATATCTACTTGGATAGGAGTGGAAATATTTTAACAGCACACGGCAGCGCTTGAATTGAAACTGTTTCTGTATGTATAGGCTGGTTAGAGATATGCAGCTAACTCTTTCATCCTTCTGTCTTTTAAATCTAGCACAGAGGGAGAGACTTTCAGATTAAAAAAATGAAAATTTCCTTTCAAAGATTGACTGGCCAAAATGCAAGGATAACTGAGAATGGAGTGTGAAGGAAAATCCGAGCCACTTTCAAATCGAAATGAGACAGTGTGTGAAGGGTAGGGCCACCGCGCCTCAGGTCAGCCCCTAAACCCTGGAATAGGGACATTGAGATCTGTACTGGGCTTTCTATCAATACAGATTACATGCATGTGGCAGCGCTTAAAGCCACCGGCAGAATGGACCAGCAGAAAAAAGTGTCAAATAAAGAAGTGGGAATCAAAAGAGTCATATGCATTTTGGATAATGCAGGTGATGACAGCTTTGCCTCACACCTGAGCTCTGTTATGCATTCCAAGTAGAGCACCTCAGTGACCCACGGTTTCTCAGACAAGATGAACTTCATGCATCGTGTACTCAATCTTTGGGCTGTTTTAACTTTTCTTTAACTGTCTTTCCACAAGTACACATGGCATTTTTTCATGTCTAGCATTCAAGTCTGCAGTGGTATAGTCTGAATGAAGAAGCATAATAAGATGACATGACTCTCGTTTGAGTTTTTTGCTCTTTTCAGATCCAACTGTATAATTATATACAGTTCATGTAAGTTGTACCCAGAGTAAGGCTGAACAAGAGCTTAGGTAGATATTTTATTGGATTGCAATTACAATTAGATTTGCTATTAATGTTTTAATGATAAACTTCTGCTTCAAGTTTGCATTGAGACACATCAAGGCACAATAAACTTTTGCCTGAAATATGACCTGCTAAACTAACACCAGAACCCTGTGCATTTACAAACCTGTATGTAGAGGTTTGCGCCCTCAACTTCCCTCTTTATATTACACACACTGCCAACTGTGACGCGTGACCACGCCTTCTCTTCCTCTTCACTCCACAAATGGGGGCATTTTTACAAACTTCAAATTTCTAAATTTGAAGTTTGGCCTTATTGATGTTTTTAGCCTTATTGATGTTTTTGTCACCACTAAACCAAACCAATGGCCAAACCATAACAAATATGGCCTGGCTGCCATTGACTTTTTTGGTCATGATGCCAAAATAAAAGTTTTTGCAAAATTTCAGAATTAAAAAAAAAATTATAATTAAAAAAAAAAAATCAATCTGTACGGGGCGCTAAAACACCAAATTCCATTTTTTTTTTTTTTTAACATTAAGTGGCTTTAGGATAAAGAGTTTAACCAGTGATGCAAATTTCACAAAAAAAGGAGTTCACATGTGAAAATGACAGCAATTTGTTAAATAAAAATTTAAACATTTTTGACATTTTGTACAGCTTCACTGCAGAGACTTGGCAAACTCTTGTCTTGTCATGATCTTCTTATGTGTCAAATTTCATGTTTCTATGGACAGTTTTTTTGTTTTTCCATTGTTCCTATACCATACTATTTTTTTTTCGGTTGTGTTGTGCTGACACATTTTTTTTTTTTTTTTTTTTTTTATTTGAATTAAAATTTGAATTTGGGGCAAATGTTTGTAACTTTTAATCCTTGTTCTTTAGGGGGGGAAGGGAGATTGGTTAGGGGGAAAAAAAGAAGAAAGAAACAATATTAAAGCTGCAAGCGGCATTGAACGGCCCTCGCTTTGCACTTGGCCGACCCAGTACTCCCTAAGGATCCCACTGACACGCCACTTGTCTTTGTGTTATTGCGGCTTTGGGCTGTACTTGTCACTAAACAAAGTCAACAGACATTGGAAGCACTGACGCGCTTCATCACCATGGCAACACCGTGCACAATACGACTTTGCTTCACTCATGCACTCATTGTTGCAAAACCAAGAGACCAATACAGCCTGTAGGGGCTGGGCCTAAATATTCGAAAACAATGTTCCAGATTTTTTTAAAATTTAATAAACTATACATTTTTGGAAAACACTTACACATTCCAGCGTCATGGTGACGGTCTCTGGTCACTGACAGGCACTGACTTTCATATGGGCTCTGCTCATTTTTGGCTCTGTACCAAAATAATGTTCAATTATGGCATTATATTTTATATGATTGCAACTGGCATGAACTGGTGAAGGTGTTAGAGAGTGTTAGAGAGTGTTTTTGGAGCACTACGGGTACTTCACTGGGGGATGACAATTCATGCACACCTGCACAGCCATATGACACTAATGGGCTCTTCGCCAGCTTGAGGCGGTCAGGCCTAATAATAATGCATTAGTCTTATTTAGCACTTTTCCAGACCCTCAATGTCGCTTTTGGTGGTAAGCTAATATTGTAGCCACAGCTGCCCCGGGGCAGACTAACGGAAGCAAGGCTGCCAATCTGCGTCATCAACCCCTCCAACACTCACGCACACACCACAGTCATTCTAGGCAATGTGGGTGTGTCTTGCCTAAAGACAACTTGCCTTTTGCCACTGGCACCTCACTGTGGCACCTGGAATTCCCAGCAGTCTCCCATTCAAGTACTGACCAGGCCTTTGACAAGGAGTTTTAGACTGCAGGGTCAGCCAGGGTTACACAGAATAAGTCATGATATTTGGTTGTCCAGGAAATAATTACTTAAATAATAGCAATCTTTTTTGATTAGCTGTGTTCATTAAAATTTGAATGCAACCCTTTACTAAAGAAAAGAAAAAACGGACACATGGAGACACAACGTTTTTAAGCTGAAATCTATTTACCCAATAATATTGTTGGAGGAAGCTTGTTGTCAACACATAACATGAAATCAGCTCCCAGACCGTTACAGTCAACTGGAGACTAAAACTATCTGATGTTATGGGCCACAGTGTTTAGCCATAAATACAAAGTCTGGTGTTATTCTATTACATTGAGCCTAGGTAATATGGATTTAAATAAGGGCAAACACGAGTGCTACGGGTCATTTTAATATTCACTCAATAGTCCAACAGGAGCTGAAATAATAAGAGTGTGAGGTGAACACACACTGAAACTGTATTAAATTACTTAAAGGACATGGTGTTTGAACTAATTCCAATGGAGAAATTGCTTCTGTTATTACGCTCCAGACATCATTATGAACACGTTGTCCTGTGTGAAGCTATATGCAAGTTTAGCCAAAACGAGCATGCAGTTTGAGTCCAGTTGAACAGTTGGATTGTGTGGATTCACTGGAGAAATTATACCGTATAAATATGTGTAAATGTGTAACTGTAGCTTAACCTTTAAAGAATGAGCCATAGAAAAGTCTAAAACACAAAGCTACATTTGGTCAGATAGTATTCCAACAAAATCCTAATGCAACCAAAACTAATCTAATGTTGAGCTGTTTTATCCTCGCTCGCAGAATTGCATAATGTCCTTGTTTCCTGGAGCATAGCAATAGGCAATAGCAATGTGTTAATAAAGAGGTTATTCCTATCTTTTTGTTAAAATGTTAAAAAGACAATAGTGAAGTGAAGAAGTCCAGGGAAGGAGAATGAAGGGGGTGGGAGTGAGGAAGTGACTGTGGAATTTCAGGTGTGTGTCAGAGCAAAGCCGATATTTATGTTCTTAGCCAGGTCAGCCCCACAGGTATGCTTCAACCACAACATTACCTCCCACTGACCCTATTAATAGACGAGGTGAGCGAGCAGTCAACGGAAGGCACTCCCGCCCCTAAAACACACACTCTTTATTACGCACACACGCACCAAAGCTCAGAATAATGTGGGCATTTTGACTTTTGCTTTGGAACATTTGAGCAGCAAACCTAAACTGACTCTTATGGCTGACGAAGCATGGCTGATTTTTTCTGCTTGGATTGTGAAGATGAAGAGAGGCAAAGCAGAGAACATTTTGTTACTGAATCAATCAGTCCTTTTCATGTCTCGTGTAAAAAAAAAAAAAAAAAAAAAAAAAAAAAAAAAAAAAAAAATGCTTACACTGCTTCTAACTTTTTTGATGCACCGGTGCTAATAACTCAAAAATACAGTGTTATGTAAAAACAAAACTAAATAATAATGAATAACAAAAAAAAGGAAGTGCTGGAACATTTGTCACGTGGGACATCATTTTGAGTAATATTTAGTTGAGAAACAGCCACACCAAAAGTCACTCAGGTAGTCCAGTGAGTGATCAAAGGTTGGGGTGAGTGCTTCACATTCCTGAGACTTGCAGAATGGAACATTTAGCGGCATTGTTGGTTTTATTTTTGCTTCAAAGTGACAAAGAAGTGGGACCATAATGGCCTGTTACAAAACAAGAGTGGTTAGACCTAGAGATTAGCTCACAATTTAAAAAGGAGAGTTTTTTTTTGAGAGAGGGTTGTCATTTTTGTCTAGACTTTTTTTTTTTAAGATCTGGCCTGTGTTTTATAGTGTGTAATACTTGCAATCTGGTATTTATCAATTCTGATTTTCAGCTAGTGGTAAAAGAAAAAATCAAATCTGTCAACTGGACAAACTCATTCAAATCATTCTTCAGTTCTGGTCTGATTACTGGCGGACACTGCCTTATATCTGTCTGAAGGGCGGCGCTAACTACAATGAAACTAACACAACTATTTACAGTGGAACGTCTTCACTCCTACAATGTTTTGCCCAGTTGACCGATTTGAATTTTTCTTTTACTATTGATCATGTAGTATGGCTGATTTGGTTGCTATGGCAATGCGTGGGGGGAGGTTGGAGAGGGGAGACGCTGGGTAGCCGTATTTTTCGTTGACCGCCTTGTTTTTGCTTGTTACCATACAGTTTTCTTGTAGTCTGTATGTGTAACCCCGCTTAGACTCTAAAACCAACTGGAAAATGCACAACACGAGTCAGTCTATTTCTTACAAACAGCAGAGCGTCAGACCCGAACTCCTCTCTAAGCGACAAAGGCTCAGGGTCGCTACAGATCATACCTGGACAACTGAGAGATCACACAAACTATTTAACTAGTGCAACATATGTCAAACAAAGCAGACTTAGCATCATTCGACCAGAAAAAGGGTTCTTAAAAATAAAGTTTACAATATTGTGACAGAAGAAAGCAGATACCCCATCCAAATTACGTCTGTCATCCTGGTGCTGCAGCAGACCTCTAAATGAGTCCCAGTTAAAATAGCTCTGCCCCACACAACTACAGCCATTAGAGGTGAACACTGAGCCCACGGCCTCCCTCCAAAGACATCCTTGTTCTTTCACTCTCAGGATTTCTCCATCTTCAGCCCAACGACCACGCAGCGCTGGTCTGGCTCTCAGTCTGGCACCAGCGCCCTCCATTAGCCTAATTATAGTCATGAAAGCAGTGCAGAGCGATACAGCATTAGGGACAATTAGGGCTACCCCAGATTGGAGCTGAACAGGGTCAGGTTACCCACACAAAAAAATATACCAATATACATAATCCCCATTTAAACATTTGCAAAATTTTGAAGTTAGCCCACCATCCTGCTCTTACTTCAGTCTAAGGGCTCACCGTACTGTCTTGATGCCAGCACGCTCAAATCAGTGAGTAAAAGGCAGTGGGCAAGAGGATAGGCCTGTAAAAAAGAAAGAGACTTGTTTCTGTCCATTCATGCGTTAGCTCTGGTACTGGGCTGGAGCCAGCGATCATTTTTGGCTGTCACAGAGAGATCATATGTCTAGTGTCTTCTCTTCAAATGAGAAGGTGGGATCTTCTTCTTAAAACAACTAGCCTCTGTGTCTTTTGTTTCTTCCGGCCCCTGCAGGTATTTATGGACAGAGAAATAGACGCATTAAGTGAGTCAGGATTAATCGCTGCAGTTAAGCTAAGCAAATCACTATTATTAGTTAAAATGTTCCTCTTCCTGTGCTCACTTTTTGTTAGATATGTTTGAAGATTGGTTAGTGGAAACCTTTTTTGTAAGTGTGAAGTTTCAGTCTACCCTCGCCTTTCTTGCAACTTATTATTTTCTTTGTTCTTCTGTAACTACCCACTTCTATGTTTTCTGCTTGTCTTGTCAAAGGGAAGTTGAAGGTATGTGTGACTAACTACTGTATCTTTGTTTCATAACTATGGGTTGTAGAACAATTTGGCATCCATTTAAATGTTCATTTGTCCTTTCATTGACTGCTAAGGCCTCTCCTCCTCAGCATGTGTGGAATCTGCGGCAGACCTGTGATTAATTGTGAAATGCGTCTAGAGCAACATAGAGTGAAAGCAGCACGCTCGTCACATTCACACTGGAGCTTACTCAAGACCTGCCTCTGTCAACACCTACTGATATGATCTATACAGAGGATGAACTTTCAATGTTTGGGGCTTAACTGATAAACCACACATACACACGCACACACACACACACACACACACACACACACACACACACACACACACACACACACAGATCACCAGCTCACTCCCCGGTGGGTGTCAAGAACAGGTGAACAGCCACCTGCTGCATCTTGAGGTCTGAACACTGTAAACTATTAGTGCTACAGCTCCAAAGGATTAGTGACATTCAACCTGCTGTGTTGGATGGTAGTTCTTTCCATTGTTAACGTAGGATGAATTGTCACAGACCAGTACAGAAGATTTGTAATAAAATCATATATTAAAGGTCAAAAGATGTCATTGATTTGCTCATAATGGTCCACGAGATCTCATTAAATGTATCTATCTACCTTTTCATTTATAAATACATCTGTCAAAAACATGAGGACTGATAAGTTTAATGCCATACTGTAAAACATTCTAGGCAAAGCAGTCATATTACCATGGAGACAAGAAAAGTCGCATAGTGCACCTGTAATGTATGTATTAAGTACTTTCTTACGACTAGGGATGGGACGATATTAAAATTTAGACTCACGATAATCATAACCATAATAATCGCGATTAACGATATTATCGTCATAGATTATTAATTTCTAAACGTTCCGACGGCCCGGGCCTACTTACAACTCTACAGGAATGTACATGTACTTCTGTGTCACCCACGCAAACAATCTACACATCAAATTCAACATCAACTGTGGACTCAGGAGGAGAGGAGCTTATATTTTGATGGATTGGATGCTGTTCTCGATCAGTAAGCGTGGTTTATTCTGCTATTGACATGATTGTAGGTAAATATATATCGTGTGTGTGTGTCTGTAAAATGCTGTTTAGCTAACTACACACAACACAATCTACATTCAATAGTTTATGTCACTTACGATGAATATTTTCAGCTCAAGTTTGTCAAACAATGCAGGATGGTTGTCTCGTAAATGCGCGTGCAAGATGCTCGTGTTTTACCCGCAACTTTTTTTTCGGCAGACTCTGCACCAGAACAGGCACAGACAAGTGTCATACCTATGACAGAGGTCCCCCCCTTGTGAGCAAACACCAAAACTAGCATCTAAACATTGTACTGAAACCAGAAACATGAGCCAGTCTGGTGCTGTCTGGCTTATATCGTGATCACGCGATTATAATCGTGATCATGATCATCGCGATGATCGTCGATTGTGATCATCGCGATGATCATGATTATAATCATCACAATGATCATGATCATGATTATGATCATCGCGATGATCATGATTATAATCATCACAATGATCATGATCATGATTATGATCATCGCGATGATCACGATTATGAAAAACTGCCATGAACGATAAATTGAGGACCGGTTTTATCGCAATTAACGATATTGTCGTATATCGTCCCATCCCTACTTGCGACATGACAATGGACAGAAGGTATAACTTAACATAGTATATTTACAGAACTTTAATAAAAAATCATTTCTGTCATTCAACACTTAAGGTCAGCGCTTATACCAAGTCCAGACACGTACAAATTCCCAAACACAATATGAGGCTGGTGGGACCCGGAGGTAATTCATGTGCGATTGCAGACGCTGTTCCATTGAGATGTGCAGTGTTGTGTAGCCAGCGCATACATCGATAGAGGATACTGATGGGGCTTGTGTGTGGAGCGTATAGGCTGGTGTGGGTCATCTGCAGACCTCACCTTATCTGCTGCAGAGGTGGGCTGCATTGGGCGAGATTAAACACATTTCCAAGCGATACTAACAGTTGGGGCCTAAAGAAACACAGGCCGAGTTGGTGTTGCCGCAGCCAGTGTTGTTGTTAGCTGAGGAGAAAATCCTTGTTCCCGCGCCTGATAAGGACATAAAGTGCCTCTGTCCCCAAGGGGTGGAGGCAGATTCATCCTCTGTCGATCTACTGTAATGAATATCAATGGCAGGGAATGGGGCTGCGCGGCTCCCTTTGGGCTTGTGGTTGCTTCTCCTGTCAGAATTACGGCAGGGACACTACATCGCATTATCATATATTAAGGCACGCTTTTTCATGCAAACACGAGTTGATCTGAGAAGAGGGAGGTTAGGAGGGAGAGCGGAATGGCTCGTCGTTTATGCGCAAAGCTTGAAGCAGACTGTATATCTGTATAGCCCAACAGTGGCCTCCAAGCATGTTTATCAGGATACCAATATGATACACTAAACAGACAGACGAGAGGATCCAGGATTGTGTAGTGCAACATCAGCACCTGCAGGATTCTATGAAAAATAAAATAAAAAGGAAGGTAAATTATAGTTACACAAACAGTGTAAAACAGTAGTCCTCAGATTATTTTTTACATTATGATATTATTATTACAACAAGGAATATATTTCTTCTGAAAATATGTTTCTATTTCATTTTCACAGATTATGGCATTGGGCTAAAATTACAAAATAACATTCTTAGTAAAAAGAAAGAAAAACATGAACTGAGAGACCTCACGAAATCAATAGAATCAGTGAGCAAAGCACTGAACTGTATGAACCTGCAGCAAAGAAGCAACATCTCACACCCTCACTACAAACAATCAGCTTGAATCACCCACAAATTAGGGACTTGTCTGATGTGCTGTATGCTCTGTCCCGAGACCGTCCTACATTCCCAAGCCTGCATAAGTAAGTTAGAGGTTAAGATGAACTTCCAGTATAAAGAAAATATAAAGAATATTCATTATATACTGTGCGGAAGATAAAGATGTGATTTTAATCAAACCGAAATGATGGTAATATCAGATTGTTTGGAACTTTTGGGAAATATGTGTTAATTCCATTGGTCTCCATTGGTGAATTTTACAAAACCCAAAAAGAAGAGGACAGTGACAGCGCAGGAGAGGTAGAAGGGATTGTGCATGTGTGTGTGCATTAGAGAGATGCCACAGCCTGAGGCAGTGAGGTGGGATTTGTAAGCCCTTTGTAAGTAACAGGCACCACTCTTAACAGGCTGAAGGTATGTTTTTGTGTGAGTAATCCGTGATGGATGTTTTAATTGAAAACACAAGGCTTTTAGGGCTGTTTTCAGAGACCACAGCCAACATCTGACACCTCAAGTCAGACCAACCCCCTTTCTTTAAACTTCAACCATGCAACCCATAGCTCTCCAGTCACCACAGGACACACATACACACAGAAGCACTAGACTCAGTGTGTAAGAGTAACTGAAAGCATAATCTTATATGGTATTTTATTATAAGTATTGCTTTCTATCATTTTCTCTTTCCTTTTCCTTGTCACATAACATTTTGAGAATAGATTGAGTTTATTCCTGCGTGTTTAGCACAAAAATGCCAAGACATGATGATGTGACATTCCAGAGTTCAGAGTACTGGAATTTTCTAAACTCTTCCCTGAGGGGTGTCCACATGCCTGACACACAGAACCTGCAACACTACCTACTGTATATCATTTGAATATCAGATTTTTTAATTAGCTCAAAAAGTCCTTATTCAACAAACCTGGATCAAAAGCAGTTGCATGCATGCGTAGTATCTACTTTTAATTAGGCAACAATGTGCAGGCTTACCTGTGTGGTCGGACTGATAACAGGAGAGCTGCTGAGGCAGCAGAGCTAAAGGCTAAAGGCCACATGATCAATCCCTACAGTAGTCTGGAGGAGGTGGGGCCTCTGCAGAGCCATAAATTTACAACATGATGAGCCAGGTTCGGGGATTGACCTTGTTTGACCTGTTGTGCAGAAACCACAAGTCTTTATAAACTGCAGCAAAGCAACTGACTCGGGGCAAACTGCCACACACAAGCTAAGAGTTATCCATACTGTCCTTCTTACCACCAATCATTGGAAATAGAAATTTAAAGATTTTTCTTTTTACTCACTGCTCTTGACGTTGAGCTACTGCAGACAGTACACTGAAGGGGGAGGAGAGTCTTAGGAAAACTTCACAAGGTTTATTTTTCTCTCTCGCCACCCAGCCACCAATTTACCCCCAACACATTGGGATCAAAACTTAATTAAAATTTGGAATAAATAAAAACAACCAAATATAAGTTATTGAATTCTGAACCCTTTGATAGATTTATCCCCCCAAAACCCAGAATAATGCACAATATGATTTAATAACACCTTTCATATGGCAAGTACAAAGCCCTCTATTTGCATTAAAGTGTAAATCGGCGTCAGGGAAAGGCAAGCGTGCCTCTAAGCGCATTGATGTTGAGTTCTGAGCAGCTAGGCAGCATTGTTTCATGCCCAAGCTTGACGGATGTCAAGGTGATTATAGTTTAGATCACCCGTAAGAAGACAACGTTTGAAATGGTAAAATACAGACAGGAAACACAAAAGCCTTCAAATGTTTGTTTTACAGCGGCAGGAAGAATAGAGACAGTGGAAAACTCCCACTGAGTTTCTGTGCTCATAATTCACACATGTGGAGAATAACTCATTTTTCTTTGGTTTCTTTGACAGGCAAAGTCCTTCAACAAAAACTCTGAAAATGGCTTGACTCTAAGTGAGAATGATGCAAGTTAATAGTCCTATTTGTTTTTTTGGTCACAGTGGACTGAAAGACTCATGAGAGGGGCATTTCTTAGGTCTGATGTGTATGCGGTATTGGCAAGTAGTATTATTTGCAGTTGTTCCCAGCCCTTCCTGTCCCTAACTTGACACTGGTTCATACAGTAGTGTGAGCTCTGGCCCTTGGGCTAGGGGTGTGCTGCACAACTGAGCTAATGGCTGTCCTCCCTTGTCCAATTACTCCTTATCTAACAGCTGATAACAGTTACCTGCTAGCTTCTGCATGTGCACAAGGCTCTGTAAGGTGTATGGTCTCGTATGTACGCTTCTTTGCACATTCTAGCATTTTTTTTAAAGACCATTATAGAGAACTGATGTATTTCTTTAGGTGTGTATTGTTAAATTTAAACATTGTTATTCCCCTTAGTGTTAAAATGTTGTTGTATACCAGTGGTTCTCATTTTTTTCTCTTGTAAGTTTTATCTTAGGCTTTAGGCAAGACAAATCTACTTGCAATTGTAGTATAATCATATTTTTTATTATTCTGATTAAAAATCCTTTTAAAAAATCAGCTGAATGTAAAAATTACTTACAAAGAACCATTTATATTGGAAAACTATTTGATTTGACCTTTTACATCTGAAACCATTCCAAGTACCCCCTGATAAGTGCTTGTGTATACTCCCAGGGGTCCCCAGTGTATACAACAAGTAATATTTACCAAATATATTAGACAGTCTAAAAAGTAATTCAGATATTTCCATTATAGACTGATGGAGAGAATTACACGGCGGTCGGAGGAAAGTGTGAGCGAGGAAGAGGAGGAAGAGAAGCGGGAGGTCAGGTGAGGGGTCACGTGTGCAGAACAGATAAGAGCTGCTCATTCGGTTTTGAGTGACAGGCCGTGGGGAGGGCTCCATAAAGCCCCCAAGAAACGCAGCCCTCCCTCCATCACCCTGCCCCGCTTCGTTATCACAGCCTCTCTGCTCCATCGGCCTGTCTGTCTCTCCACCTCTATCATTCTCTGCATCATCCTCTTCGTCACAAGAAGTCTACTTTTATCAATGCTAACACTGTGCATCAATTTTGCCCTTTTTTTTTTTTTTAAAATGGAGTATAAAATTAAAATGCTGTTAATTAATACAGTATATGAGCATTTGTGTGTGTATTTTTTTTCTTTGTTGTTGATCTAGACCAGGGGTCGGCAACCTTTAACACCCAAAGAGCCATTTGTGCCCAGTTTCCACGGGGAAAAAAAGCACTGGGAGCCGCAAATATTTTTTGATGTCTAAAATGAAGATAAAACTGTATATATTGTTTGTTTTTGGGGTTTTTTTAGTCTTGCGCTTTATGCAAATAACTACAGTGTGCTTATGACAGGGGTCCCCAAACTTTTTATAAAAAAATACAACTCACCATAACCGTTGAATCAGTGGGACCTGCGCTTGTTTCTGTGATGAGCTGGTCCCATCAGGAGTTACGGGAGACAATGACACCCGCAGCGTGTTTATGTCCAGTCTGCTCTGTAATTTCTTTCAAAAAACTCTAAAGTCTTAACTTTTAATCCGGGTGCCTAGTCTCCACGTGCCAAAGCAGTTTTGAACGTTTCATTGCCTCATTCGCTTTTCCCGCATATGTTTTGTTTTTGTCTCATTTTGACGAGCTTGTGGCTCTACTTGGTCTGATGCGTTATACGTGATACATCATCGTGGAGACAAGAGCAGATCTAGCACAGATATAATGTTATACCGTTATATCAAAACGATTTATGAAGCCATTTCCTATCAGGATTTTGATAATATATCTACAGACAAACTTATGTGTCATGAGGAACGGGAGAAAGTTATGTCGGAGAAGATGCGGTTGCAGATGAATTTACTGTTTTTGTGCAGCCCGGTAGCAAATGCGTAACGGGCCGGAACCGGTCACCATCCCGGTGGTGGGGATCACTGGTTTATGAAATCCGTGGCCATGTCCCAATTCACCAAATGCACCGCTCGATGTGCAGGTCGCAGTGCGGGTCGGATTGAGACACGGCCGCAGTGCTACAGATCCTCCCGCTCCTGAACCTCTGCACAGCGTCTGTATCCTTCCGCAGGACTGTGCGCGTGAGGAGCGCTGTTTGTTTTTAATATAGATCCGCGAGTGTGACGCTTATTTTGAGCGACGAGGAATAAATGAAAATATAATTTTATTTTAATATTTCAACATTACAATACGTTTCCAATTTAAACTAGAGTTTTAAAAAAGAATTAACACAAATAAAACGCACTCCAGTTAAATACTTATACTGTATTTTCCCAAGCCGCGGAGCTGCAGTACATGGCTGAAAGAGCCGCATGCGGCTCCGGAGCCGCGGGCTGCCGCTGATCTAGACTGAATCCAGATGTTATACAGAATTTTGTGTCTTTTGTGTCCGTCTTAAAAGTTAAAATAAGATATAATATAGATAAGAGAAAGATAGTATTGGGCTGATATTTGGACGTTGGCTATCGGCCTTAAATCTCCAGCATAAACTGATATTTTCTTTTGGTCAATTTGCTGCCTAAAAAGGCACACAAAGCTTTATTAACACTTTAATACTAAGACACAGCTACACAAAACATAAATACACGGTTCTCTTACAGGTTTGTGGTTAAAAAAAAAAAAAAAAAAAAGGGCGTGGGAGGAGTTTAAAGTAAATTTAAAATAAATAAGTTGGAGGAAATAACCAAATCGGCCCTACATATCTGCCTAAAAATATCGGCAGAGCTTATTAGTCATTGGTCACGCTGTATTCTAAACAATCGGTATCGGCATCGGCCTTGAAAAAAACCATACCGGTCAATCTCTACTTTAATGCCATTGTTTTAAGAAGTTTTACCGTTGAACTAAAATACATTGGACATCGTGTTGTGTATTTGTGTTGTGTGTGGACATTGAATACAACTCCCTTTGCCCATTGGCCACATCCACATTATGTTTGTGAAGCAGATGTGAAGATCATTACACCGAGAACTTAACCTATGACTTTCATCCTCTCCATTCCTTCCCTCAAGGTACCATTTTTTATGAAGCCACAGCAAGAAAACCGCCGCCAAGATCGTCAAGAATAGCCCTAACAAAAGCCTAAGCATTGTCTCAACATGCATTATCTTCATTTTCTTCACCAAACAATGCGTGACAATGTGCAGCAACAACAGGAGCCATTATGGAGCGAGCATAATGGAGTTGAGTTGAGGCTTGTGAGAAGTGGCAAAGAAGATGAGACAAAGCGCGTTGAGAAGAACGCTTTGCATTGTGGTGTATTCTTTTTTTTCCCGGTTCTGCCATGAAAGACACCGGCGAGAAGTCCTCAGGGCTGCTGCCAGCTACAAAACAATCACACCCATATACAGCACGAGCCCACCTCCCATCTTAACACATTAGGAGAGCATTGTTGAAGCCCTCCATATTTGTCTTGCTCTGATTGGTTGTTTGAGATAAGCGTTTGTCGATATAACAGATATCGCTGCTATATACAGGCATTGCCGTCATATGCCTTCATGTGTTCAGCACGTGTTTCGCTGTCTAAAGACATCATTTAAAATATAAATAAATAAATCCTTGTGAGAAAAAAAAAAACATATTCAGGGTAAATTAGACATTATTGCGGGCACCATTGATGGCTGTTACGCCTTGAGGTTGTTCCAAGGTGTTGCAAAGTTCTAGATGAAAAAAACAGGATAATCTATGCATCGCTGGTTCCAGAGGATTATGTGCGGAAAAAAGCACCGAAGTGACAGAATGAGAAGGAAAGATTCTTCTCTCCATAGAAACTGCGGTACAGAGCGGAGTAGGGGATTGGATTCACATTCTCAAATGTCAACCAACATCTGTTTCATATTTATGATTATGGTGCTGCATCTGTGATGCCCCTTTTAACACTGATGATCATATCGGTGCCTTGGATTACCCCCACTAGCCACCAACGCATAATACGGCTAATCTTTCAGTGTTGGGCCTGCCGACACATGCATAGAGAGCAAAAAAATGACAAAGAAACTGCCTGATTTTTGCTGATATGAGAGGCAGATTTTTCGATGGTACTTTGGGTATCTTGTGTAATCATTAATAGGATTAAGTGAGTGGGCAGATAAAATAAGAAAACAATTGGCCATCTAGCAGATCTTGTCCCTTTAACCCAAATCAAGATGTATCAGTGCATGTGGGACTTGTTTTCCTTTATTCCCTAATTTGTGATGCTCTTAGATGCGTGTGATAAGTTGTGGGTGTCATTAATATGACTAATGATAACATTATAGCCCTCTAGTAGCTGCAGTTGAGATTATGAAGGTTATCACTTCAGATTAAATTTACCTTCCTACACTGTCGCTAATGGTGGATCAGTCTTTATCTTTATTTATTTGCCTTTAACTCCGTTTTACATGAACACTGAGATAAACCGGTGTAGATTGAGGTTTTTTGTGTGTGTAAATTTATGGAGAGTTTCACATATATTCAACATTTATATATTTTATACCTGTAATCTGCTCTGTCAAAGCATCATGGACCTTGCTTTGAAGAATAAGAACCTGACAAAACTTTATCTCCATTCGAACAACAATTTATTCTCCAATCTTTCCCCTCCAACCCAATCAGTTTTTATTCTGAAAAGTACACAGTACACTTCTGACATTTTTCAACTTATTACCCACTTTTTATGCAGGCTTCAATCAACCTCCTTAATCCTCACAGGAAGAAGCGCTTTTTAATTCACAGATGGACTGATAAGCAGCACCAACCACAGCACCCTACAAGCGGCAGTCATGCTAGCAAAGCAGGCATCGAATGAGCAGGAAAAAAATAAAAGAAAACGAACAGACAGGGAAAAAACGATTTACACGTAGATGAATCGTGCTTACAAGATGGAACCCTGGGCATTAGGAGCGGATCTGAATTTGCTATCTGTCATTTTTCCTCCTTCTCGTCCTCCCCCCACATAGCTGCCTGCATTTGTTCACTGTTTTCCCTTCCTCTCTCTCCCCCTTCTTCTTCACCATTACCCTTGCTGATTGCAATCTTTAAGCGCCATTGGGCCCACTGCTTCTGCAGTTTTTAATCTGTCTTTAATCCCATAGATTTTAAATATTCCCCAGCTCCCGGAGACTGGAGGCAATTAACTGCCCTTCTGATGCTCTCCTTATCAGTTGCCTCCTTGTATCTCTCTGAAGCAGCCTCAAGACACTGCCAGAGCTGACAAATAATACCGCCATTTACCGCCGAGCATCCTCAGGGAGCGGAGGGGAGCACTGCACAGCCACCGCAGCATTCTAAACAGGTATTTGGTAAACATATCATACAGTGGAGGGAGAGGAAATGTACTGCAATAACACGCCCATAAGTAATGTATGTTTGTTTGGCTGCCATATGCAAGTGCATCTGTCTTGCCCCCTCAGACAAAAGACTCAAAGATTTTAATTTTGATTTTGCATTACATCCACAGAGGACATTAATAAAGATTAACATTTTTTGTGAGTTTTTTTTTTTAATCATCCAGACATTGAGTAGTGGGTTTATATTAAAGGTCAACTGTATTTTAGAGCAGGGATGACCAAAGGATGGCCTGTGCCATTTTTATTGACCATCAGACCTTCTTCACAATTGGCTAAAACCATCATGAGTAGAGGCTTTTACTGCAAAGAGTGCAGATAGTGAGTTTTGAAGTTTAGTTCAACTAATTCTTAGAAAGTAGAAAAAAAGTAATGCTCTATTATAGATGACAAGTTATTGAATTCTCTCACAACTGAGAGATTGTTTCAAAGCTGGGTAAAAAAACACATTTTATTGGACTTATTCAGAAATTGCTTTCTGTGATCACACATATTAAAGGACTATGGGACTATCATATTGACTGTTTTCTTGTATTATTTTTATTAGTGAATTATCCTACATGGTATGTTATGATGGACTGGAATTGGACTGGACTGGAATCCTGGATTGAATAAAAACTGTTCTAGTTACCAACATTCCCATATGAATGAAAAAGGTACAAAGGACTGTGTAGTGAGATCCATGTCTGGCACTCTTGATTTGGATACATTGGATACTTCTCATTTTGGGACCGTCACATCCAAACTTTTTTTTTTTCTTCTAATCACTAGTTTTTGATAATGTGTCTCATGGCAGTGCAATCACCAGTCCGTTCAGCACAAGCCTGCTAACATCACCACAAGACACCACGGCTAAGCCAAAACGCAGCAGGCCTCGGCCAAACTCACTGATAACCATCAGCTAAGAGCTTTGTGACATCATCAGTGTGAGACGTGCCAGGTTAGAGCTCGCTCTGCTAATCCAAACCACAGACTACAATAACAGAGACAAAGGCAAAGAATGTGCATCATTACAAATACTCTTAACTGCTAAGCTTTTTGTTGACCCACAACACAGGGCTTCTAATGGGACAAGGACGTAATATGTCAACTGCCAAGTGAAAATGCAGAATAAAATTTGCCATAAGATGATCTGAAAGCAATTACTGAACTATACTTACTCATAGCTTGACAGTCTCTGGCATTATCTTCTCTTCACTGGTGTTGGATTACAGAGCACATTGGCTTCTAGCTATTAAAATCACATTCAATTACAATAATGCAAGAAAGGTTGTCGATCAAGCAGCCTTGCTAATAGAACACATGTGACAGGTATACAAACAGATAATGAGAGCAAGTTTTAGTGTAGATTAGTGTTTTGGTCATGTTGTCATGGGATCTGCCATGACAAGTGAACTTACCCTTCTGTGATGAGGGTGAAGCCTGGTCCAAGACCTCTGCCGCAGCATTGACCCATGTCCTGCTGGATACAGAACATGCATACGGCATCTGAATTTGGGGTTGGAAATGTAGTCATGTAGTATGATTAAAGATGAACTCTGTGGATTATAGTCACCAATACCAACTTTTGTACAATGCACTTAAACACTTTAACATATGGCCAAAGTACTGTACACAACATCAGACAGATGTGCAAATTTGCAAAAGGTCAATAAGGCGTCTGTATTGTATATTACAATAATACGCAGCCAACAAATCTTGTACAGTGTTAAGGTGCGTTAAGTGGAAAGGCTAATGGTGTGTGAATATAACACATTATTATAATGTGTTAGCCTCACTGTAAGTCTAACACATTATTGCACTGACTTACTGTAATGAGTTCCACTTACTGTGTTGGTATCTCTGTGGTTCTTATGGACACTGATCACTGGTATGAAGATTTCTCATGGTGGAAATACTGGTACATGGAGAAGTTAATCTGCTGTTTAGAATAGTACTGATACAGATAGCCATGGTGTGGACAACAATTGCTCTCCATTAAAATCTCAACACCCAGGTCACACCAGGGAGGCCACCCAATTTCACACTCTTCAACAGCCTGGTGAAATGTTAGTC
This sequence comes from Periophthalmus modestus, assembly GCA_019594935.1. Taxonomy (NCBI): domain Eukaryota; kingdom Metazoa; phylum Chordata; class Actinopteri; order Gobiiformes; family Gobiidae; genus Periophthalmus; species Periophthalmus modestus. The sequence goes on along the minus strand of JAIEZT010000054.1, from coordinate 34,120,983 downwards.
AAGTCAACAATAACAAGTACAGTTCAATATGACACATCTAAAATATTTTTTGTAGTAATGGTTACAAGACTTGACAAGGCTTTATAGAAAAAAAACAAAAAAACAAAAAAAACATTGCAATTGATTGTCCCCCATCCTGAAGCCTTTTCAGCTCACTTCATGGACCTGATGCTAGAGGCTTGGGGTGTGAGCAGTGGCCACGCTGACCCATTCACCACCTCCCATACATACACACAACATACATGTGCACACGCAAACAATATACATACATGCACATGCACACAACATACATACACGCACACACTCACACCTACACTAGACCATCAGATCCGCTCACCTCCCTCCCCACTCCCCTACACCCTCCCATGGTTTCTGTGGTGACTGCTAAGCCTGAAGTTACGGTAAAGCTGGTGTGCCGCTGAGCCCTGGGCAGGATTTGTGACAGAGAAATCACATCAGCCTATGCTGATTAACAATTCCATTCCACCCTGAGATTTATATAAAAACTATCTTACATTTGGCTTTTTAATAGGAACGATCGCTATCTCAAATTGAGTCCCTGCAAACTTTAATAAAGGCTACAGGGTTGAGTGGCATTTTGCATGCTGATTTAGGCCCGATTGGCGGCTTTTGATGAGAGGGAGGCTGCTATGTAAAGCGGTGCTCCTAGCGCTTTTCCACATCGCCAGTTCAAATGCGGAAGGATAAGAACATGAAAAAAAATACCACTTCCATCTGCAATCTCCGGATTTCTCTCTGCTTCCCTCTCTCACTCTCACTCGCTGGCTTTTTTCAGAAAATGATTGACTGTTGAATATGAATAAATAGAAGAGAATGAAGTAGGGATAGAGAGACAGAGAGCAGCAAACAGAGCAAATGGAAAGGGGATAGAGAGAGTGAACAGGAATAAAATGAACACACCCCAGGACTTTTCTCTGGAGGTGAAAAATAAAATCATAAAGGTTTTTATTCTGACATTTGAAGAATGGTATTAGTGTTGAATATTCACAGTGTACAGACAGGACCCTTGGCTGTATATGCATATGTGTGTATGTGTGTGTATGTGTGTGCGTACGCGTGCGTGTGTATAAGGAGGGGGCATCAAATAAAAGGCCATTGCCAGAAACACTTATCCGCCTCCACCCCTCTGCTCTGGCCCCCGCAAATCTACATCTACTGCATTAAAAACTATTTATAGTACAAGTTCAGCTTAATGGGATAATCAGCTCTATTTGTAAAGATATTGGATAATCCCAAATAGTTTGTATGGGCAGAGATTTGGGACATTTTCATTAGATATACTGGGAGCATTTCAGATGTCTCTCTGTGCCGTGTGTAAGCTGGTCGAGACAAAAGAACCCAGAAGGAGAATTTTCCTTTTTCAACATGATAAATGCAACAGACAGATTCATCTGTTAACCATGGTGTTTAAAATTATGCCATTTATTTTTGTCTGTACCATGGCAGTTCTATACAGTACAGAGAAGATAGCTGTGGTTTTATTGAGGTATGAAAACACAGGGTTAACAAAGACAGTTCAAATATCACTTATTCTTATCATTAGTCTTTTTGTTGATTTTTTTTTTAATAGTAGCAAAAAACATTTACCCCTGAATTAGAAGATATTGACGATTCAAAGGTCTGGAAACCATATCTTTACTATTGTGAGGTCAGTAAATGTCTACTGTCAAATGCTGCTAATGTACATGGGTGGTGTGTTTTCTAGATTTGTAAAATCATGTCTCACATTGTGCATAGCTCTAAAAAGGCTGCACAGTGCCATTTATAATGTAAAATACTCAGAATGGGGTCTTGTAGGATATGACAATGGAAGGCATCCAACAGGATCAGTGAAAAGGGCATTTTGCCAAAGCCTGGCACACACTGTTCATGTGTACCCCACCCCCACCCAAAGGACTCTTTTATTCTCAGACCCTGTTCAGCCCACCTATTGAACAGTAAGATAGCCTTGGACACTTTTTCTTAGGTTTAAAAAGTGTGCTGGAAAAATGTCTCAACCTCTGTTTTGGACCAAGAATAGGTAATCCCCAAACACTGAACTCCCCAAAACACTTTATATTCCCCAACGTGCCTTCATAAGAATAAACAGCCATTATTCATCTTGCCAAATATCTGATGAGAGGACTGGCATCAGAATTATCTTTGACACATGGATGATCACTGTGCATACTAATATGCCTTTGTGCACTGCTGGAAAAGAATCACTACAGAAGAGATATCGAGAACAGCACAAGCCAATATTGAAATGGGATTCAGTCCTTTTACTGGCAATTTGTTGTGCAATGTTTAAACCAATATGCGTATTGGCAAATAAAGAATAGTATTTTTACATCCAAAAGTTTTACTATACAAAGTGTGATTATTTTTACCAAAATTTGAACTCTGTCACCCATCCTAAAGTCAACAAACAACCAAGTATTTGCTTAAGATTTAAAATGAAAACCAGTACTTTGAAAATATTTCAAAACATGTAGAAGTTGTCCATTCCCTTTTTTGTTCAAATGTTTTAAATGTTTTAGTTCTTCAATCTGTTGGTCCAGCATCCTACCTCTGTTCTTTACTTACTTTCCCTCTCTGGCCAGTGCTCTCCTCTGGCCGTGATAAGATGCTATCAGGAACTCTCTAAGCACTTGAGGGGCACTTTAGGAGATCACTGGAGCCATTACCATGAAAAGTCAAAGATAGGCTTTATTGATGCCAGATTAATACTGACCAACATGTTATTGATTTCCACTTCTTCCGATCCATTTTTTAACTTGTCCCCCCACCCCGGGCCGGACCTCAGCTGCTGATTATCTTATTTTCAGATGGAGAAATGTTTTGTGGCCTGGCTTGGGGAGGACATCAGCTCTGAACATCCCTCTCCTCCTCCTTCTCCTACTGCTAGGTGCAAGACCGCTATCTACACTTTTCAAAGGGCCATCTTTTAAAAGGCAGGGAGCTCGCTGTTATCTAACGATGTTATTCAATTGTTACGGGACAATCTGGGCCATTAGCCGCCCATGTTAAATAATGCATCCGCTTTTAAAAAGGCTACCCTTATCTCCTCCATGTGTGCGTGTTTTGTAACATTATTAGTATAGACGCATAATGAAAGCCACCCTGGCTGATAGGCGCTGATATACCACTAAGGTCTCTTGGTGAATCTCCAGCCTCTGCAGCAATAATGTATAAACAAACACTGACCTTTTTAATGAAGCCTGGCTTTATCTCATTTTATTAAAACGGAACAACAAGAAGCGGAAAAGCTCGGGTTGAGATAAAAATGTATTTAAATGCACTCGTTGAAAGGCACAGACAATCGATCACAAAGCAATCAGCGAGGGAAAGAGATGGGGAGAGCAGAGAGACCTGTTGGATGCTGTAAAATGCTACAGTGTAAAGACATAATGGTATAAAAAGAGAGGAGAAGAGAGGAAAAAGGCCAGTGTGGGGAAAGAGCGGATGTAATAGATGAGTACAAAGAGAAACGGTGGGATGAAGGGAAGGGGTGAGAAGGACGGAGAGCGATAACCACACGATGTCTTCAGTCATAGATTTACACAGGCCACTGCACTCCCATTCTCCCCAGCTCTTATCAGTGGAATTATTGAACAGCGTGGGATGCCATTAAAATTTCTGCTTAGATTTCAGAAAATTCAAATTGCATAAGGTAATGAACACAGCTTTCAAATGGACGCCGCACATGGCCATTCTGAGCAGGGCGAAATACATCTCAGTCATAATTCCCTATCTTTATTGTACTTCTTACACAGGCTTAACTATACTGGCAAAGCAGGAAAGGGCTTAATAAGTGATGTTAAAGGGACAGTTTAACCATTTGTGCCCAACTCACAGTCAATCTGATTTTTTTTTTTTTTTTTTTGTTTCATTACAATCAAGAAATATAGTCACATAAATTAATACACATTATGACTCTATGACATTTGACATAATACTTTTTCTCGGTGAACTAATTTATTAATCCCAAATATGTTTTTTTACACAACTCAAACAAATAGTGGAGACACAGAAAACACCCTTGATCCTATTAATGTTATCAATCTATGCTTTTCATCATAGGAACGCTGCCACTGATGAAGCAACCAAGCTACAGATTTTGACACAGTGAGAACCTCCTGTTTTTATTGGCGCACAAGCAATGGCATAGGCAGACAACTTTATTTGTCTCTTTTATTGATATCCCAGACACATAAAAATAATAAAAATGCTATGTTTTAAGGCAGAGCTGGAGGGGGAGGCTGTTTTTTCACAGAGGCGGCTTGAAGACAAGGCACTGTTCTCAACAACAGTCATCGAAATATTAAGTGAAGAAACATTAAGGAGTGGCAAGGCATGTACAACCTTCTACCAACAATAAATCTTCCCAAAGTCGGAATAATGAATCCACTGACATATGAGGCATTTAGACGCGCTAATAAGTCTTTAACAGGCTAAGAAGAGGATATAGCTTTTATGCATCTGTGGAAGCCTTGTTTCTTTTATTGCAAATGGAAAGAAATTGGAAAGTGTAATTGCATGCCAGGTTCAAACAAACATAATGAAGGTATGTGTGGAGCATTTTACCACAGATAAATCACCTGCGTTTGACACTATAATACATAGTAATTACAATTTCTCAAATCAGACTGTATTTATTTAAATGCCATCATGTGAGTAGAAATATATAATTTGTGTCATTTAATTTGATTGATCTCACAGAACACAAGCGATTAAGACTTCTAATTGACTGTTCAGTTGTGTTTTAACATAGCATTAGATGTGGAGCTTTTACCGCACCTTGTTTGCAGATACAGGCCACACGCTGCATTGGTGATAATCCTCACTTTCCTGAATACACCGTTTAAAACATCAGCGGCTGCAGTTAAGTATATTTTAGTCATCCAAACACATCACGCACGAGCATATACGGCATTATAGCAACCACATGAGCACAGATCTGGACTCATACTATGTTTTGTATAGATTCTTAATGTATTTGGCCTTGATTCCATCTGTGACTAATGCAAACTGAACAAAGTCTGGCCTGTTTATTTGATGTAGCTTCACCATCATTGACATTTCAGCACAGCAAGATGTAAACAATGGCAATGGGTCTGACAAACTTCATTGCTCAAAGGAATCTAGTTCCACTTAACTTAATGTCACCACTCTCACTCCCATTCTTATTCATCCAAAACACCAAATAACAACTCAAAGCCTAAACACTGTGCTCTGTGTAGATTGTTGGCACAGACTCTATCTGGCTGGCCTTTGCCTACAGCCAGTATCAGTGTGATGTGCCAAAGCGACAACTGCACGCCACGCAGATCTTGCTTTGCTTCTCCTCTGTGGCTAGTTAGCAGTCTGCTGTCTGACGGGCTCTCCTCTGTACTCTGCTGGGCTGCTCCAATCAGAGGCCCCTAATCCAGCCTGGGCTTTACCGCACCAGCTCAGTGTAATCACACAGCTAATTCACAAGCGCACTGGCGGAAGGCAATCCGTGACGGACGTTTTTTGTGCAACTAAGAATGAGCTCCCTGGTGACCATGGAGGTGGTGGACTGGGAGACTGTCAATGAAGAGCCAGTGAAAAGATGGCTCCAAAATGGCGAGATGCAAGGGGAATAGATGAATAGTACAAACGGCTTCTGATAGAAGTACGAAATAAGGAAAATGTTTGGAGAGTGTCAGAAAGGAGGGCATGAATCTGCGGCAAGTCTTCTGTCAGTCGAGTGTTGAAAGAGCCATTGTGAGTTGAAATAGTCTATATTACTCAATAAAGGCTTTGATGAAATGCGAAGCTCTGTATTAATTTGGATAAGAAACCTTTGCCTCCATGCCCCCTTTCTCTCTCGGCTCCCAACCACGACACCTCTGTGGTTTAAAGCAGTGTTCGGTTTCAGTTCAGCAAGCCAAGTCATTACATTTCAACACATTGCACCTTTCTGAGGGGAATTAAGTAGTGCTGTAATTTCTTCATTCCCCACACACCAGACCAGAGTGTCTCACTGTGTGCCCGTGTACTGTATTGTATGTACTCTCTATTTCCTTGTGAGTCACAGGTTTTCAATGTGCATTTTATATAGTTGCAAAATACTCTGACAAGATTGTATTGTATCATAAATTGGTTAAACAGTGGCTTAGGAGATATTCACAGCTGAGCGTTCACGGTCAGACTTTTTACAATTCTGAACAAATCCAGAGCTTGTGTTTGCATTTAGCACTGATCGAATGACCCATGTGCCAATATCTTGGGTGTACCATAACAGCTGCTAGTTCGATTTTTGTTCAACATTTTTAGGTTCAGGTTTCATTTATTTCCGTCTCCTCATGCAAAAGTTTGACTTGGGGCAGGGGTGAGGAGCATTAACATACAGACATGACATGACATAACAAAAAACAAAAAGAACTGGACAATATACAATCACTCAGGCTTCACACATCTGCACAGTCAGTCCATGTTGTTAACCAATTTTATGGCTAGGGGCACGAACAAGTTTTTTGTTTTGTGTTGTTTTGTTTTTTTACTTAAAGGTACCCTGAATCACCTCCCAGACTGCAAGAGATCAAACCATGTATTTTCTGTAAATCAAGTTTTTTAGTTTTTTTTTGTTATTTCCTATTATCCAAATTTTTGTGTGTTCTACACCTGCATTTTATGAATGGAAAGCCCCTTGAGATGCATTATCTCATTTTTAAATGGGACCAAGCTGGATAAATATTTTTTTTTCCATATTATGAGCAGCCATATTAGTCACATGAAAGCTATTAAAACTGTCTATTTTGTCTTACACTTATGCTGAGGAAGCATTATTAAGAAATGATTTATGATTAAGTAAAAGTGATATACTAGCTTACATTAATAACAGATGAAATCTGGGCTGTTTATTACTCGTTACACAATCCTGTGATGTTTTTGTCGAGCTGTGATTGGCAGACAACTCCTGGGATTTGGGCATTTTTTCTTTGTTTCTACCTGTTTGCACAATTGCCTGTACTATTGTTGGAAAGCTTTTTGCCAGATGTGGTTAGTGCAGTAATGTGCACTCATTAGTGGGATCCCTGAGTGTTTCTGTGTGGTATGATGATGGCAGCCTGGGGTTACTAAACAACCCTGTGAGAAATATAATGAATGATAAGACAGGTTGCTTCAAGTAGACAATAATTCAAACTCCAAATGTGTGATGAATGTCTGGTTTGTGGTCTATGCGATCATGTGACTCAATCAGAAGTAAGAACTCTAAAACTACTTCTAATACATTTTAAATTAACTGTATATTTACCAGACGGAGTGGGCATTGTTAAATCTCAGAGATTGGACTCTAGGCAGCACTTGTCTTATGTTTTGTTTTTTCTTTTTTTATGATTATAATTACTTTAGTTATTTATTTATTGCAGTGTTACTTGTGTATGTATGTTATTGTGATTTTAAAGCATCATATGTCTCGCATTCATATACTTGTTTGTTGATCTGAAGACCTTTGTAAAACACTAGCTTAGTTAATTCAACAGCAGAAGATGCCTGCATTGTTTGTAAAGCTAGCTTGAATTAAGGCTGAAAAAATAGCACCATGGCTTAATTACTGCCGCATAATACCAATTATTTTGTCTCCACACTCTTATCTTAATTACTTCAAACGGCCAACTTCAATTAGTACGTGAAAACTGCCTTTAAAACTGGCAGTCCAAACCTCGGCACTCCCTATGGAGGCACCGCCAGTCAATTACACACACACACAAACACTGCATAAACACGCAATCATTCACACACAGGCCCAATCTCACCAACAAATTTGCTGATAATTAATTGACATGCCAGGCATAATTTTCAGCCTAAATAAATGAGCATTGTCTGAAAACCAAGATGAAAGAGTGGCAATTAATTCTCTCCAAATTATACACAGTGATTCATGTGTAAGTTTGCAATGAAATGTCAGTAATGTATCTGATCAGTGCACTGGAATAGGAAGTGGTGAGCAGCTGAGAATATCATCAATCCCATCTATACTTGGAAACCACCTGGCTTCTTGCAGATAATTTTCAAAATAGATCATTAAAACTATTCTGGTATTTATGAGGTTCCAACATAATATGTCACATCCAAAGACGTGAGTGTATATATATATGTGCTCTGGAGAGGTGCTCTTGTTGGGTGAGTGGACATGGGTGGGGTGTCCAAGGACTGCTGCTGTCCCTGACCCATGTCTGGGGTCAGTGGCGCGGCAATGTTTACTGTGAGGAAGGAAGCTGTCAACCGTGTTTACCTCTATTCCATCTAAACCACTGCCCCCTCCCCCTAACCTCACACAGGTATGGAAATACAATTGCACGTAGCGTATTTCTAAAGGCACAAATTTCAGTATCTCAGTGTACAAGACTGACTCCAGCAGGTCTGTGTGTGCTAAACAGAGAGGCAGGCCTCCCCTACACTCAGGCCCATTGCTGATTGACAGGTCTTTCTACTTGAGTATTGAGTTTCTCCCTGGTGTAAAGTCTCTGCGGCTCCCGTCCAAAGGGTGACTGCATTCCTGACCAGGTCATGAACTGACCACCTTTACCTCAACCCCCCCCCACCAGTTTACATGCCCCTATACCTGTGCTGCTTTTGCTTTATCAATGCTTTTCAGACATTTTGATCTCATTGGAAATTCTATCAAGCAACCATAATATAAAGTACAAACCACATTCAATAGACGTCAAGGGAGGTTCTCACAGCTATTTCTAAACAACAGCTGCTTGCTACTTTGTAAAAAAAAAAAAAAAAAAAAAAAAAGCTGCTAGATTTAAGGTAAATAGAGCATTGAAAATATCAGAGGCATTCACCTTATTCCAGAAGTTGCCGTAGGCACCACCATCATCATTCAGGTTGTATTATTTCACACGGGGCTGCCGATCTTGACAGCAAATAAGTTCTATAGGGACTACAAAACCTCTTTAAATTCCCCCAGAGAATCGGTTCAGTGTTGAAATGTTGATGCACATGAACACAGAATATTTTACACAAATCAACCTACTTTATGTCATATTTTAGCAGAAAAGCTTTTCGCAGATTTTCCAATGGGAATGGGATTCCTGCTTAACTAGAAGTCCCACCACCAGTAGGATTTAGCAGTAAAAGTGTGAGGAATAAGGTCAATATGGAATTGAAAAACATGGCGGTGCACTTCCTGGATGATCACCTGATGTCATCACAACATGGAATTATTTTCAGTTTGTGCTGATTTCAAGGCAAGATTTTCAAATGGAGACAGCTGTGTATGCAGCTTGTATTATGCTGCCAAAATGCATTGCAATAAATGCACACCATGGCTTTTTACTCGCCCACATAACCCCAGAAGTGCAAGGCCAAAAGAAGGAAGTACTTTAAGAAAAAATATTGCACAAAAAAAAAAAAAAAAAAAAATTGCACTGAATATTTTTCAAAGCTTGTGAATAGGTATAAGTATTAGCCAGTGACCCTGGGGGATTAATCACTATTTTAATAGTAATCCTCCATACTCCGTTATTAAACATAATTTTAGAAAAACTGATCCTATTGTTATTATTTTGAAAGTAGTATTTTTACTCTCACTTTGCATTATTTCTGAGCTTCCTTCATTTTCCCATTAACCCATACTCTTACCAACTGCACACACACAAGTCGGCATCATGGGAGAGCTCCCTTCAGGCCTGGCTCTGGGGTGCTGGCCATGATGAGCTGCACCCACCCCTACTGCCTGTACTCTCAATCTCTATCTCGACCCCAACAGAAAGCCAGGGAAATTACGTGCCTTTTTCCTGGAATGTGATTAGATTCCTGATGTTGGCAGCCACACATCGCTGTTTTTTAATTGGGTTCCGAGGCGCGACGAGATTAGCCTTGTGACATGGCTGATGGTCTGTTTGTGTGGGAGTGTGTGTGTGGGGAGAGGTTGGTGGTGTCTGCTGATAAGAGGTAGTGGTGAAGGGGTGTCACAGGGTTTGTGGGTGAACCCCCCTTTCCCCCAAAGATGTTGCTCACTAATAAGCTCTGTTTTATTTGCACTTATTTAAGGACATAGTTACATAGAGTGTTAAGGCTCTTTTATTTTGAAGGTTTTCTGTGTTGTATTGTCACTGGTGTATTTCTGTTTGCCCCCCAGGAAAAGAGCATCATGACTAATTTTAATTTTCACATAAAGAAAACTGTGCTGGCAATGTAAGTTCAGTAGATATTCATACTGTGCTCATATTGAGACAAGACATTGCAGAGTCATAAATAACTTTTGGAATATGGGCAGGAAATCAATGTTTTTACAGACAGTTTTGACAGACAGTGAACTGTTCAGATCCACAACATCAAAATGTGCTATATCATGCAAGACATATCCTAACCAACTAAAGTTATATGCAAAAACGTTTGATCATGCATATTTATAATCAAGTTGATTTACTGTTAATTGTGTCCAATGCTGTTGATGTTCTAGCTATGTTGATTTTGTAACACAGTTTGTTATTTAAGTATTAAGTATTTAAGTGTTATTTTTGATCTCCACTACCTGTGTGACTGCTGCAGTTTGTCTATTTTCACAATTTGGCATAAGGAGTGGTTTAAAAAAAAATAAAAATGTAATGAGTGTTTGAAAATGAAACCTAGATTTATATTTCTTTTCATGAATGTTTCCTAAAAAGATGTGTTTTTTGTTAATGGAATATATTGGCTTCATGTTGACAGTAAATGCCCTGTACCTCAGAAACTGTATAGGCTCAGCTTTCCCACAGTCTAAATTAAAGGTCAGTGCCATAATAATATCAATAGGAAGCAATGGAAGCGTGGGTAGAGTGGGTGTTAAGGTCTCCCACTGCCCCATTAGGTTAGAGCCCCTCCTCTGCGGTCCAGAGAACAATCAGCCTGGCGTCTGATACTTCCTGCCCGGCAATAATTACCCCACCTAATTAAAACTTAATTGCTGGCCTCTCCGACCGCCATCTTAAATGAGCAATGGGAGCCGAGGCGGGGGCGTACGCCTGCTGGGATGTTTGTGTGGATGGCAAATTGGTTTATCCCTATCAGATTCCTCAGTCACTGGCCTAGTGCACACTACTGTGCCGCTCCACTGCCTAGAAACCCAAAGAAAGGGGTAGAGCTTAATGTGATGGAGGCCAGACAAGACTTAATGAGCTATAGTTATATTAACACTGTTCATTTATAGTTTCGATTAGTTGACTGGGAGCAGATGTGCAGTCTGGTTGTTTGGGGATGAGTGATGAAAAGTTGCCTGATACAAAATAAAAATGTGAGCGCAAAGAATAGACAGAGATAAGGAAGTTTGGTCTCATGGCCCTGCTGCAAAATCATCAAGGGTAAATGAAAGAGGAAATGCTACGTTAATCTGCGTTAATCGTTATGGATTCACATAATTGTTACGATTAAATTTCATAAATGACTAATGGCCAGCTGCGGCTTACATTACATGCAGGATAAATATATCACATTAAACATGCAAGCTGAGAGGAGATGAGCACAGATAGATGGCACAGATAGGGCAGAATGGATGGAGATGGACACTTAGTTTTATAGGGCTGGGAGCAACATGAAGCAGGAAACCAATGGGACAGGAGGAAATGCAACCAAAGTCCACAAGGAAAGATCAGAGATTGGAAAAGTGATGAGAGAGCGGGGAGAAAATAGCAAGACGGAGATAGAGAGCGAGCCTGTGAAGATTCATGGCCTGTAGTGGTATTAGGCCTGCTGCCAGAGTGCTCCAATACTGTCCTCTGTACCATGAACTCCCATTTACCTAAACCCCAGCTATCTAACTTGTGCTTTCCACCTGTCACTTGTGCTATTCTGCCTTCCTTTCTTCGTGTGTACACAAGCAGGTGCCTGTTGTGATGGAGTGATACGGCACGCGGTGGAGCTAAAGGTGGAGGTGTGGGCCTGGAGAGAAAGTTGGAGGGTGATTAGAGAGAGATGACAGGTGACATCCATAAAGGGATTACCGAGCAGGCCTCAAAGACAGGGCCCTAATCCTGGCTTTGTACAGCCACAGATAAACAGCCACACTGATGGCTTGCTCTCTTGAAAAGTGAACATGAGCTACACAAATAACTTCCTAATTCCTCCTTTGTAGAAGTGAGTGCGTGCTACAACGCAAATAAGTTCCCTAATTCTCCCTTTGTAAGAGTGAGACTGAGAAGCACAAAATAACTTGCTCTTCTTGAGGTGTTAGAGAACAGGATGCTCTAAGGAGGCACGGGTGACTATGGGTGTTTGTGGGCCTCCTACAGAAAACTGCTGATATGACTTGTAAATATACGATTGTACTTCCAAGCTTCATTGGAGGGACTTAAAAGAGATACAGAAGTGTGGCTCTGTACACAATAAAACATGAAATACAGTATTTGTATCCTGGCTTTAACCACACACAGTACAGTGACATGTGCACATGAAAAGTTTTCAGTTTGTGGTTTAATTACTTTAAAATGGGAGACGACAAAGCCATGTGTGAAGACAGACCACACACCTGTGCGCTGACAGGAAAGACCACCAACTGAAAGTCTGGTTTGTATGTCTGCTAAATGTTGTGTTTTATTGAACTATATGAGCATATACTTTAATACTGTGTTTTTTGAACTATGCAAGCACATAGTTTCTCTGTCAACTGCTGTTTGTCAGTGTTAGATCATTGACTGAAAACTGTTTAGTAAATCACTTGTTAACTGTCAAAATCCTCTGAAATTTTAGTTGGGAAATTAAAGAACAATTTACTTATTATGGATCTATTCATAAAACAATAAGGAACTACAATAGACCCAGCTTCTTGTTGTACCTGTGCATTTGTCTCATAGATTTTCCACCATGACCATAGATTATGGTAATAGTACTTTCCTTAACAGATTTGAATGTGAATACGAGTCACTTATCTCAGACTGTCTGTGATGGCAGCTCACTTCCCTCTGGCCTGCTCTGCTCTGTCCTTTAAATGTGCACGTTCAAATCTCAATGTGCTATTTCACATTTCTCTTTCATCAGCCTCTCTCTTACCAGGTAATGAATAGAACCAGGCTCTTTCTTCTTGCTCCTTATGTTAACTTCATGCAAATGCAGCTATAGTCACATGCTGAAACCGAAGGGGCTAGGCCCGCCAGACTAATGACTCCATTTTCAGTCTTTGATGGTTATGATACTGGCATGTTCCAATTCTAATTTGATGTTAAAATTTCACATCTGGTAGATATAAGTAAGGCACAATTTTAACGAGTTAAAATAGTACAGAAATGGAAATGTTTTTAAAATGCAATGTCTTGTACATCGGAATTTGCAGTGACTCTAGTGCATGCTGTTGCACCTTAGGTAAGACGTTTCACCCACTGTGCCTAGTATGGTGGGTATGACAATGATGTAGACTGGTAGCCTTGCTTCTGTCAGTCTACACCAGGGCAGCTGTGGCCACAGAAGTAGTTTACCATGAGAGCCACCACTGGGTGGTTGTATCCAGTTATGTTTGGGGCTTTGTCTGAAGTGGAGTGAGTGGGTGTGACTGGGGAAAAATGAATGGTAGCTGTGAACGCACACAGGCATAAACACACACCTCAGCCCTCTCTAATAATCCGCTAATCCTGTTTATCATCAGCCAGCTCTTCTTAGCGCCAGTGATACATTAAAAAATCATACTCGCAAACACACTCCAATGTGCGGCGTACAGATACTATAAAAAATACACACATCTCTATTTCTTGATTTCGTACTAAATAATCACTCCGTTTAGCCGTTTCCCTCTTCACTGTGCAATGCATCACTTCTGCCATTGCACATCACAATCCCACATCAATGGCCGGTCTCGCTTGTATGTCTGAAGAGTTAAACTAAGCTGTGTAGCCTCCGCTGATTGGTTTGTAACTTCTCAAAGTGAGATATCCCATTCTCAGATGCACTCCTACATAAACGTACTGAAAATAGTAATACCATGCATAATCACAGATCATCCCAGCTTGGTACAGGAGAGAGCAATAAACCAGTATTTATAGTTTTCACTTCACTTGGTATTTCTGAATGCATTTTGAGTTTAAAGAAGGACATATATAGGGTAATCTTGGATACTTGAGCAATGAATACACAGCATGGCAAAATAACATGTAATGAACTAAGGCATATTCCATTATTAATAATATGCCATTATTATCAATTAATGAACTGAAACAAGAAATTTGAGCTTCATTTCTCTGGCAGTGAACAAACACAACTAACACTCATTAGAATCGTACTCTGGAAATAAGAGTGACAGCTTACAGCGCGATGCATTATCACAAATTCATAATGAGTTAATATTAATGTTGTTTTCTCTCTTGTTTTTATTTATTTATTTATTTTTCATAGGAAAAAGGAAAAAGCAAAAAAATGACATTCAGTGACATCTGATCAGCTTTAGACCTTGCCCCATATCTGTTCTTTAGTTGCATTTTTTTAAATTTACAATACAATATAGCAGATGAAATGTAAAAAATACAGGTTTTCAATAATATCAGTGGATCTTTGGAGATTTATAAATTTAATCCCTTTCCTCCCTTTCCTTTTTAGCTTGATTGATGGTTCGTGAGGGACATTATCTTCTCCCACCATCAACCAATAGTTCATACAAATTGTACCTATATCTTGGCTAGCATTGATGCAGAAAAATATGAAAGTGCTTGCCGAGAATTTTCAGAAAAATATTTGAAAAGGGTGTGCTGTGCCACCTTGAATCCATCTTTTGTGCAGTGTGTTTTCTCTTAACGCTGGTGCACTTTGATGTGACTGCAGTATGTGCTCCGGGCCACAGAGGCCTTGGGGAAACCGAGCTTTTTGGTCACTTAAGGCTACGCTCAAGCATCAGGGGGCCATTCCATTTCCTGAGTCCAGGAAGCCCACTTTGGAGGAAGCATGGTGGGATTGGGTTCTCTCATTTCCTCTTTTGACATGATTCCTGGTTGGAGTGCAGGAATGTAGCTGACACTCAGCCAGAGAAACCCTTCTGATTCATCATATGGATATTTCTTAACTCAAAGTGAGACCAGCGCAAAGCTGGATTGACCAAATAGCAGCAGTGGTGCGGAGTCATCATGTGTAGTCTGCCATAATTACACTTCTGAGGTACTTTCTGAACTTTATTAAGTGAAAAAGAGAAAGCAATATTGTGTTAAATACAGCACATGGAGCATTTAAGCTGACATAACCCTATTATATACACATCCTCTAACTGGCCCCGCATTTCTTGGACACACACACAGTCATTTCCTCAGATGGACTGTAATCTGGTCGGCCTCCATCTCAAGGGCTTAGCCCAGTGGACTGGGGCGGCAGTTGCCAGGTTTTTTACCCAGGGTAGGGCTGCTTGCGGGGGAGTATGAGGGAGCCACAGGGCCTGGACCAGCCCCACGTGGACTGTATTTGAAAGCTTGAGGCATGAAATGGAATAGGTTTAATCTGTTATCACCTGCAGGGGAGTCAGTGACTGAGAGTTGGGCAATGGAGGTGGTGATGGTGGTAGTGAGAGGGAGGAGGAGGGTCACCACCTTTCCCCCGTGGTAAATAAAATACCATCCAGTGCAGACCCAGAGCAATATTAGGGAAATTTAGAGGTTCATTTTAGACATCCCCCACTCTTCCCCTCTGCTCCTATGTACATGTTAACATGTACTGGGGAGTAACATATTATGTCTCAACATAATGTATTTGATGGTCAGCATGACTTCTCCAATAAAATAGTGACTCATCTAGAATTTACACCTGGAGCTATAGCGACATGTAAAGTAGGCAAAGCCTCATATGTACATATTTTTAAAACCGTCAGAGCTGCTCTGACAGTGCTAGCTTCTGTATATTCTCACAATTAACCACTAAATTGTTTTACATTGCTTGCATATTCATTGTTTATTGGATGAATTACATTTTTAAAAAACACAAAAGTTGACTAGAGGGACGATGCTTTGCATGATAGCAGCAAGTCGTGGCTGAGGTGTCCTTTCTTGAGTAGTCCATGTAACATTGATGTTTGACTTTGTAAAGTGTAATATATTTGTCCCCCACAACTATAAAATTTTTGTAGTTCATAACGAGTCATTCCCTGAGCTCCTGGATGCAACACACGTTTATTTTGTCAACATGTGCCTTTTTCCTGTGTTTCACCTGCTAAAAAGTCTGGAGACACTCCATTGACAGTAAAAAATAAGAACTCCAACCTAATTTTAGCCACATGTAGCATAATTAGGCTTGTTGGACTTGCATGTGACATTGCTGGTGTAGCTTGTCCAACCAGTTGATAATAAAAGTGATTCCCACACATATGCTGTGCTGTAACACTTCCGTGCTGTTACTGCTTTAGTGTAAATTGGGGGTTAGAGGTTGTTTATGTGCCACAGGTTTTCACAAATCACGATGACTTGGAAGTCATAATGTACATGCACAAGTACAGCATGACTGTTGCTTTCCTTACAAACTTTTCCATTTAAACAAGGGTTTTCAAGAAGTTCTTTTAAACGTCTCTGTATGTAAAACTGAGGGTGTAATGAAAAGTTGCACACTCGTATGTGACAGCGTGGACTTATCAACCACATGACATCCTGTTGGGATGAACAAACAAAAAACACAAGTCCATATGAGAGACAGGGGGCTCTGAAAGAGGCTTTAAACTCTTTCAAGTGACTCATCATCTGTTAGAAAGAAAGAAAAGAGCAGGTTGTAGATCTTACAGGTTTGCTTATAGAGAACTGTAAACATGAATATTCTGTAAATATGCAATAACTATGTGATACAAGTGAGCAACAGTTACAATTGAAATCTATTTATAAATATAACACTAAAAATAGGTGTGTGTAGAAGAGCTTGAGGTCTCACCCACACAAACTCCTCTACAAACTCAAATATAGCACATTCAACTGTTACTTACAACCCACACGACCCAAACAGATGTGCCACAGGAAAAAAAACATACTTTATTATTGCTGAGTACTGTCTGCAAATGTTTAAAATTTTTCTGGCACCTTAAACATCAGTTTCACACTCCATTCAGGGTAAAAATGTGTTATGCTACAGACAGCAAAATAAACAAAAATCTACATGACATATGTTATCCGCTCAAGAGGAAGTGGTCAAGTACAACTCTGCAGGTGTGAATACTCCCTGAGTGCATGTACTATACATTCAGAGGTTCAGATGCATTCAACAAGAGAACAGAGGAGTTTGCCAGCAGGTCGAGGGACTTTGCACTAAATCTAGTTGAGAGAAAATCCTGGACATCCTTGACAGTGACAGTACCATTAGGCAACAGTAGGTGGCCGCCTAGGGCCCCCTTCTTTGGAAAGGCCACCAAAGAATTGCCTTCCAGGCCACCAATGGCCGACTCATTTGTTATTCTCTCAATATCATAATAAATGAGAATAGTTAACTTTTAAACAAGCATGTTCTGGTGCACTTTTAGATGAGCATGATATGTGAATGAGCAGTGAATGCATTGAATGTGTTTTAATTACCCGAATATTAGCTGTGCGTTTTTGCATACTGCACCCCCAAAATATTATTGTTTGTGCATATTAATTGTCCAGAGCAAGGAGACAACAAGCTGCCAAACCTAATGCACAGAAAAGTAGTCTCACTGAAAAAAATAAAATAAAATAATCTAGACTCAAACCATCTCTTAAGCCACTTCATATAATTAACTTTCTGGGTCAGGCTGTGTATATTTGCTATTTAATCTGCCCTACTCTGGACATTCAGCACCTAGAAAGATTTGAGCTAATTCATTTGGCACTGACTCTCCCCGCTCTCTCTCTCTGTGCATCTTTAGTGCAGTGGCAGCTCTGTGAGCGGCTCTGTGAGCGGCTCTGTGAGAGGCTCTGTGAGAGGCTCTGTGAGCGGCTCTGTGAGAGGCTCTGTGAGAGGCTCTGTGAGCGGCTCTGTGAGAGGCTCTGTGAGCGGCTCTGTGAGAGGCTCTGTGAGCGGCTCTGTGAGAGGCTCTGTGAGCGGCTCTGTGAGCGGCTCTGTGAGCGGCTCTGTGAGAGGCTCTGTGAGCGGCTCTGTGAGAGGCTCTGTGAGCGGCTCTGTGAGCGGCTCTGTGAGCGTGCTCTGTGAGAGGCTCTCTGAGAGGCTCTCTGAGATGAGCGGCTCCGTGAGCGGCTCGTGAGCGGCTCTGTGAGCGGCTCTCTGAGAGGGCTCTGTGAGCGGCTCTGTGAGAGGCTCTGTGAGCGGCTCTGTGAGAGGCTCTGTGAGCAGCTCTGTGAGAGGCTCCGTGAGAGGCGTGAGCAGTGAGCGGCTCCATAAGCGGCTCCATGAGCGGCTCCATGAGCGGCTCCGTGAGCGGCTCTGTGAGCGGCTCTGTGAGCAGTGTAGGGCAGATGCAGACACACATGTTCTCTCTCCTCAGATTCTTCTGTTTTTAGCACAACTGAAACTGAAGGGGAAAGGAACACAGATGAACGCAAAAGTACATTTAAAATTTTTAGTGCACATTCAGACATTTCACCTCTGTAATGAGGTATAACACCTCTGTGAGCCCAGATGCACATAGAGTCTATTTCCACACAAGGATGAAAACTGCAGGGTGAAAACCTAATAGCCAGTATTTCCTGATTTTGCCATCAGAATCTGACTATGAAAAGTCATTAAATAGGCCTGAAAAGGCCTGTTGCATGATTTAAACACATCAAGGTAGGGCTACTTGTGTCCTTTGTCCATAGGGCTTCCATAGAAAGTGTGCAGTGTTCTGTATACATAAAATAACTAGACGTATGTGTATCTAAAGGGGAAAGCATTCAAAGAGCCATAGTAAAAGAAAAAAAATCAAAGAAGAGGTTTTGCTGCTCACCCAAGCCTCTTCTTCAGTTCTGGTCTGATTACTGGTGGACTCTGCCTTATATCTACCTGAAGGGAGGAGCTAGCTACACTGAAACTATCACACCTACTGTTTACAGTTTACTGTGCCTCTGTGCACAGTTCACACTTAGTGTAGCTTATTAGAGCTAACCTACAAACAGAAACTGTAAATAACAGTTGTGTAACTTTCAGTGTCGCTAGCTCCTCCCTTCAGACAGATATAAGGCAGTGTTCATTCTTACACCTTTTGCCGAGTTGACAGATTTAATTTTTTCTTTTACTATGGATCATATCTGAATGACTGAGGAATTACACAGATATACAAATGCATAAAGCACTACCCCCTGGTCTGTGTAAAAACAAAATTTCCTCAATTTCTAAAAAAAAAAAAAAAAAAGCCCCAGTATAGACATTATTGCCATTGTGTTTGTTTTTATTCATTTGGTTTTGTCTTTTGCCCAAACCACAATGCTGCCCTATCATTGGACAATACTGTGATTTACCAGTGTATTCGATGTCCAGTACAGGAGCAGAAACAGTTCAAGGTGGATACCTGAGGGTTTGTGCACTCACAGACATTGAGAAAATTGATTTTGCTGTGCAATGTAAATACAAACAGGAAATACAGTTTAAAAATCTGCCAAGATGAAATTATGTGAACAGTAGGCAAACCCGTAAATTACCTGTTAAACTAAGTGCATTGTTTCTCAAGAAAGCAGTTTGTCACCTGTCTTCTGCACATTGCTTAAATTGTGACTGACACATTGTCAGTGAACCCATGAAGAAAGAGCCTTGTGCAGTAAAGAAAAAGGCAGAATGCAATGTGAGAAGTGAAAGGTTATGAAGGCTATGGCTGAGCCTACTGTCTGACATATGCAGGGGGCTAATAGGCTGACTAGTGTTACACCAACATGATCTAGTATCAACTCTCTCTCACACACTATCTCTTTTAAGATCGCATAAGGATAGCCCAACCAAGAACAACAAGATTAGTGAGTGATCAGAGGTGATGCGATACACTGTACACTTCACTGAGGAGCCAGAATGCAGTTGTTTGAGCAGAGACAGGAATGTCAGAACAGGTAGGCAGAGGGTGTAAGCCTGTGTGATGATAGAGCAGTCATATGCATAGTGCTTTTGGAATCATGCCCAAAAAGTTAACGTGTGCATTTCCTGCTTAAAGTAATTGAGATTTAAGTTTTTTCTTTCATTATGATCTTTCCACAACTCTTTCTGCTTTGTTTTTTCTTCATTAAATATATTTTATGCATTTATTTACCTAAACATATTTGAAGTCCTCTTCAGTAAACTGTATTTATGTTCATATTTGAGTGTACTTTGTACAATAACTTCTCCATTCTTTAAAAAGCTCAAACCACTTCCTTGAAGCAGGTCCAAGAGTGACAGAGAAAGAATGTGAGTGTGATTAATGTCCCCATAGCCCCACTATGACATCATGACAGTAGTGCCGACTGCAGGGCTGACCTCCAGGCAGTCACGTAGCGTACCGAGACGCAAGCTGTCTTTTCAGACGGTTACAGACAGGAACTGTGTCACATACACAACAGGTTGACACGCACAGTTAGCACGGTTAGCTTCTGGACTGTTGGAGCTCAGAGTCATGAGGGCAGGCGGTTGACTTTCTCAGCAGCTCTGAACCAGCTCTGTTTGGAGTGTAAACATGTCAGAATGTGTGAGAAAGCCTCTATGGGCACTACTGCAACGACAGCCTTTGTTTTGGTTCTCAGGGTAATAATAGCTGATGATGGGCTAGGTTAACTCTAGCACTTTTGCTGGCATGCAGGTGCTTCATAAGGAGGTTGTGGCAGCATAAAAAAACTGCTGAACTATTTGGAGTTATGCCAAAAAAATGCACGCTGACAACTTCTTAGAAAGAAAATGAGACAAATACTTTCCCCTCACTTTTTCCATCAGCATCTCTGGAGCTAGTTGTATACGCTGTTTCGTCTGGAAGTGATAAAAGACATGCATAAATAAGAAAAATATGGCATTTTACACTCACTGTTGAATTAAAAATAGTACTACTTTCAGAGAACTGCTTTTCACTAACTGATAATACTCATTTTGAAGCTCTAGGGGTCTATTCCAATATCAAACCCATCAAACCTTTATAACCTTCTCAGTATATAATTATAGAAAGTGATAATCTCATTAAGCGGCGCTACATTACTAAAACCTTGTTAGCCCATTAGCTGTAGCTGCCAGCGTGATTAGTCATGGAAGGCTCCGCCCTTTCCTCCTCCAAAATCACTCAAGAGAGAAAGCAGGAAGTAGCTCTCATGTCACTCATCTCCAGACAGGAAGTTCCTGGGAGATGGCTGCTCTGTAACACTGCAATTATTCTAACTATTGTTTGGATTGATAATCATGCTCATTACAAGGAGTAGAGAAGGAAAGGGAAGGAAGTATGTCATTCTACAACTACAGTTTGTTCTGTGCAGATGAGTTGCATTTCACATGGGGACACTTGTTTGTCCAAATGTTTTTTCATTTGATCTATGTTTCTCAGTGTAATTAGCTTTTGCTTTAAGGAAAAGGGGATGGTTGATTCTAGCCAGGGCTAGACATCCACCATGTTGTTTCCTGAACATGACAAATAGAGCCTCTGGGGACCTCCTTCCTCTTTGTGCCAATCCCAAGTCTGCATTAAACATGTTAGTAAAGTGAAAAGGCACATACCTACCACTTTGAGAGTATGCTTTATTCATGTGTTGACAGCTCGAGGTATTTATGAACAGAAAACAATTATTATATGTTCAAGTATTCCTAAGCAACACCAAACATGAAAGTAGGCTTTCATATTAAACTTAGATCTGCCTCCTAACTTCTGCGTGCTGCCTGCGTGCTTTTGTGTTAGTCAAATCCACATGTGAGATGCCATAGATATTCTCTTCTATAAAAACAAAATGCATCTGTAATTAGAAGCTGTCAGACTGCAATAGCTGTTCAACTAGCTCCAGATTTCTGTAGCACAAATGGCAAACTATTCCCTTTTGCAACCTGAGGAGAAGCATGATTTATTTTTTTGGCTCACACTTAATCCTTCCTTATTTGTGACCATAACAGTGCTGCTCATTGACTTTCTGCCAGTAGATACTGGTCTGACGAGGAAGGCATGAAATCCAAATTCTTTCTCTTTTTTTTCGATTTCAAAGCAGGACATTATGTAAATATGATGGAAAATGTTCAAGAAGTTCAAACTGAAATATGTAGCATTACTGTAAAACTCTCTTCCATCACATTTTTTTCAGTAGCACACAGAGAACACTACTGCTATGGCAGGCACATGCACAATATGATATTACATGTACAACAGTTAAGTACTTTGTCTATTATTGTTGTTATTTTGCTTAGTTTTTTGTTATATTGCAAAGAACATTACAAAGCACTGACACGAGGAAATAGACCTGCAGATATTCCCACATTCATCCACTAGGGACAATGTATAGTCACTAAGCCTCACACAGAGGGCAGAAGCTGAAGTGGAACCGGACCAAGAATTTAACCCATAACCTTTGGATAAAATGATCAGAATCAGGCAGTAGGGTCCACTCAACTCAAAATCTGTTCTTAATAATATTGTTCTTCTGTTTGAAGAATACATTAGAATAGATTAGTTATTGCTCCTTTGTGTTGCTGAGTAATCACATTGTGTTTTGTGTTTTTCGATAGATGCATAAGTCAGAAGAATGTCTTTGATGTACACACTAATGGCCCCTGGGGTGAGTGAGCTTAGGAGGGGAGTGTGAGCCCTGACACACGGTGAGGGTGACTGATTACAGCAGTACGTTAGCCCCCTGGGGACACAACATTCACACACACACACACACACACACACACGCAAGTATGGCATTTACAGACATTTACATATTAAAGAGTGTGAGCTCAGTTTGTTTAGTCCTGCTGGGGGGCATTAGCCCACCCGTCCCGCTCAGGCCTCATTCACTAGGCTGGTCCATTCACTCCTGGGGTGTCCTTGTGTTAGAGGGCAGTTTACTAAACACCTCACAGTTTGATGATCACAGAGCTGAATGGAGCTAATGAGTACAGTAACACCCATGTCTGTGTTTGTTGTTTCTATAGACATCCATTCATATTGATATTGTTGAAGTTGTATATTATTGAAATATTTAAATGTAGTAATAGATGTAAGTAAACTATATTATAAAGAAATTTACTTACGAGCATTCGTTACACCAATGATCGCATTGGCCTGGTCAGAGGCCACATGGTTTGAATATGGTCCTCTGGAAAAAATAATTGTCCATCTCCGATTCATCAGGCTTCAGATGTAGTTATATGGATTTGTTCAGGCTTCGTCATTTCTGAATTTTAAATTGTTAAGAGTTTTATTTCAATCCTTTGAATTGAGTTTGTTTATTCAACACCACATGAATAAAAACCATTCCATATTTTCAATTTTAAAATTAGATCATCTACAAGTGTAGACAAGCATGTGGGTTGTGAACGAGCTAATTAGTAAATGGTGTAAATCTTTCAGGTTTGGACACTTTTTGTTAAACTTTGAAAAACAGCCATAATCCACAGATGTGCATCCTTTTGTGAAGAGCCCACTAAAGGCCTATCTCGTTTGGATGCTGGCATCAGGGCCTCAGTTCAGCCAACACAAAACAAAGCATTTAGTGCAACACCACCTCAAACAAACAAAGCATTTAGTGCACACTAGCCCAAAGAAGATGACAGAGCACAGGACAAAGGGCAGGTAATTGACACTGTTCTAATACTCAGTGCCAAGGCCTCAAGTCTAATCATGTATTCATAAAATGGGTGTCTCAAGTCTGTATACTTTCACTTATGATTAAGTGTTTCAGTTGGACAGTTTTGATATAAATTTACATTTTCTAATCACTGTACATGGGGAAAATACATCATGTAGAATGTATTTGCCAACATAAATCAGATGTGTAAATGATACGACATAGTGTCACAGTCACATAGAACCTTCACATTTTTGTATTTTTTATTTAATTTTTTTTTAACCAAATTTCAACCATTTTCGAGAAGTATGTTTTGTATGTTTTGCGTTATATTTATAATGTAAAACACTCACAATTTGTTGTTTTAATACACAAAATTATCAATAATTCGTAAAATGGGAATGGTATCCTTGAACCAACTCTTTCTATGTAGCAATCCACCGACATATCACTTTAATCTTGTTAAGCACGACCTCTTACTTGCCAATAAATGCCTCAAGTGCCACTCACACACACACACTCCCCAAACACAAACACACACTTAGAGCCATAAATAGCTGGTGTTGTGAACCATGACAGCCGTTAGAGCTTGCCATAAAGCTTTGCAACCAGAGTGACCAATAGAGAATCGCACTAAGAGAAGGCAGGCTGGTGCTGTAAACTCCTCATTTGCACTGTACCTTCTTCTAAAGGGGCATCAATTGGCCTCGTAAACTACATGAGTGGTCCCTATCTAGTACATTGGGTGCAGGTGGGACAGATGGGGTGACAACATACGATAGGTGCTCACTTAAAGGAAACTAAGGGTGATTGTACTCAAAGAGGGAGCCAGGAATGGGACAGGACCAACAGATGGAGAGGAGTAAGCCCCCCTCATACACACACACACATACACACACACACACACACACCCTAGCCCCCTTCCTCCACCCCAGGACGACTCAGAGCGCTGTTTGTGATAAGCACATGTTCCCCTGGGTGAGTGCTTGAGTGATCTAACAGGGGCAATTAATTTGTTATATATACGATTTAACTCCTCGCAGTGCTGACAAAGGAGGCAGTCCTCTGGGAGCTCTGAATGCTCTGATACAAACCAGAGGAGACCACAGGGGAGATGCACAATCACAGAATGCCCGGTTAGGCCCAGTTTTTTATGTGTGTACAGAGGAGGCGGCGGAGAGGGAGCGATGCAGATGTAAACTCATTTCTCTCTATGAATACCTAATAGAAACTGATGAGGCTAATGACTTGTAGAGGTGACCTATTTATTTACAGACAGGCAATTAGAATGAGGGGTACTTTTACTTTGACTTCACGCAATGTCTTCTTCAATTGCACTAGTTTGATTCTTTAAAGCAGCAGTCCCCAAACCTTTTTTTTTTGCACCATGGCCCGGAATAATGTAGGGTTTATTTTCACCAGCCTTCTAGATAAATATGGCAAAAATAAGTTAAGTGCATAAAAAATACAACTGAGCATACCACTGAATCAATGGGAGCCCTGCACTTGTTTCTTTGCCATGAGGTGGTCCCATCTAGAAGTGATGAGAGACAATGACACCTGCAGTGTGTTTCTTATGTCCAGTAATTTTGTCTTGGTTTTTCGTCACTGCGGAAAAGCCCGTCTCACACAAACCCATGTTTTAAGTAGGACTCCTGGTACCGTCTGTTAAATCTAGCTTTCTTTTTCTTGGAGGTTGTAGGCTCCTCTTCTGGCTCCTCTGTTGGCGAAAAAGCTCTTTTGTTTTCGGCTCATTTTCACTAGCTTATGGGTCTGCTTTTGGACAACGTGTCTGATATACATGATATGTCATCGCGGAGGATAAAAGCAGATCTAGCACAGATATAATATACTCACCGTTATATCAAATGGATTTCTGTGGCAATTTTGTATCAGGATTTTCATGATATATCTATGGACAAGCTTATTAGCGTGTCATGAGGGACAGGTGAAAGTTACATCGGAGAAGACACGGTCGCTGTTAAATTATTTACTGTTTTTGTGTGGCCCGGTAGCAAATGCGTAACGGCTCGATGGTTAGGGACCACTGCTTTAAAGTACACATGACAGGTTTTCATGTTTTTCTAATTGCTACCTGGTTTGGTGGAATAGCACCTGTGGTATTTTTTTTTAATCATTGTTTTACATCAGTTAAGTGGCAGTTAAGTGTGGGGAAAAAGTTTAAAAGAAAAGTGCAAAAATACAGGAAGTAATGGTGAGTTCTAAAACACAATCAATTCTATCCAAAATGCAGAGACTATTTATGCACAAGGAAGTTTTTTTTTTTGTTTTTTTTTTCTGACAGTTTAAACTTCACTCAAACAAAACAAAAAAACAGTAAATGTTTATTTTTAATACTCAAATGATAACTATTGAGTAATTTGAGTAATCTGCTCCCCATGTCCAACCAGAAAGTGAAATGATAAACTTCACCTAAACACAAAAAAAAATAAAAAATAAAAATAAAAAAGGCAACATTTTTAGTTAAATCTTAAATATATGTTAACCATGTTTTTAGTTTAGTCATCTAACCTGTAACCCACTTTAAATTAAACCTATTTTTGTGAGTTAAATGTTATAGTTGGTTTATGCAAAGGAGGTTTGGAGCATCCTGATTTTACTTATTTTTATTTAATAGCTTTAATTTATTGCAGATGAGACCCTTTTCATGGTTTATTTTTGTTCGTTTGTTGTTTAGTGTTAGGGGAAAACAGAGCACACTGAGGAAACCTATGTAAACACAGGTAGAACATGCAAACTCCCCATGTTGACCAGGAGTTGGATGTAGAATCGTTATGAATTCATATACTATTGCATTTCTTTTCCATTCAGTGGCATACTTCTACTGAGAAACAAACAAACATTCAAATTCTTATACGAGTCTGTAGTTCCACGTGGTAATGGTAGTGGGTATTTAAACTTTTAGGCCTAACCCTTTGACCAATAAGTTCAACTAAATGTGACAACTTTCTTTGAGCGCGACAGAGGGTGCACTCACTCTCTGTGCAGCTTATGCTTCCTGACCATTACTACTTTATAGCTGCTGCTCCTTTGTCAAGGTCACTTATGGGAGGTCAGAGGTCGCACCCTCTACAGCCTGTGTGGGTAAACAGTGATACGAGAGACAGTGCTGCTCACCCCCTGCCAATAACATGTTACTATCTGTCTTCAAACCCCCTTTCACAATCCAGACACTCCCTTTCTGGTCCTAATTTTGTCTCATTAACTCACCAGTCCTCCTCCCCCGCAGCACCGCCCCCTCATGTCCCCCATGGCTCAGACCCATGATCCTATCTGCCCATCATATTGGTCTCCAGAGGCTGCAGTGGACGCTGGGAACCGCGACTCCCAAACAGTTCTCTAGAGAAACACCAATAAGGACACAACAGGTTAGAATGATTCAGAGAATGACCCTCTAAAATATCTGGATGCATCCTAGATAGGATTGTTTCACAGCCGCCCTTAATTAAAACCCAAACAAGCTGGTCGAGTGAGATAAGGAAGATACCCTGTCATCAGTCTAGAAAATGTGAATGTTAATGTAAAGACCAAAGGTGTGGGAAATACGGGACAAGCCATAAAGACTGAATGAGAATGTAGTCTATTCTGTTTGATCCTGGTCGCAGGAGGAGGGGCTATTGATGAGCAGGCTGCTGATCCAGACAGATACAGGTGCCAAGGAAAACTACTCAGACAAGAATAGACAAGTTTACATACAGCAGACTTTAGATTTTATGTTTATTTGTAATGATGTCTTAATAAGCATGCTATGGCTTCTATTATACAAGAAAGAAAATATTACTTACTACTTTTGTGAATGAACATTAAGTAAAAGTCTCCTAACTTGGGACATAAGTATTTTCAAATCTAGTTACTGTGCCAATTCCAAATACACAGGAAAGTTGAAAGGAACTAAAATTTTCTGTACAACTTGCTGCTCAGACATTTTTGTGAATCCTGTATGTTACCAAAGACAAAGTTTTAATGGCATATTTAGCAGAATGTTGGGACGTGTCAGTCGAGGGAAAACCTGTTCCATGCAGATAAGGCTTTGATTATTTTAGTTTTATCAAGCCTTCACTTTTATTTGTATCTTCATGAGGCAATAGCTGTGCTGATCAAACCCCAGACACAAGGGTAAATAACACCTGAGGGAATGTGCGCAGATGAACAAAGCATTTTTCAGCATGACTCATAATTAGCATTTGTCACAGACAGTACCACCCGCAATCTGCCTTCAGACTAAAAACATTTAATTTGGCAATGCAAAAACCTTTGCCCTTTGGAGTCCTCATCACTAAAGACCCCAAATTATAGATTTAAACAGAAATTTAGATGATCTGGAACAGAATGCACGGAAATATCAGCAAAACAGGAGATTCACTTTCTTGCTGTGATTTATGACTGTGTGGCAAGTTAGTCAGAAGAATTTAATATAAAGTGATCTATGTATCTTGGCAGCAGCCACTGTGGCTGAACACCTGAGCAGAGTAGGTACATTTCCATTCATACATCCTCCCGCATTTATTTTACAACTCTGTAATAACATCTATAACTAGCTGTGTTCGAAAATGTCCAGGGGTACACAGTTTCTGTCAGACGAGGTGACATTTTGATCCATGCTGTCACAATCATGTGCTCCCTTTATTAGTTTTTACCAAAGAAATGAGAGGTTGGAAATGGTTTCCCAGAAAAACCTGCAAATAAATGTGAGAATAACAAACTCCCCGCATAACAGCTGATATTAAGTCGCCACAGCAACAGCCTATGTTATGTTATTTTTTACTAAAATAATGCTACATTTTACTTCATGTTATTTATTTGCTGTGTTCCATAGCCAACTATACACAAAAGCTAGCGTTCATCACTAGATTGAAAACAAGTGCTTGTGCCTTCTTGTTTCTCCTCTGATCCTGGTCTTAAATGGTTTGGGTTTGCTGAGAGCTGAAGTATATCTGCAGCGGACAGCAATCCCCCACATCAGTAGCTCAGTATTGCTGCAGAGTGTGAATGTAACAATGGACCCCCTCGCTCTGCTGCTGCTGACCAAAAGATGGAGGTGATGATGCTCATGTTAGCTCAGCTCTGCTATCATACCGCTAAGCCCTTTGAGTATATGAAGTGGGCACAAAGCCCCTCCCCCACCACACACACACAAACTCATTCAAACAAACACGGAGAGATTACATCTGGGCTGGCTACTGTTGGCCTCCTGCTTTGATGAGCCAAGGAGCCAAGAGTCTGGGTGCTGGATTAAGATGACTGAAATAGATTCACCCTGGAGGCTAAACTGGTCATCTCTCTCATTTACATTGAGTAACCTTTTTCACTAAATACGTACATACTGCATACAATGGTTAAAAACCCACCTTTGAGATTAGTTGCCATAAACAAACACAGTCATCTGAGAGGAGATCTTTAACTTTCCTTTCCATCAAGCTCAAGAAACCAGGAAGTGGTTTAGTCCAAGCCTGTTAATAAATTATATCCAAGCTCTAAAAGTAGTATCAATATGATGGTACGAGTTAAGATGAGCTTGTGTTTCGGAGTTGTTTTAAGTTACAGCGCTTTCACTGTGAGTGACTGCATGGAAGTTGACACCAAGAAAATCATGAAATGGAACTGCTGATTGATTTACAAAGGCGCATTGATTATCAGCTCTTCAAATACACATTAAAAGGGGAAAATGTGTGTTACTTTCAACAAAAATGAATTTATATAGATATAATGTGCCAATAATATTACCTATGGGGCAGAACTTTTACCACCATTGCCCTTTTTGGCACTCCACGTGTAGTTTGTTTGGCTTCTAATGTGTGTTCTAAACAAAATCTCCTGATTGAGAAGATTACTATGAGTGTGTATGTTCTTTTTCCTACATCCTTTTTCTTTTTGTGATGTAGTACCCACATTACGAAGCAAATATAATGTAGTGAAGAAAAGGCAAAAGATGAGACATAAAAGCAAGTGCTAAGCTCCTCACACCTCCTCTGCCCCTGAGCGCAGATTTATGCCTGTCATTGTGCAGACATTTCACATACACATTGTCCCGCTCCCAAACCATTCAGTGCAGAAGACGAGCATTAGTCAAAAGACTTTGTGAACTCTCTACACTTTACCACCAACTATGACAATCTCTGCAAGAAACACACTGAAAGTGCACTGAAAACTATTTAGTACCTCCAAAACACATCACAATCAGAATGCAGCAGATTAGAAGTTAAATTGATGTCAAGTGCATGTAATTGAGAGACAAATTAAGTTGAGTGAATGGCAGATAATAAAGCACTTAAGCTCTGCACAGATGTATCCTTAAGGGACAAAGGTGCCGCAGAAAAATGCCGTCTCATTCATGGATAGTTGAGATTACTTGCCTCAAGGCCACCTTCTCATTTCAGTGTTTTAAACATGTGTCTTCTTTGCTGTTCATTTAGTTTCAGTTCTGGTTCCTTGTAAATGTAATATACATGCACTTCTCTGTCCCTCAATGGTGTAAGTGTGTTTTGTATCTACATTTGCCCAGGAGAAGTGCTACTGACCCTTTCAACCACCAACAGGTTGAATGCTATTGCATTTTTTTGTCTTGTACTGTTTGTTTAAATAATTAAGTGTTTGAAAAAGATATTTAAAAAGAATTGTTGGAGCAGTTCTTGTGATTTCTTGCCAAGTCTAATTTCTGACAATCAGACAAACCCTATCATAATGGTATCCTATTAACCTTATAACATTTTGGCACAGGTGAAGCCATGACTCACAATGATCATGCCATTTTACAGTCAAAATAAGTTCTCATTCAACACGTACACACTAAATCTGATTTCTTCAGTATGTCAGCTGCCCTTTGGATATATCCTATATTAGTACTTTTTCTGTAGTCCATGACATCATTTGGCGTGGAGACTGTGGCTTCTTCCAAAGGCCAAAGGGGCTTTATGAGGAACGATTGCCACACAAAGACAATGGCATGTTATGTGTGTGTGTGTGTGATGTATATACATATATATATACACACACATATATATATATATATATATATATATATATATATATATATATATATATATATATATATATATATATATATATATATATATATATATATATATTTTTATATTTTAATCATATGTTGCCCATTGCAATGAAATTATTATTCTCATTACAAAGATGCAGACACATTCCCTGTCTGTAGGTGAGTGTGCCTGTGTAGCAGAGCCATGGTTGGGCCTGAGTGGTTTGGATTCATCCATGGCCCACATTCTTATCCAGGCTGCTCTCTGTTGGTGTGCATGTCTCTGTGTGAGTGTGTTTTAGTGTGTGTACATGTACATGTGTGTAAGTGTGTGTGTGTGTGTGTGTACTGGCAGGAGCCTGGCAGTCAGTGGAGCCACAACTGGCACCGGGCCACCCCAGAACTCCCCACATCCCCCTCCCACCCCCGTCTGAGAGCACAATGGCCGATCCAGTAAAACAATACAGGCCCCGGAACAAGGCCCTCTATACAGCCAGCGACATCCTATCCCTGAAAGAGAAACACTCTAAAACTTAGGCAAATGCTAAGCTAATTATTGGGCCTTCACTGACAGCAGCTACTTGCTACTGCACAAACCTGCAGTGTCTACTTGGACAAATTCATCTTAAGATAAATTGCTTCATTGAATCTTTTATGGGTATATTAAAGACTGCCATAGAGCCTCAAAGCCTCACATTCTGTCCCACATCATCCGTAGGCTTTATTTTACTAATATTACTTCCACTGTCTATATGCAGCATACACATAGAGGCTTGTTATTTATTATAAAATGCTCTATCGTGTCTCATGTCTCTTTTATTATGTCTGTTGGTGTTGTTAAAACACTAAGATACAAACACTGCTCTGTGTTGAAAATTTGGGAACATGCAAATTTCCCAGCATGCAAATGTTCTTGTAACTGTTACACATTGAGCTTGATAGTCTATACTGGTTTAAGATGTACACTCCACACACTAGATGTACGCCCCATACACACTATGCTTGGTCCTGGCCCTGCAGCTCTGACATGTAAAAGAGAAGAGCTGAGTAACCTGTCTCTGCAAGTAGAGAAGCATTCCTTATAGTAACCCACACAAACACACAACAGCAAAGCCACAGCCAGCACTAAATACCACAAGAGGTTTTTCTAGATAATCTGTTGTCCAGAGAAGAGAGTGTACTTGTAAATACACTGATTAAGTTCTCTACTTTGTCTGAATATTTTAATGTAAATAAGTGTTCAGCTGGCAAAATTACTGTCTTACTTTTTACTTTACCTTTACTACTGCAGTGCCTCTGCAAAAAGGATTACTTGACAGTTTAGATACTTGTGACTAAATAGAAATCACTAGCTTGCTTCCTTCAAGCCCTGTAACAAACCCAACTATCTGTGTACTGCCAGATGTAATCTTTCCATATTTATCAAATATACATCACTTCTTCCCTGTTCTTCCCTGGGGCCAGTAGGCAGATCAGAAATGATTGGCACATCAACACATTTATCACACTTACAGCATCGGCCTCACCATCACTCCAACACGCACCCAACTTACCACTTATGACACATTACACAGCTGATAAGATCCCTGTGCTGATAACATCACCTTGCCCCGGAAAAAGGTCGACAAAAACTACTTGCAATGGGAAAAGTCATTATTGCACAAGCATGTAGTTTTTACATATGACTTTCTGTTTTGGTGGCCTATTATGTAAATGCAAATTCATGTTTAATTATTTTATTATACATGATAGATTAAATGAGGCCTGAGTAGTAGGTTCAGTTCATGTTCACTCGCTCAAACTTTTCATAGTCAATGCAATGTGAACACATATACTACTGACACGTGGAGTTAATTGGAATATCTGAGTGTGTTTTGGCCAGTCACAGCTGACATGTCACTATGAGAGGTGATGAGCAGAAAGACCTTGGGGCAGAGCTACTTAAACTCTTTACCTTCCCTTGTGTGCAGGCCGATGATTAAGAGCCTGAAATGAGCAACTGTAACAGCTTTGAATGGAGCAGTCTGTAGGGAACACAAAAGTTCAAATGTTTCAAGATGAGCCTCTGTCTCTTGGCACTTGTATTTTTCATGTCAAATCTTGTCTCATCGCTGACACCACTGAAGGAATGTGAGGAGTGTCTAATATTTGCAATTACAAAACATTACTTGATCAAGACTTATAGCTAATTTGTGAATATTGAGATGTATATGATACTGTCTAACAGACACTGAAAACTGTATATTGTCCTTTATCTCGCACAATCTCAGAATGAGAGTCACTCATGTGTGTAGATGTGCAATTGCCTGTCAGAATTGAGATCCTGTCAGGACTTAAGTATTAAACGAAAATCTACATTTTAATGTGAACAGCCTGCAGCTTTTCTCTCTGTACAGGAACGGTCATGCAGATCCATTACGCACTTCATGAAGCTTGCCCCCATAATGATTGTATTTTTTTGTTTATTGTAAATCCTCATCACTATTGGGATATCACTCACAATCTGATATGTCATTGTGTTTTACATATCCTTTCCAATAGGGATTTTTTCATGTGTAGGTTTACCACCTTCCTCCCCCTAGTTGGATTGAATTGACAGAAAGGTAGAAAATGAGCATAGAGTCTAATACATAGTCACTTATATGATTAATAAAAAAAAAAAAAAAAGCTCTACAAGTAGGTTACTTGGTGGAATCAAAAGATCAATATCTTTATAAAGAAGTTAGAATTACTATAGCTTTTTCTGCATTATCTTATTATCTTATTCAATCATATGTTTGCTGAAGGTCTCAATGACAAACTGGCCAAAACACAGTGCATAGTAACAAACCAAAAAGCCCCACCCCTTTGGCCCGTCACCTCAGCAACAGAGGAAAGTACGGATTTGTATGAGATAACTCCTTTGGTTCACTTGTAACTTCCAGCTGGTGGTCGTTGCTGCTTTGACCTCTCCACAGTTCTGGAGAGCTGGTTCCAACATTACCATGAAAAGATTTTTAAATGAAACCCATTATCTTAAATCACAACCTTCCAAACTCAAGTCCCACTGGGGCTTCACCTTTGTGGCTATTTGGGGTGTCCATTATGAGTCTTGAGCCAGGAGTTAAATAGGGCATCTATTACAGCTCTGAGGGATGTAATGTCCATCTGGCCAGGTGCAACAGAGGAACCTGGTCCTATACCCCAGAACAATCTCAGCTTTCATCCTGAAGTTACCTCACTGGCCTGGACCTGCTGGATACACCGGACAAGTCAAGCAGAAAGAGAGAGAGGGGCTCAAGCACCAAGATGCTGAAGCCTGCCTGTATATTCAGTATTTAAGAATATGTAGCTACTTTATTTTATTTATTTATTTATTTATGTATTTATTTTGAGGTGAGATTGTATTATAGTTTATTAGTTTTTCATTCTTTTTTGTTTTGTTTTTTTGTGGCATTTTAATGTTGATATAAAGCCCCCCATTTTTACCATGGTTGTACTGACAGCCACATAATACAAAACAATACCCTTAAAAACACACAAGAGACACACAGTTAACCACTCAATCAATCTGAGCACTGTGGTATCCCAAACACACTCACACATAAATGTGCACACAACAAACTGTGTTCATGACAAATGAAGGGAGAGCATGCACTCTTGGAGTGCATCGCATTGCCCTTAGGGGACAGGCCACAAAGTGCACATATAGGATTACCAAAATTGACCCTTCAGTCTTTCCATTGTGGATGTGAAAATCCAATGAGGGGGGCTCTAAGTGGATGCATTCACACAGAGAGTGTGTTCTAGTCCCACTAATTAAATCTAAACAGCCGCTGACATTGATTTGAGAGACCCATATGGTCGCTGAAGATGCTGATGGTTAACAAGTGGGATTCCACGGGAGGCAAGTAATGTAAGATTCAAATAAAGTTCAAATAAAGTTAGAACATAAGCCTTGAGCACGCACTCAAGCTAAATGCTTTATTACTGATCATCTCCTGTCAGCTGTGTCACCAATCCATCAGCGTTTACCTCCACCTGCACTTTAACACGAGCTCTCAGTCTAGCATACCTGTAGCTTTGACATGCTATCAGAGTTATCAGAGTTAAAAGAGTTATCAGAGTTATGCCTTTCCGAGGAAGGGACCACAGTCTCTCTGAGATGCTGCAGCTACCAAAGTAAAACAACATTCTGAGCAATACATTATTTAGAAAGGAAATATGTGGAGTTATGATCACATGGACCTATGATCACATGGATAGTACAAAAGTCCAAAATACTTCCTCTCTTGATTTGATGACATCATATAGAATAAATACATTTAAATATGCACATGATTGGTGAATGTGAGGGACAGAACACCAAAACTGCAGTAAAAGTTGAGTTTCAGTTTCTGTTGCCACTCCTGTCGTTTATGCACACACCATGCAGTTAAACTGAGACCAGGTGACAAAGTACCCCAACCTGTTCTGTAAAATGCACAGGTATTATAAACACAGAAACAAAAGTAGATTCAGAAGAAAGCTAGAGGTTATACTATATGTATGACATGTTTATAAGCCATAAATATTAGCCCGCCCCTTTACCCCCTCCACCGGGGAGATCGCTGCGAGGCATCAACGTCCGGGTGAAGCAGAGTTCAGAGAGGCTTGTTTTCCCTGACTTACATGTTTTATAGAACAGGCTCATATGTGCTATGATTTATAGCTGAGGTGTTACTTCAGTATTTCATATGTGCTATGATTTACAGGTGAAGTATTACTTTAGCATTTCTATATAATGACTTATGTTTTACTCTCCATAAAGTGCGATTTTACCAGTAACTAAAGAACATGAAGGGGGCTGATAAACATTAACAGCACACAGGAAAAGGGCTTTGGTTTAATTCAAACGTGGAACTATTAAGCGTGTTGAATATGCTTTGCCACGTTTTTGTTTTTCTTCACAAAAATATAGTCTAAAATAGTTTGGGATTT
Organism: Periophthalmus modestus; assembly: GCA_019594935.1. Lineage (NCBI taxonomy): Eukaryota > Metazoa > Chordata > Actinopteri > Gobiiformes > Gobiidae > Periophthalmus > Periophthalmus modestus. The sequence continues at coordinate 34,085,466 of JAIEZT010000054.1, read as the reverse complement.
TTTTTTTCTATTTCACTATGCAGGTGAGGTGAAGGGAACCTTTTTTTTTCAATTGTAAGTTCATAATGCATGGGAGCTTTACTGCTTCAGTAGCTTAAAATGTTTTGTTCATTCTGTTTCCCATGTACAAATGTGGGCTCATCATTCACAGTTACACCTACTTTTTTGATAAGTTTGAAACAAAAACAAAAAAACATTCACTCTTGTGCAATGACATGCCAGTCATGGTCTGTACTTGGAAATGAGGGATGGTAGCCAGAAGATTTTTCTAACTGGTACTGGAAAAGCAAGCAGAGGGAGGCACAATGCCAGTAATTGTTATGGTAAGTATTACACAATGGGACGTTGCATTGTGACATACATGGTGTGCTTAAAACATATGATTAAGTTACTGTTAGTGCTTTCTGTCCCAACACTCTCCTCATGGGGTTTCTGTTCCCTGGAGGTTCCCCGGCATGTCCAGACGGGCTGGTCCCTGGTAAAACTGGTCACCCGAGTCCTCCTCTGCATGTTCCCCACCTCCAGCTCCCCTTTAGCTCACCTGCCCCGGGGCACCCTCCCTCCCCCGTTCCTGTACGGGCGGTGTGTGTAAGAACAGGAGAAACCACACTCGCAAAACATCACATAAAACAAAGCCCCCACTGTTAAGTGAGTTTGTAAATGAGGAGAGGTTTCCACTAGATCTACAGACACGTTGTTGTAAAACTTACAGTAATTACAATTTTCTACCAGACAGGAAGTTCTCAAAGTTCAGTCTTTACATACTTTTAACCTCGAGTAATAGTTTTGAAGTTGTAATTTTTTTATCACAACTTTTGTCTATTTTAACAATGTTTCTAAACAATCTCATTATCATCATGTTTTTTTATTTCATTTTTTAAATTTTTACATTTGTCTTCTGGTGGTTTTCAGATGTCATAATCTCAGGTCAAGAGCCAGATTTTCCTGATTAATCACATTCTACTTTGTCATGAAATGTTTTTTTTGTTTTTTTTATTGCTAGATCCAAGAACTCACAGTATTTACAAAACTTTAGCTGATCTCATTTGTATGATCAATGTCATCTGAAACCAAGTAATTTTGTTTTTTAAATCATAATTGTATTATTTGCGAATGTATAGTTGTCAAATTCAGCTGTGGACTTGCAAGCGAGCGCACATATTACATTCAATATGCTAACATAAGATGAAGCTTTTTAAGACATTGGAAGAAACAGATGGGTGAGTAACATTGAATGAAAGGAATAGAAGCAGAGGAAAAAGCTAATTTCTGCTGACATGGACGGGCTCATACAGAGGACAGTGAGCCAAAGCAGTGGAGAGTGACTGAGCTACAATAGGAACACAATAGACAGTCTCCTTCCCCAAAGCCTGCCCTCTCTCCATTGGATTTCTCTCCCCCTGTTGCCCCTGCCAGCCACCAGCACACAACAGCCATGCTCATCCAAGCCGCAATAAGACAACACTAATAAAAGCCAACTTTGGGTGCAAGAAAATAACAACAAACAGCTTACACTTTGAAATTTTACACTGAACTAGTCAGGGATAATTCCTTCACTAATGTTTAAGAAGCAACCCTCACTAACCCTTTTGCATTCTCTCTTTCCCCCAATCCAGGCCCAACCAGTTTATCCACTGCTGACAATTCAAGGCGGCCGTTGGAGCGAGGCACCTGCCGCTTCCTGGTTCACGGCTGGTGATCGGGGGTGCTCAGATAAACAAACTATGTCTCGTTTGGTCCGCATGTTGACGGAGATACATTCCTGCTTTTCATCGGCTCGTCTTACGCAACCCCACACTGCACTGGCTCCCTGCTTTGCTTTCTGACACTTTGATTTTCCTCGCTAAGGTTAAGCATTATTGTCTATGTGTCTGTAAGACTTTACTTTGATTATTCTGCCACTTCCCTTGATTGTATAGGCACCATCAGCTTTCTACAGGTTTCAGGGCAAATGCAAATGAAAAGTTATGGTGAGAGTGCCGTGAGGGTGAAGTCTTGCCTAGTTTGTAAATTTGTTTCGTACCTACTATTGGTGGAACATAACGAAGTACAACTAATCAATTTTTAGGTTTCAGTACTTTACTTAAGTACATTTTGCAGTGGATACTTTTTACTTTCACTTCAGTACATTTGAGAGCAGGTATCTACTTTCCATGCCACTAGATTGAATAGTAAAAAGTACTTTTCATATGATTTGAGGGCTTATTTTTACTATGTTCATGGCAACATCGTGACTACAGTTTTCGTGTTCAAGCTTAGGCTTTGAGGAAACAAAAATAAATACACAAAATTCATGAGAAAAAACTAAGAAACAAATTTGTATTGCTACTGTTAAGAAAAATATGTATCATTTTTAAATCAATATTACTACATTTACACTTGTGTGAAACGTTACTTTTTGCTGTTAAAGTACATTTTTAAATGGGTACTTAAATCCTTTTGCTTAAGTAGATTTTCAGATGATACTTTCACTTTTACATACACAACAAAACTGAGGAGTTCACCCAGCACTGGTACCTACCATCCAAAGTTAATTTCACTGCCACATGAATGATCAGAGACGGCATCAATCCAACTTGGAAAAGAAAACGGCCTGTCATCAGAAGTGACTGTGGTTTCTTGTGTGTGTCTATATGTGTGGTTTGTGTTTTCTTTCACTGGATGTAAAGATCTGTCACAGCATTCTTGTCTTTTTGAGTGTCTGAAGTGGGCTTAAGTAAATTAAATAACACACTGTATGCACAATCTTTTATGTAACATCAATGGACATGATTGAAACTACATTTTTGCAACTTTTATTGTGTATTTTAAAAACATTAGGGTCACTGTTAACGTTACTACGTGACATTTCTCTAAACTGAAAGCTCATTAGAGGTCAAATGTTTTGAATACTGATCTGGTCAGTCAGGTAACTGGGAGTTGTTTCGAGTTGTTAAAAGTTTGAACTGGTTTGGTGTTAACAAAATAAACAAGATGTGCTCAAAAGGGATGGTCTGAAAAAGTATAGTCAAGGACCTGTGACACAATTTTGTCATTATAAAAATAATATAATATAACTTTTGTCAGCATATTTCATATTCCACAAGACACAAACTTGCAGATGCTTCAGGATAAAACACTCAAAATAATTTAAAACTTGTATCCAACAAATGGCATATAATTAAATATAAATACTGCAATAAAATATATTTTAACAATCTTGTCTCATGTGTAATGAGATATAACATGTGCTGACTTCATATGTTCCATGCATCATAAATGTCTGATGCAAAGAGGTTGGCTCAAAAAAAACGACATAAGTCTTGACTTGTAAAATTGTGTCATTGTCAAATAAATCAGAAACTACACTTGAAGCAACTGATATGTGTGTAAAAATGTAGACATAGCCACAGTATCATGAACCAGCCCTGACCTACTCCTCGTCGTTGGGCATGTGCAGCAGGCGATCAGCTAAATTCCAAAGAACCTCCCTGTAAAAACATGGCTCTGTACCAGATACTTCTAGAACAAGCACTCTAGAGAAACAGAAGCAGTGTGAGCACAGAAGGGACAGATCCTCAAGTGAACCCATATCAGCTGTGTAGAGTATTACCTTTTGTCATGGTTATGGCTATAATTACACCATGTATTGATAAGCGCAGAGTTGTCCACTTGGGACTCTGGCACATGGTTGGTCTTCTGCCTTTTGAATGCATCATTATTTGATAAATGAGTGCAGTCGATACCGTTTATATTAATGTCTGATATGAAACAGCTTCACTTTTGTTCATTTACACCCTACAGTTGACAGTTGCCACATTTGTGCGTGACTCTACTGAACACATTTTAACTCATGAATCTAATTAACATGCTATTTAGTGTAAGTTTAAGCTTTCAAGTGTCTCTGTAAATGGCAAAAATATCGATAACTGCCAATTGTCCTCTGTCCTCTTTTTATCCCCACATCCTTTATAAGATACTGTTGCGTGACCTTGGTTTCACTGTCATCCCTCGCACTTTAAACTACTGTAACAAAGAAATACAGTCTTTGTAAATATAATGATTAAGTACAGCACCTATCAACACCATGTTTGTTCCCGTTCTGAGTTTGATTGACAGGAGTACACATTATTTTGTCACTAAAGCACATATCTAACCTACTTACACTGCAGTTTGAATGTGCTCAGGGTGTGACATAATAGGGACTGAATAAAAAGTTGTGTATGACTGATAATCAAAAGACAAACAATCAGCCAATCTATGTTTTGTTTGTGAACTTTGTAGATAATCCAGGTTAGCTCTGATATCAGCTAGATACAACGACGCAAATTATGTCTCATTGAGATTTGAGGTGGACAGTAGTAGAGATATATCACGTTTCTAATTTCTTCCACTTCCTGAGGTGCTACAGATAAAAAGCTTAAATCCGAGTGATATTTTTCACTTTGGCTGTTGTGTTACTTAATAAATATGCTCTGATATGCTATTTAACTTACTGATAGTACTTGACCTGAGCTCAAACGTAAAGCTCTGGATGCTTTATCAGTATTATTAGTATTACTTAAATCATTATTTCTATTACAGCAGTTAGTTCAGAGTCAGTATCTCAAAGTAATCCTTTAAACTAGTGCTAGAGACAAAACAGTCCAAGTATAGTCTTTTATTATGCTATAGGATAAGGGAAAACACTTTAGGAAGACGATCTAAGAATAATCCACTTCTATGTTGAGAAATTATCATCATTAGTCACGGTGATGACACAGTGACATAGTCCAGGAATAACTTCTTATACCTTAGTTAAAATCAAACTGGTCTAATCCGCTGCACTCAGGAGATCACCACAAACGCCTGTCAACTCCACTTCTCTCTGGGATTTTTATAAACGAACCAGTTAGGTATCTGTCAGATTGTTTTGTTATTGCTCGGTTTTAGTCACACTGTTGGGTAAACCCCGTTGACAGTTTGTGAATGCACGCCAATGCAAATTTGCTTTTGTCGCTAAAGTTTTGACAGGTGATTTTCAGTTTGGCCTTAGGGGCTGGAGGTCGACTATCCATTACCAATTATGGGACAACACATTCAACCAGCAATTATTATTAGAGGTTACATTTACTGACTCTGTGTTGTTTTCCATCATGGGAGTCATGTTGTAGGCCTTTTCCACTTGGTACACCTTAACCCAGGTTTTCATGTTTTTTGTCCCATTTCCACTTGCTCTGACCTGTGACTCTGCACTTGTTCTGTTTCTTCCTAGGTTCAAGAGAGCCAGAACTGCTCCTTCCCTGTTTAGAGGAAAGCCACCCGTGTGGAGTAAAGTAGAGAATAATACATCATAGATGCACCATTGCCTGGGATGCAATAGTGAAAAGGCCCTCATTTCACAAAAGCCTCTTTTCCACTGGCATGGTTCACACGGGGCCACCTTGTCACTTTTTCTGCTCAACATTTAAGTTACCACTGGAAATACAGCGGTTTACAAGTCAGACTTGGCCAGAAATTATTATTTTATGTTTATATCTGCTTTTTTCCCCCTGAGTCTTCATTCTCTCTTGTCAATTCATATCATTTGGTTGTTAAGCACACCTGGAGCCATACCATCCCAGCCCCAGACCACTCAGGAAGCCATGATCTTCCAGGGTCAGCTTTGGACCCTTCAGATGGCATGGTACAATTCACTTTACACAGTGGAGATACTTGCGGTCTGTACCAATCCGCTCTAAAGCAATGATTGGCTCAATGGTGGCAGGAGCCAATCATATCTTTATAAAAGAAAGATTGAAATGACATTTAACTTTAGAGAATTAAAACCATTGGCTTGGACTTTTTGACCTAGTGTGATTAATGACTGTATTTGAATTTATTTCACTAGGCTCCTTTACCCCTCAGTTCCTTGATTCTTTAGTCGTATATTGTGCTCATTGAGGAGGGAGGGCCACAGAGAAGAGAGGCTGTTTCCTACTGGCTCTTTCGTCTCAGTCGCCTTGATTGACAGGTTAGGAATTGAGGGTTCGAGGTGGCATGTGAACAAAATGAAACCTTTGCATGGTGTGGGTGCACAGCAGTTGCCACAGGGGAGGAGCATCTATAGAGATGGCTTATCATTGAATATTGCAAGAATCTATATAGTGACTGTAATCTTTGAAGCACTGAGAACATTTGCCCTTCCTTTTTCACTTTTACATTCTCTTCCTTCTCTGTTTTCTCCTGCTAGGCTTTGAGCATTCTCCTTTCTTCCCATTCATCAATCTTCATGGCATTTTCTGTGATGATGTTCAACTTGTGCTTCTAAAATGAACTTCTGAACTGCCACACCCTTTCAGAATCAAAAAGTCATGAATACAGTCATCCAAAATGAAATGAAATAAAAAGTGTAGTTGATTATGTATGTATGGTGGATGAGAGATTTAGAGTTTTTACAGAGTCAGCCTATGCTAGAGACAGTGTGTGTGTGTGGGATGTGATGGTTTAGGCATGTTGTCTACAGCGCCGTCCAATAAGCCCCAGGGCACCTCAGTAAAAGAGATAATTATCTTTTATCTGCAATGTTGTGACGGGAGATTATGCTTCAAATTTACGATTGTTAAAGAGACAATGGAACGCGAGGCCTGATCTTTTCAAAAGTGTTGAGGGGGTCTCAAACAAGTGTGAGAACCCCCACAATGATAGAGCAGCTCATCCCCTATGTTCCAGAAGACTTAACAAGGAGCTAAAATGATCCATGCTATCATTTTGTCATTATGTTCGAGATACTAACCATGACCAGTCAACACATTTGCAATCACTATCCTCATTAGTGTTATCTGTTATGCATGTTTTGGGTTGGAACTACAACTAGGTAACTAAACTATGGTGCGTAACAAGCTTGTAACTTGTACGTAGTTGTTAGGTACATAAGGTTAACTTGTTCATTGGTCCAAACAATCCCAGCCTTTATAACTATATCTTGATGGGTTGTTTCAAAAAAAAAAAAAAAAAAAATCTGTTGTGTCACCAAATGATGTTTTTTGAAGAAGTGGTTCATTTATACGTTATAACCATTTCAAATTTTTGGAGGTGATATATAGCTCATGTATCTAAGTGCAAAGGATATGTCAAAGGCTTTTAGGATTTTTGGTTTTATCTGACCCCAAGAATGTAATGTGGTTAAAGCGATTATTTTTTTGTAAATAACATTCATCTTATCTCTTGTCCGATCATGTAATTTAGCATGTGGTGCAATAAGTAACAAAAGATAATGAAAGTATAACTGAAAGAGTAACTTTGAAGATAAATTATTCAAAATATCTGAGGTGCCCAATGACAGCTATGTGTTTGACCTGAATATCCACTTGCACATATGACCACTTTTGCCCATCCTCCGAAGACATGCAACATTCTCCTGAACTAATGTTAAGTATTGTCCTTAGGCTAACTATTAGAGTAAAAAATTCCCTCTTGGTCCATACAAATCTTCTAACATAACCCCAGGCCTGACCCATTGATGACTCGACAAAGATGAAGCCAATTAGCGGCAAAGTTCTGTCATCACACTCACCTGACGATGAGGCCAGAGAGGGGCAGACAATGTGTCTGTGACCAGGCCAAAGAAAAGGAGAAGAGGACAGATGACACTGCGTCCGTCAGCCCTCCACACCTGAGCTAGCCACTGCACACGCATTCAGTTCTGGCATATATCCACAGCAAACACAGGGGATAGGTCAGCCAAAGGCCATAGGGTCCCAATACAAGGCAAAGCTCCCCTCAATCCCTTTCTATACAAACAGAGCCGTGCACTGCTGCCATTCTCGTCCACATGCCCCCTTGACCTCATTATTAAAACACAGGAGCAAATCTCCTGATTGGTCGCAGCGGCTCAGAAACAAATGATGCCAGAAACTTGAGTTCTCTGTAGCCTTTCTGCAGGAAACCCTCAGACCACTGCTTTGCCTCTTCACTCGAGCAAAGACATTCTCACATTAGTAATGGGGCTTGTGGTATAAGTAAAGGTGCACTTTAAGGTCAATAATAAAGAATGCATCAATAAGGTTAAATTACTAAGATATGTGCACTAGCTTATTACATGCAACATGCAACTTCATATGGACCTTATGTTGCTCAGATGCAGTGTGTTTGATTATTTGTATGTAATAATTCTCATATTTTCCCACCAGAGTTGACACATCCAGGGCTCTTGTTCTGAGTGCAGGGTGGGTCGACTGTTTGTCCATGGGAGTGGCTCTGTGTGCCAACGGAGCACTCTGTGTGTTTCTTTCATCCGTTAGCTTTTTCTCCATGCTCATCATCACCCCCCTCCCTTGCAGTGCATGAATACACACCTCCTATGCAAAATACAGAAGAGCTGCACAATTTATTGGCATATATGTAAGGCTCAGTGTGGGAAAGGGCAATAAATACACCTTAATTGAGTAAATGTAAGATAAATAAGTTTTGTGTCCTACTGTGGAACATTTCAGGCAAAGCAATAACATCATGGAAACAGGAAAACAGCAAACCCCCCACTAGAAAAGTTTGAATAGTATTAGTATAGTATTTCTTTGAAAATGTTAACTTGAAAACTTAAAGAATTCATTGAATGTTAATTTATAAACGGGCTAGGGTCAGGATTAGTGCTTCTGTCAAGTAACAACACTAAAAAACTATGTTCTGATTTTAAAAAAACAAACTCTAAGTGATATGAAAGTATGAAAGTCTGTCAGTCTGTCAGAATACTAATAGTGCACCATTAAGTCTTCCTGCATGTAAATGAACAAGTTAGTGGTTGAAACTAGTATTTCGTGCTTATTTCCTCTTTCGCAGTCAATTTGATGACAGAAGTTTAGCCCACTATTGAGCGTTTCTCTTTACCTTACAAATCCTGAACATGATTCTTGTGTGGAGGGATGTGTTTGGTTATTGTTCAGAATGACAACAGGCTGTCAGCCTCTGGGTTCATGTAAAGTGAGACCTCTATGACCCATCCATTAGATTTCATTAGATAACCACTGTTTATTTCTGCTCTTCCTGTTTGTGTTTAACTGACCATTTGTTGGCTGCGAGTGTACAGGACATATAGAGTAATGTTGTGTAATGACACTGATAAAAAAGGAGGCAAGGCCACAGCACTGACATATCAACAGAGATTAAACTAGTTTCTTTATTTTCAAAGAGGAAAAGAATTTACAAAACAAAATGCAGTCATATTTTACACTAGTGATTATTATTAAATTTTTACAACCATTCAGTCTGCATAACATAAAGAAATAATTCTACATCTTTGTTTCTTTCATATTTTTGGTACTCTGATTTATACATACAAATAACAAATACAGGAACCTTTTCACAATGCATATAATCTGTGGGCAGGAAAAAATCTTTCAAGTGATGTGTTCGTCTATGTCAGTGTGTGTGTCAGTGTGTGTACATGTTCGCATCGACACAAAGCACCCGGCCCAGACCTATAGCACATCAAAAGACAAGAAGCAGAGGGACACTGCGCTCAGAGCTGCCACGTTCAGTTCAATTAATGCATCAGGACAAAGTGCCCTTCTGACAGTCCTCTGAGTCCACTCTGTGCTTCTTCTGCTGCCCTGTACCTTAGATGCTCAGTTTCCTTTTTTTAATTATTAAAAAGTCTTTCTTAAATGTATTGTATTTCATACAATTTGTACAAATATACTTATTTAATGCCTGCTCCTAATTAGAGGAAGCAGGAAAGGAGCAGGGGATCCTGTTATACAGGTGTAAGGTGAGGTTGAATTGAATATTAAAAGAGTTTGTATAGTTGGATGGAAAATGGCTTTTTGTACATAAATGAAGGGGGCAGCCTCTGTGTAGGGCAAATGTCTCTCTCTCTTGGCTGAGGTCCCCAGAGGTCAGTGAGCCATAGTACAGTCTGCAAAGCATTCACATTGCAGAGGTGCACTGTCATACAAAAATAAAATACAACTCATAAAAAGAGTCTAAAGTCTGTTGTCGTCCCATCTTGGATGAGGAGTGAGACCATGAGCTTCGTTTGGGTCAGTAAGCTGTCTTTGCGTCTGTTGGGAAGCAGAGGTACCATTGGGCGTGCTGAAGTTCAGAATGGGACTAGCCCATGGCTGTAACCATACTGGAGTGGTGGGGGAATGGGAGACTGGAAGAGGGGTGCATGGGTGTGGGCGTGGTCAACATGTGACTGGAGTGTGAAAAGGGGGGGAACGAGGACATGTGGCGAGACAGAGCTGCAGGGCTGAAGGAGCTGCTCTTGTCCATCAGGCTTTTGGAGAAGTCCTCCATGTTGTCTTGAGACTTTTTACTCTTCTTTGACTTGCTGGACATCTTCCTGTTTCTTGTCTGGATGCCTTCCTTTTTCATGGTCAGAGGTCTGTTGATCTGCTCTCAAAAAAGACAGAAAGATGGCAGATTAGTATTTTTGTCACATCAAAGCACAGGCAAGATATACATCTTGTAAGTGACCTCTTGGATAAGGAGACATTCATTTTACTAAAGCCTTTAGATTATATTATTATTCTAAAGTCTAAATGGAAAGACAATTTGAGAGACATGGTGAACTTCCATTGTTAGACAAATCAGGCTAACTGGGTAGCCCAGCACATTTGAAAAATGGAGTATATCCTGTGTACAGCAGGTGCACTAATATGACATTTTACACACAAAACAAAGTAAAGACAGAGGCCCCAAATCTATTATGTTACTGCTGCTGATAAACAGAGCTGAGATTTGTCAACTTTTTGAGTAGTTTAAGTGCATTTCACACGTGTCCTTCTGCAGAAGACTGCTTTAATCCTCACACAAACTATAGACTATAGACTCACATGAACGGTCCCTGTTAACAGAGACAGTAAAGAAAGCATCAGAACATAAATGTTTTGTAATGTTTGTAAAAACTCTTTAAATAAAATACCACAGACATATTATCTGTGGTATTTTATTTTCTAACATAAAAAACAAAGGGCTGTAGCACATCCATTATAATAATTATAATAATTATAATGTGTGATATATATATATATATATATATATATATATATATATATATATATATATATATATATATATATATATATATATATATATATATATATATATATATATATATATATATATATATATATATATATATATATGTGTGTGTGTGTGTGTGTGTGTGTGTGTGTGTATATATATTTATATACACACACATATATACATATATATACACCAAAAATGCTCGGTGTGAGCATTGGAGCATACAGTACAGAACAGTACAGAATTTACTAATTTTAATGAATGAAAAAAAATTATATAAAAATATGTTTTAAAAAATATTCGGGATGTTTATCTTTGAATATAATATTTTCATAATTTTCTTTCTTGTTACTGTGGCTCATTAAAGCTCTTTAAGGCAGGGACAGAAGACAGACGAGATTTCAGAGGAACATGCTCTTCTGGACTTGTCGGAGAGAAAGCACCACCAGCTCGTAGAGTAAATATATCATTAGCAGCAGTACTTACATTGTGAAGCTTGTAGTAGAGGCCGCAGGCGTTGCACACCGGGTCGCCATTGGCGTTCCTCCGCCACAGCGTCGTAGTGGTAGTCTGACAATTAGCGCAGGATGTTCCTGCCCGCCTGGCAGCAGACTGCACACACATAAGGCAACCAACAGCGTCACATGAGCTGTCCAACAAGCACCACAATATTATCAAGTAGCGTGGCTAAGGCTGGCTCAGCTAAAACATTCACTTTCACATTTTGACCACAATTATCCTAATCATAATTTCAATCTTGTCAACTGAATCTGCAGACCGACATTCAAAGATAAAGACCAACAAATCTAGTCTACATTTAATATGAATCCGTTACATTTGCATCTTTAAATAACGAACAAATGTAAAAAATTATTAACATGATTCTTACAACAATAAAAAATATAAAATGTAGGCCTACACGCGGAGAACACGTTAGTCTCATTGTTATAATGTTGCACCCAGTTGTATCATGCATATGTGTCCTTTCCCTTATTGTGTGGGTGTCAAGTACGATAAAATAAACAGAGATTCAATCACAAATCGCGTCTTGATAGGTGCGCAAAAGGCTTGAAAATATCCAGCGTTCAACGTCCCATAGGCACAGGCAGATAAACGCACGCTAAAAGTAGGATGGATACAACGGGTGCCAAGCGAGCTGTGTAACAAACTGAACCGAGTTTTCACTGCACTCCTTTGTTGACTTGACATTGATGTTATAATCTCTAAAATAATCAATAGACAAGTGACCATAGCGGATACGGGGCTACTTTATCTTTGAGATGTTCATTTGTTCACGTGTTGTGGCTGGATAAAACCTGTGCTGTGGACGCGCACAGAGCTGCATCATGTCTCCTTAGTGTTTGGGGTTTTAATTTTAACCTGCAGAGAAGTCGCTCTTGTGTTGGTCCATTCTGCTGAGGACAAGGTCAAGTGTGTCATGACCATTAGCGCAGCGTTTTAAGTGTTTGGAGCGCTAAACAAACTCAAGTTGCGCCTGTGTGCTGGCATGCCTCAGACTCCACAGGCTGTGTGTTATGACTGGGGAAGCGGCCGGTGTTGTTAGAAGGGACTTATCTGCACTGCTCAGATATCCGGCAGCCCTTTCCGGGAAAGTCGGCTTTTCACATTACAGACGAGCATGGAGCTGTAGCCTACTGGTGAGCTTATGCCTCAAAATAATAATCAATACAACTGATTTGGGTTCAAAATGTCTTTTGTGAATTAAATCCATACAGCACGGGTGTTTAATTATTATTTTCTTCATGACATGAATCTATTTGAAAAAGGCGTCATTAGACTATTCAAAAGAAAGCGAGACAGATGGGGAAAAGTCACAAATGTTTCTATTAGAAGAATCGCAGAGACCAACAAAGGTGAAAGTGAAATAAAACATGACATCATTTGGTGGGAACGTACCAATCTCCGCTTGGGTTTTATCAGAGGCCGGTTCTGTCCGTTCATCTTATGATAGAGACCACAGGCGTTGCAGAGATAGTGCCCCGTGCCGTCCCGCCTCCATAACGGAGTCGACGTGGCTCCGCAGTTCACGCACTCTCTGCCCTCTGCAGCGCAACACACAGACACACGGCGGGTTAGGGCACAGTTACATGCATTCAAATGACAAATGTTATCTTCATTTGTAGACAAAATAGTGTAAGAATGCCAAACATCAGGCTATTGCATGAGAAAAAAGACACGAGTTTTAAAAGTGTGCTATTGTGGATTTTCGTCACATTCAAACATTAATCTATTAGTCTACTGAGAAATATTAACCAATAACAGCAATAAGTGACCTTTAACACCAACACCAACACCAACACCAACAGAGAAACTGATATGGCCTAGTAAAGTGCGTGTTATGAAAACTGTGGGCTTAATAATAATAATAATAATAATAATAATAATAATAATAATAATAATAATAATAATAATAATAATAATAATAATAATAATAATAATAATAATAATAATAACAGCGTGGCTGCTCTTCATTTGACTGCACTTCTACAGTGACACCGGCAGGTGAAACGTGCGTGGGCCGCTGACGCTGAGATGGGAGTCACACAGATTATTTGAAAGCAGAAATTCACACAGAGTTTTTTTGTGCGGGACTGAGTACGTTTGCATTTTAAGCAGCCACACTTCCCCTTTTTGCGAAGTGCAAGAGCACAGGAAGACTTCATTACAGAGCATGATGTGAGGCACAACGATGTGTTTTAAGAGTGAAATCAAGAGTGTGTATGAACAAAGTGCTCCATGCTTCCTTCAGATTATAATAACAATAGCAATAGGCTAGGATTAATTATGAGAAACACATCAACTATATATGATATCAATTAATTCTCAGCTAATATAGGCCTGTTATGTAAATATGGCTCTGTGTAGAGCTTATCACGCATCATCTAATGCTGCGTGTTTGTTCACACTACATCAGGAAACCCACTTGTTCTTTCAGAAACATGCACACAACCTCAACGTTGAAATCACATTTTTTGCCTTCTCTGTGCAATTTGAAAATATTTGAGTGCACTCCGACACGCCGGCAATTCACCAGCGTTTTCCCCGTGAATGAACGAGCAGCATCCGGCGCTGAGTAAACAAAGCAACTGTGGCGTGCACTGGTCTGACAGTAATGGGATTATGTTAAACATATAAACCAGGCGACACAGCCCAGAGAGCTGACTTCCCCAGTATGCCCCTCAGAGTAAGAGAGCAGTCATGATCATTATTATTATTATTATTATTATTATTATTATTATTATTATTATTATTATTATTATTATTATTATTATTATTATTATTATTATTATTATTATTATTATTATTATTATTATTATTATTATTATTATTGGTGCCAGCTCTAATAAAGGGTCTTCAGCCTCATTGTTGTGTGAATAGGCCTAGCGCATTTTGGAGGAGCTGTAAATCTGGGGAATAATGTTAAGTCAAAAGTGAATGTAATAAAGCGCACGCCTACCTGAACAGGACCTTGTTTTTGGTCTTGTTTTGGAACCATAACTAGAAGATGACCCACCTATCAGGCTACTTGGTGGGAAGAGGCCTGGGCCGTATTCGGGGACATAAGGTGGGTATGTGGCGATGGGGTGATGGGCAGAGGATGACCCTGCACCGATAGACGTCACACTCCGGCTGTGAGCCGACTCCAGCTTCATGCTCTCTGCCAAGGAAACCTGGTACTTTATGCACTCTTTGTCCTCCTGACGAGCGGAGCTGTTAGAGCCCGGAGTGGAGATACCGGGGTCCGGTGAAACGTCTTTGGGAGGGGTCGGGGGAAACGTAAAGAGGTGCGGACTAGAGTGGCCGTTGGACAGTGAAGATGAGGAGGCCGGTGGGTAGACGGAGAGGCTGGCAGGGGACCCGTGGTGTAGAGGGTTTTTGGGGAAGGGGCTTAGGTTCCAGGGGGAAGTGCTGGGGTGTGGGGCAATGCCTTTGCTCCCCTCCAGCCACGGCAGGGAGCCGTGTAGTAACGAGGGACGACACACTTGGCTACCTAGAACAAGCACAAAAACACATTAGCACTGGCTTGAATAATGTCACTCGCTTTAGTGCAACTGATTCAAAGTGACCCAACAAACAGCGTGTGCTTTAGAAAACGGGCCAGCGATACGAAATGATCCCACTCAGCAGTGTCTTATCACTGTAAAACATTACGACCAGGGCCCAACACATCCCCGCAGCTCCAAGAGTTAATGTAGCCTAGAAGTAGATGCGTTTTATGAGCAAATTATTTGATTATTGCTGTCGTAATTTTAGCAGACGGACACGCACATGTCATGGCACAGGCTGCATGATAAACAGGCCTGTGCGTAAAATGGACTAAATGTTGCAGAATGGTATTTTACAAGAGGCTAGATTTGAAAACTAAATTAGGTCAGACTTTACGCTTTTTCCAATAGTAAACCAATGTTTTCCTGTCTTTGTAATAAAATTCCATAATCCCAGAGCAACTGATCTGCAGAGCTGAATTACACGCAGGGACTAAATAGATAATGTGGCCTTGATTAAATAAAGGCCTGTGAGGCCGTTTACTTACTGTGTGGAGGAGGAGGGTACCTCTGTACGGCACGGACTGAGTTCCCATAATACGGAGAGACGTGGTTGCCCTGTCCATCGATATTAAAGAGTACATCCACATCGTCAGCGAGCGGATACTGCGAAGGGTCCATATATGAGTGGCCGAGGCCTGGGTGATGTGAGCCGTGATGCTGCTCGTTTAATACAGCTGGATGATGGCTCATCCACCGGGGCTGGTCCGGGCTAACCTCCATCGCGTTGCTCTTATTTTAGTCTATGTTCATGCGCGCCAGGCCACCTTGTGCAATTTACAAGAAAGAAAGTCCCAAATCCGTTTGTTTAAATCCACAGGTTCCGTGCGCGATTCCAATCACCTGAACACAGAAATAAGGTGTTAAATCTGGACTTTCCTTTGAACGGCTCAAAATAAATATTCACATGTGAGAGAAACAATGCGAAGACATATATTTAAATAGGACACATACCCAACATTACAAAGTTAATACGCTCGTCAGTGAATACGTCCAAAACGAAAGAGACACAGTCGCTGAACTTGTTCCTATTTGAAAAGTTAGGGCTGAGCTCAACAAGCAGTACGCGCGGTTCGTTTGCAGTGGTCGGCTTCAGTGCGCTGACCCAGCCGGTTCAAATCACTGCTCAGGCGTGTTGGTGCGCTGGAGTGGTTGTGTCCATTAGCTCTGCTCTCACTAAAGTTCTGGCTCTCTTGCCCCACAGTGCTCTCTCACTCCTACCCTCTTTTTACAGTGAAGGCATTCTTTCAGGATGGCGCCAGGCAGCTCAATGCTCGCAGACAGCTGTGGCGCGACGCAACTTAAGGAGGGTCTGTCAGTGTCATCAGTTAAGGGGAGGGGCCTGCCCTAATTGAATAGAGCTACGCCAGGAGAGGTTCCCAACTAAGGTAAGATTCCTTTTTTTACTCCAAATACACTGAATCAACAACATATGAGGAATCCTGTCATATGTTATGTTTAGTTAAAAGAATAGGCAGTGGTCATAAAAGCAATAATTACATTTAGCCAACTAAAATAATAGCCTAACCACTACACCACTATATTGTTACAACTAGTCAGAGTTTGGATACTAATCACAATGTTCTTTGCTTCAGTATCCGGTGAACTGCAGAGTGCAGTGCAGGCAGTCAAGCCTGTTGCTCTGGGCTACGGGAGAATGTTTCCATTCTTAAAATTGTGACAGTGCGTCCTCTCGCGGTGACAGCCAAATTGAGCAGATTCCCTCCCTCTGTAGCAAGAGTTCAGTGCGCTCGAAGACTGGCCTTACAGTCAACTAAACTATCCCTAGTCTATTACTGACTGTCATTCAGCGTGTGTTATTTTTGTAATAACCTGCCCTCTGCAGTAACTCAAACAGACAGGAAAAAATGGCTCGTGTCATTATTTATTCAAAACACTGCATTAAATGTAAGACGATAGCTCTCAAAGGGCCTGATCTTGTTCACATCGTCCATCTTTTTGTATTATTTAAAGAATAATACAGTCACTATAGGCCATCGCGTTCGTGGAGTGGAACAGAGTAAAGATGCGCCTTTGTTACGCTTACTCTGCGGAATTACTCCGCGGAAAGAGGTTTTATTTACTCCTAGTTTGGGTTCATGTTATAGCACTGACTGTAATAATAGAAAAGGGGTGTGTGCGGATAGACAGCCCTGCCGACGCCACTGGATGTGACGTAATGACGGTGTAGGGAAAATGCGAGGAAATATACCACTGTCCAATGGTGCCTATGCGCTCCATGACTTCAAAATGCGCGTACTGCGGCTGCAACTCCGCAGAAAAACAAATCAATGCAGACCTGATTTGTCAATTTGTCAATGAGCCTCACTATCCTTCATAAGCCTTCACGCTGAATGTTGCTGTGTGGCAGGTAATATTTAGGCATTTACAGGCCAAAGAGACAAGTGATCTTATCAGCTCTTAATCAAATCAAAAAGGGAAACGGTTTTAACACATAATTTACGTAGTGAAGAAATGTTTTCCTAATTCAAATGTTTTTGCATATAGGCCTGCATATTAGTGGGTTGATTAAATTATATAACACATCTTTTAGCTGAAATTGCTATTATTTACAAACTATTTTCATTCATTTGGATGTGTAATTTCATAAAATAGACATATATCAGTCAGGCCTTTCAGTTTTGGGCTACATCTTTGTGTAAACCCACTGCACAAACATGCATGTTCAAAAACACACCTTACCAATAATAATAAAAAAATAAATAAATACATATTTAAAAAAAAATACTATAATACTATAATAATAATAATAATAATAATAATAATAATAATAATAATAATAATAATAATAATAATAATAATAATAATAATAATAATAATAATAATACAGAAATCGCGAAAACATGTGAAATGTGACGCAAGTTAAATGTGTAATTTAGTTATTTTGAAAGTTCACTTTAGCCTATATACCTTGTGTGAGTCATTCTTCACCTCTTTAGACTTTTCAAGAAAAAGCATATGCCTTATGTGAGTCTGTGAACCTGCTCGGCTTCTTAGAACTAAATGAGGGCGTAAAATGATGCTGGCTGAATGTGAAACTCCACTGTATTACCAAGAATTAAATGTCATCAGTAATTGAATAAAATGAATGTATATTTGACTCTACTATAGTATGTGTTGTATATGTATTGTGTGTTATTATTTACAATAAAAATGTAAAACAAAATACTGCTAATTTGAAGAATTGTGATTGTTATCTGCGTCACCAGCAGCCAGACGCACTGATATCATCTCTGAGGGAACTTGCAGGGCC
>JAIEZT010000054.1:33992160-34062160 GCA_019594935.1 Periophthalmus modestus | reverse complement strand
TTTATTATTATAGTAAAGTTTCCTTGCTAAATAAACATTTAAAACATTAATTATAAGGGACGAGTTTAGCAACAACAATGTCATATTATAAAGCACAGAAACAATAAAACTGCTGTGGGCCTGATCCTGCAGAACATTTAAAAACAGGTGTCACTGAAAATAATGACCAAAACAAATATGCAGACAGTTAGACTTCCATGTGACAAGAATGCACTGAAATAAAAGCGAACGAAGTGGAACGTCACTTTTACGCACGACATTACGCACAGTGGATGTTGACAAAGGAGAAGGGACAGGTCATGGGGCTAACACAAAAACACACGTTCAAACTCACATTTATTAGCCTCTAGGTTCATATAGTGTAAAATGACATGTCTATTAGGCCTAGAGCTAGGTCCACTATTAAGAGGCTACTTTTACTTTAAATTTGATCCCAAAGTTGTCCAAATCAGACATGCAGGCGTTCTTTAGTTGCTACTACAGCGTTATCTATAAGGCCTTTGCATTGTCATTAATCTTCAGCAGGCTAATTAAATTAATCCATCGCCTCTTGGCACTGGAATGGCGACCATCTTTAAATCCGCTGCAGGAGGGGGCATTTGGCTTATTTTTAAAAACGCAAATACTTCACTGCGTTGATGCTTACACATACATGCTCGTTTCCTTCTTGGTTTTGTCATGATTACGCGTGATGAAGGTATACTTTCACAGGATGTATGAGAGGGCTGTGTTATGTGACCGGAACGAGGCGGAGAGTCGGGACTGTGATTGACAGTTGGTCCGCAGGATCATGTTTAATCCGTGCCTCTCTCGAGCCTGTTCAGAACTCATTTCTCCACCGCGAGATGGGGACTCAGATGGTTGCCCGGGTAACGGCGATAGTGCTAAGCCATTTCCATTTTCTCCGAACGAGGGGGAGAAACATTTGCAACAGAGGTCGTCACAAAGTCATTCACAAACGACTGGAAGAGCTCGGTGTATTGGGAGGATCTGGGCACTCGTTACTGTCTGATGTCTGATTCATTTCAGCGAGGCTACATAGGCTACAAATATAACCCATAAGTCTGCATGGCCATTTGGAGCCTATAATTGGGCAAACACCTATTCCACTTTAACTAAATAAAAACTAAATGGTGCTGTTTGAGGCATGTGCAGGCTGGGTTACCAAATGGTATACAGTAGGCCTACGATTATTTTGTAATCTGCTGCATTTCTGCCACGTGCCCTCTTAAAATGCAGATTGAAGTATTTATTGTCACATAAGCCTATTTCTATTGCACCACTTGCATACACAGCAGCCTAGACATTAACTTTGTTGCACACTACCTGCAGGTTAAAGTTTAGGCCTGCATTAAGTCTCCTTTAAGATTTTGCCATATTATAATTAAACCAATGGTGATTTTGATGTGTTGTAATGACATCTTTTTTAATGGATAGCACATATTTCTCTTTTATATGAACCTACAAATACCTGTGTCCTTCCATAAAACGCTAGCATGATACAAGGTTATGATGAAAACTTCCTCCTGGTCTGTCTCCTTTATTCTCTTCATACACACACACACACACACATCACCTCACACACACCCACACACACACACACACACACACACACACAATCACACACACACACACACACACAATCACCTCAGTGCACCCTGTAGTTACACAAGTATGGGCAATCCTGCATTTTAAATCAGTTGGGTACACAAGTATGTGACCCTGTGTAAAATATGTGTGTAAAATATGTGTCGTTCATTTGTATAAGGAGCCTATAGGCCAGTGATGAGGCGGAACAAGGCCAGTTATTTAAATAAGAAGCACAGCAGTCCCACAAAACTAACAGCCTCCTCCCCATCACCTGTGCTTATTAATTCATGTGTCTTTGCCTTTCAGTCAAACCACCACACCTGTCAGAACAGAGCCCACTCCTCACTCAGTCCTGGCATTGTTGTTCTAATAATTTTATTTTCCTAAGTTTTTTTTTATTTATTTTTTTTCCAGAAGAGGGCCCCTGGTGTCTGCTGAGTTTGTGTGGTCTGTGTCTCTGTGATAAACATGTAAAGTTTGGTGAAGGACAACAATCTGGTGGAGGAGCGATCAGGAGCAATAATGATACTTCAAATAATGTATCTGTCTCTGGCACATTGTTGAGAGTATGCATACTGCCTATGAGGCTGCTTAAATTAAGCAACATCCAGCAGGTTTCAATATTATGTGTCTCAATATTCTTTTTTGACAGTGAGTGGTGCTTACGCTCAAGGCCGCAGAAACTATCCTCCTTTCTCAACAAACCCCAAGCCACTTTTGAAAAGTGTCTTTAAAGAATTGATAAAGGAACAGAAAAGATCTGGGGGAGACCAAGATGTAAGACTATGAACAGACATCTCCAACCAACATTCAATGAAACTTTCATAGATAGTTTCATTATAGAACTTAGAACTAGCTATTTGTGTACAGTCTTTTTATTATTATTTTAGATTTCTGATGTAATATGTATAACTGATTAATCATTGAAAATGCAAATCACTCAGGCAGAGTGCTGCCAATGAAGATGTAACAAGTGAGACTAAAAATGAATGAAATTTCTATCCCATATGTGCATTTACTTAAAAACCTGCATTCCCTCTTCTTTTCATCCATAAATTAGGCCATTAAAAATCTGTAATCCTTGAAAACAGATAATGTTGGTATATCTCAGAGACCTGAAAGTATTTCTTCCAACAAAAACAGCAGGTGTCGGCTCACATCTGCGAAATACGATGGCTTGTAAAAACAATAAAGTTTCTGATGAGGCATTAACATTTAACCTCATCAAAGCAAACTGTGGCATCTCAGAGCACAGTCCTCTGAAGTATGTCTTTGCTGATAACAGGGCAATTAAATGCCAAAATTGTATATATGGTGGATTCATTATGGTATTCAAGCTAAAATTAGGCCAACACAACAGATTTGGTAGTATCGTGCTCAGAGGTGGAAAACATTGTTAATCAACTGTTAAGAGAATCAGTATCAGCGAACAACTGGAGTTGGATGTGTGGAGATGAGCTCCAGAGACAGAGATTGTTTGGACATGTTTCTTGGATGAATACTGAATGGTGGTGAACCTAAAGCCTGCAGACTTAAGATGTGATCAGACAGAATTGGTTTATTGTGGAATCACCAAAGAAAAGTCCAAAACTGGACAATCAAGAGACAACGGAAATAAATAAATAATTAATAAAAACAATACTTTCCCTATTCCTCCTAATACCAAGAAACTTTTAAAAACAAGGTTAGTGTTTGTATTAAAGAGGAAATAGCCTATAGATGAAGATAAAACAGCCTAATGCCCTTGGGCACCTGCCACTCATCCTGTAGATCACATCTGATGTGAAGCCTTCATACTTGTTTTATTTGGAGGATGATAAAAAGAAATGTGTTTTTTTCAGTGTGTGAGCAGCAGTCTGTCAGGCTGTGCACACAGAATATGCTAAAAGGCTTTTGGAGCCGCTGGCACAAACACGCAGATACACAGCAGATTATGCTTTATTAACTGTTCACAGGGGCTTAATTGGGAGATCAAAGTTAACAGTCTTCCATCGATATGAAGCAGAACTGATTTCATTTGGCTGAGCAATATCAGTGCAATAGAAATGTCATCAGAGAATTTCAACCAAAAACTGGATTTAGTCATTTTAAGGTTGTTTGTTTCCGTCGTATGCCACAATGTGCAATGCTGTTGATATATCTAGCACACATCTGAAACACACCACTTTTATAACAGTGCAAATGATCATGTTCTACCTTTCACCATCCTCTGACAATTTCGAGATTTTGGGGCAAACTATCTAAAATGTGGCATGTTGTGTTTGCCTGTCCTGACCATATGCTAACTCTCCTATTCTTGCAGCAGGTTATTCTTCATACATGCACAACAATGTAACAATGTCCTTTATGAAACCAAAGGGCCTGCTCTCACTGTGGCTAATGTGTGGTGTGGGGCGTATTGTGCACATGAAATAGGTTCTTAGTTGTGGAGGAAACCAGGAAAATCAAACACTTCCTGGCTTTAAAGTGAAAACAGCAGAGACTTCCTCCCTCATATGCAGGTAGAGGAGACTCCATCAGGGACGAACAAAGACGTGGAGTCTAAACAGCAGGCTTTATGTCATCACATTTCTGTCTTAAAGCTCACAGAGAGACATGTGCTTGTGTGCGTGGGTATTCATCACACTGTGGGGACTAAAATCTGTATATACTGTATACACTTACATCACAATAATCAGCTCCCTCCAATGTAAACCCTGTATTATTAAATTAATAACATGATTTAAAGTTAAGATAAGTTAAGATGGGTTTAGGCTCAGGCTAGGCAAATAGTGACTATGCTTAAGGTTACGATTAATCTGCAGGAAATGAATGAAAGTCAATGTAATGTCCCCAAAAGACATGTAAACCCAACATGTGTGCGTGTGTGTGTGCGTGTGTGCGTGAGTATTTAGTGTGCACATCTCTTGGGGTGGTAACACACACCGCAGCGGCAGGAGGGCCAGGGGCTCAGCAGAGATTTCAGTGCAGCTCATTCCTGCAGCGGTCAAAGGGTTAAGTGGCCTAGTCATACACATGCATGCAGACGCTCTCACATATGAACACTGGAGCCATTGAGTCCAGTATACACCACCAGAGAAGGGCTCCCGACACACACACTGTCCCAGACACACAGTACAGGAGAGCGCCGTGACCACACAAGAGGCTGCAACTTCTATATGAGAGGCTGCAACATTATACACGTGATTGTAACAGCATTTTGACAGTTTTCTTTAGGTTTTTGTTTACTTTCTTTTGATTTATTTTAATGGTTGTTTGCTTACTTACTTTAAGTGTACAAGTTTTTAAGACACACAGGAATTAAGAACTTAAAATTTTAAAAGTACCCTTTACCAATCAACAAAACAAAGACTAAATTACTCTCACAAAATGCATTTCTGATCTTTTTTTTTATTTGTTAGAGACTGGATTCACAAACTTGCCAAATTAATCCGATGGTTTAAAGTCCTACAATCACATCTTTGGTGTTGAAAAATAGCAGTACTTTCTTGTTGTTTATTTGTGATGACAGAGAAGACACTGAACCTTGTGACAGTTTTTGTTTCATGTGGATTGACCCAGAAATTACATAGATATTCATCATAAACAAGGTCAATACATCTCCAATCTGACTATCTAGTTAAATAGAAAAAAGCCATTGGTCTCACTGCTGGCAGATGCCTCAGACCCAGAAGCGAGAAATATTTGTGTTTGTGACGTCACACTTAGCACTCCCTTTGACTTTCAAACTAAGAAACTCAATGTCCCATGATGCATTGCAAAGATGGCTAACTTCCAAAATGTTGTGTACAATCTATAACTGATTACAACCAAGTCAGTTTATGACGCTTAGGTGCCTGTAAGTCTCCAGGACTGTTGAATGTTATTTATACTGCACGAAGTTCACTCTTTCAGATTACAAGTGCTTAGAGAGAAATTGTATCTTTCATTGAAGTCATGTTGTAATCCTATACGGAAAAGTCTGCACAGAATTTGGCCTCTGAGCTCACCATGTAGTGTGGTATATTGTTAGTGACCTACAGACATGTGGCTCCATACTGTTCCAGTCTATCTGGTGTGGTACATGGTTTGGCTGGGCTGCGGAGCATCTGCCTTTGTGTCTTTGTGTCTGGGGTAAACCCCTGCTGCTGTTGGGCCTTTGTCTCATCCTGATCGCTTCTAATGCTGCAGCACTAATTGTTTAACACAGAAACACGTCTTTTCTTTCTTTAATGTTTTTGTTTTGATTGTTATTGATGCATTTATTACAAAACCTTTGTGGATTTTCAAAATACGCCTCTCTCACTCTTGCCGCCCTCCTCCTCTCACGCTTCCTCTCTCCAAAATGCCCGCCCTGAGAAAGAAAAAGGAATCTGTGAACATCAGCAGGAAAAAAATGAATGTCTGGCAAGTTGCATCATTTTCAGAAACAAACAGTGTGAAAGAGTGTTAGCCAGCCTATTAGCATATATACATAAAGAGCGTGTGTGCGTGCCCGTCTCCAAATAAAAAGAAAACACAAAACCAGGAGAACGTTACTCTCGGCTAGCCGTGACGGAGGTTTCTCAAAGAGATAGCACTCTGGGTAAACATGTGATCGCCACAGATCCAATCAGCTCAAACAAAGGGGATAAGCGTCTGTGCCGGCTCAGTGTTATTGTGGGAGAGAGAGCAGTGTAATGTTAGTGTGCATCCCAGCCATAATGTGCCGTCTTGTTCACCGAAGAAGGTGCGTACCAAAATGGAGACAAGAGGAAGCCAGGCATCACTGTTATCATTTGCATCATAATGGTAAACTGATATGAATAGTGCTTTGACGAAGCTAAGCCCTAAATGTGCGTGAAAATCGCTTACCTTCAAGAAATATATCGGAATGTATTTGTGCTTATATACGCATATTGTTTTGTGGTTTCATCATACTTTTCTCATAGCACAAAAAGTCTTACAAGGTATCGTAGGAGTGATTTAGAGGCGTCCGGGAATGCCGTCTTTGTCTACAGAAATAGGTAGCATGTATAAAATGTAGGTGAGGCAAGTGATATTCTCTGGAACTTCAGAAAGTTTGGAAAATGTTGGTAACACTTTATAATAAGTACACTTTAAATAGCCTTAATAAAGCATGAAGAAAGACTTCGTAATGATGAACAAGTTGTTTATTGTTATTTACTAACTCTTAACCCTATATCTTTAATTAAGTTGTTACTAAGCCTGAATTGTCCCTAAACTATTTGTTCATTTTGAAGTCTTTGTTCATGGTTTTAAAAGACTTATTAACTTGTACGTATTATAAAGTGTGAAAATATGCTAAATAATTTGGATTTTTTTTGTGTTTTCTCTTTTGTTCATAGGCGACGTTATATCTATAAGTGTTCACATATGTAAAAATAGGGCTCCTTGTTTCCATGTTCCCAGTGCACTCACCTTTCCCCGTGGCTTCAGTCTTCTCCCCGAGAGCCTCTGGAGGCCCTGTACTGTTCTGATAAGACCTTCTCGGGGGGGAGGGGGAAAGAGGGGTGTGGTGGTGGAGGGGCTTTAGGGTCACCCCAATGGCACGCTCCAGATATCAGCTTATGCTAATTACCCTCTAAGTATTTCAGGACAAGAGGGAAAGATGGGGCGCTATCGTAAAACTCTCCTACTTAACCTGAACCATATCGAGATGAGTCCAAAATCTCTCCCACAGACATTGACTATAGTGACATGAAAGAAAGGCAGGGGGGTAAATTGATTAATCAAGTCACAAATTGATGTTAAGCACCATCACAGATATGGCTTTCCCTTTTGGACCAACTTGGTTTTATGTGGCTATTGTTCTTTCAATAATGGCGTGGATGGGAGGGATGTCAGCGGTGCTTTGGATGTCTGACTGGATAGAGTGAATGGTGTAATATATGTAAGACACTATTGTTAGCCGGGCTTACTGTACATGACAGGTGAAAGATAAAGAAGTGAGGAAATCAAGCCCCTCTCAATATATTTTGAGATGAAAACCAGGCTGATTAGACACCTCTGTGGAACCAACGATTTAGATAAAAGTCCCAATAACACTAGAAAGCTTCAGGTTCTGAGTGATGCTTTTACCTGCTGAAAAGAGAGAGGGATGACATCTTTGGCTCAGACATTCAGACAAGAGGTTATGAAGAGGGGAGGTGCTATAAGATTATCTCTAATTTATATTCACCTACTTTTATTTGATCATAACTTTTGGGATCAAATTTTTTTTTAAGAGATGAACTTTTAGAGTGGAAGCACTCTTTTTGTTCCTGCACAGAAAGTCTGTTCGCTCCATCGTTCTACTGTTTAGATTCTTTCTATGTGGAGTGTCAGGATGTGGAGTAAACTAATCAAACAAACAACGTATAAAGAAATAAATATCTGGTTAAGTAATTATTATTCCTTTAATGTAACAAACTCATTCATGTTTTCTGGTCATTTAAAACTAGAGTGGCTTAGTTTGAATTGTTCGTCCTCTGATACAAAGTTGGAATCTGTTTAACCGCATAAACACCATTGGTGATCAGATCCACTGGCTCTCAGGTTGGCAGTTCATTCCCTGTTCCCTGAATATTTTTTGACACTTAACCTGCCTAATCTCCACTGTCTGTGTAACTCTTGTTGTCTAAAATATTTGTGGAAAAAATGGCAATTGATTCATACCATGCATACCATACTGTGCAATTCTAAAAGCTGAAGTCCATCGCACTTTCTAACTCAAAATCTATTTTCAGAAAAAAGTACTCGACACAGAATAGCCACCACAAAAATAAAAATGTGTGTGGAAGTTTGTTGTGACATAATAATGCTCTTTCAGTCTTGCGCCAAGTGGCTTTCTGTAAACTCTGAAATTAAGTTTGGTCCCGAGCCATATCTCCGTGTTGTTCTCTTGTCCATCTGTGTCTCCTCACCTCCGCTCACTCTCTTCTTGTGTACAGATACAGGACTGGGGGGAACCTGGGGATCGAGGTGAGGTCTACAGATAGAGGACCCCATTGTGGTCCAACGGGAAACGCATTGTGGCTGGATTTGTCCAGTTTTATGTAAAAGCAATACTCTTTTCACCTGAACTAATACAAGCTGTAGCGTAAGCCCCTTACTGCCATGTGCTGCATTTTCCCCCTAATCTCGCTGGATTCAGCAGCGTCCCCACATACCTCAGGGCACTGGCTGATAAAGCCTTAACTCCATGCTCTTCCCTCTCTCTCCCGTCTCTCTGCTCTTGTTTGCACACGCTCGACCGTCCCCTGCCCCTTTCTCCCTCTTTTCTCTTTCCCAGGACACCGATGAAGCAGCCGCGCAAAAAATTAAAGTGATCAAGAGATTTAGAAGAACGAGGAGAAATCACTTTGCGAGTTCCATCTGTTGAAGGAGATGAGAAATGTTGAGAGAGAAATGAACAGAGTCGGACAGGGATTTCACAACTTAGAGCAAATCTACTTCAACATCATCTACCATCAGGTGCACACAAGATTGGGTTTATGTGCCAGCGCCTTGATTCAGAACAAACACAAGTCTATTGCAAACACCAAAAATCGATTTCATCTGCCTATTGATGATGGGAAAAGTTTATTCCACAACTAGCAGTGGGTACACCCGCAATGATTGCCAGAAATCTTCAGCAGATTAACTTTTCATTATTGAACTAATAACTTATGACTAATCATAATATTAGACACATTTATGATTAGACTGTTTTGACCCAGGACCTTCTTGCTGTGTGGTCCCCCATTCAGCAACAGCATCACCTGGTTGGAAGAAAGTTAGATGTACCATAGCACGCTCGTAGTATCATATGTACATTCTTAAGACAGAAATGGTTTAATAACTGAAATCATCTGAATCTTGACTCTTTCTCAAATGACTATAATTGTAATACCACCACAGTTCTTTGTTGATTGTGCTGAATTACTTATCATTCTCATACATTACACCAGAGCATAATCCACAGGCCCATTCAGTATTTTAATCCTATTTGACTATTTCTTTGGTTTATATTGGCTACAAGTCTTTATAATATGCGGATTTACATCTGACCAACAGTGAGATCCTTTGAAATGTCTCTTCAAGGGCTGGTAATCGCAGGGTCTCTTGAGTCGATATGATACACATTACGGCAATACATGCGCTAATCAATATATCGCACATGATTCAAATCACTCTTTTAAAGGAACCAATACATATTTGCTACAGTATTTATTTGCTAATCCACAAATTCATATAAAATACACTTAATCTAATAATCAGTCAACAGTATTACATCGATATTTTCTCTAAATAAGCAACAGAATTTTTGTCCTGCCACGGTTTCATTTTGTGAAATGTACCATAAAACGCTCAGGGCGATATATCGATATAGCAGCCTGTAATATCAACGTTTTAACCCTGCTTCAAAACACACTAAAAGATTTACTGTGAGCCACTAGGACACCCTTCAAGACATCAGAGTGTTTTTTTCCAGAGATTTCCGTAGATTTGAAAATATGAGCTGCAGGTGTATGAGCAGTAACAGGACTGAGCCGTCTCCCCTTGTCACCTGTGATTTGTCAACACACTGGGAGCTGCAGCCGAAGGTAGTGTAGGTCCTCCTCTTCAGCACCAAAAGCACACAACACTCACATAATCTGTATTCAAATAAGATGCTGTCAGGAGAGATTAACTGTTCACCAGCCCACACACTCCAATCCCTGCCAGAAACTGTAGATCTTGTACCTGACACACCATGTCCATTCAGGTCTTTCACATCTTTTTGATCTTACTGAAAGTTTTAATGTTTGGAGTATTTTCATAAACCTACAGCTGGTATAGTGACTCATGTTTGTAGCTTTTTTTTCTTGGTACTGGTGTTATAACAGCCAGGTAACAGTCTTTGAGGACATACAAACTGAATTTCTGTCTCTGAAGTTAAGAATGCAGTATCAGTTTCCCCTTCACCTCGTCCTTCCTTTGGTGCAGCTCCTCCTCCTCGTTGCCACTTCACTGTACACTGTTTTATACTGTTTTATCTCAACCTTGGACCATCCTCTCTCGTCGCTCTCATATCCTCAAGTGTCCTTTGAAGCCTCCTGCCTTTTCTCCTCCTGCTCTGTTTACATTTAACTTCAGCTATATTGTATGAAGTGGAAAAGAAAAAAATGAAATACAGATTTTGAAATAAAAAAAAAAAAATCCGTAATAGGTACTCTTTGTAACTTTCCTGGTGGGGGTTTGCCATATGCTTTGTCTTCATGGAAATGTTATAGTTTTGTCTGGAATGATCCACATACCTACAGACCTCCACTGATCTGACTTGTAACTTGGCCTGGTTGTGCCACCTGCTTGTCTCCATGGAGATAGGTAAGTCTAAATCCACACTGTTGCACGGTCTAGGCAAAGCAGCAACATATTAAACTGACCTTCCACCACAAAAGTTAGTCACAGAAGTCACAGAAGACATTTGGCAGTATTTTTGTGTGTTAATATTGACTTTATATGACTTAATATTGACATGTAAACTAGTTGTGTTCCAATTTTGAAATTACATTTTAATATTGAAGTGATGAATATACATCCATGAGGGAAAAATAGAGCCTTTTCCTACAAGGGGAACAGATTTTTTTCCTGTTTTCTGCCTGTTGATTATATGGTCTTCATTATTAAGGAATTACATTTGCAAATACGTATGTGTTGTGTAAGGGTAGAAAACCCTGTATTCACATATCGCTGCACTTGATCAAAAGTCGCTATCAGCAGATGCAACAAGGAGGAACAGCACCTTGAACAAGACTCACCCTCACTAATCTCTCACTCTCATCAGTGCTTCCTTCATTTATATCTGCTCCACCAATGGCCTTTCCTATAGTGTTGCATTCAGTTTCACCATAGACTATACATGTTTTATATATACACAGGCATGTTCAAATATTATAGCTTTAAGAGTGCGGGACTCCTGAGCAATGTGCTGCTATGTGATACTGAGAGAGTTAATTCAGCCCATCATAAAGACCAGGTTATAATCTCCTCCTATAACGACCTGTCCGTACACCCCACCCACAACCACACACATGCCCATACGTGCACTCTCTCATGCACGTGCACATTCTCATTCACGTGCACTCTCTCATTCACGTGCACTCTCGCCATGCTGCACCTACACATAGACCTACACAGAGACATAGTGACGACTTAAAGCTGCACCCGGAATGACACGCAGCATTATAAATAGCCTAATCTATATGGTAATAGTGTTGTATTCTACAAGCACAGAATAGGGATAAGATAACATTGTGACTCCGGGGTTTGTACTGCCTCCTATGGTAATTGTTATCAAAGGTTATTTGGGATGACATCGGCAGCTCCTTGTGATTGGCTAGGCCTGGTTATTTACGATATGAATTATGATAACCATGATGTCTCTGTGCTCCTCCACCTCGCCGCTGCTGTGCTGGCCGCCAGATACAATAAATTGCTATCGTTAATCACAGGCTTTTGTTCTGCCATGATTACCCCTCCACCGCAATAAGAGTTTTATTTAAGAGAGAATATGGATTTGTCATCCTTCTGGCGGCAAAATGAAACTGACAATATTTTATGTCCTGACATTTAATTTGTAAAAGCGGACGCAGGCTGCATTTGCATTTTATGACACCCTCTCGCTCTCTCTCTCCCCCCTACGTTGACGTCTTCCTCTCTCTTTATAGGCACAGAGCGAGGATGACATTTGTGGAGCAGGTTGGGGTTGCAACAAGAGAAGAGAGCAAAAGGTGAAGCTGCAAATGGTTTTGGGCATTGGCCAAGTTTTGTTGTTTTCTGTTTGTTTGTTTTTTGCATTGATTTGCAAGATTATTTTAAAAGATCATTTTTTTGTTTAGCTTATGCTCACCAAAATATAGTGTAGAGATAATTGACAGATAGATGACAACCTTTTTTCAATACAGCTTCAAAAAATGTGTCATCAACCATGAAACACATCTTACTTGAATGTCAGTTAATATTACATTAGTTTTTAGGGGGAGGGTACATCGCCCCTTGTCTCCATGGAGATGGTTGGTTTTTCTGCAATTTTCCACAATATGTTGTTATATCCACGAAGACAAGCAGATAATGCCACCAGGCCAAATTACAGATCTGATTTGTGGAGAAGTGACCCTGCAGAAACAGGTATTTCTGAGAATTGTATTAAATAAATATATAATTAAAAAAAATAGATATGTTTAATGCCATACTGTGGATTATTTCAGGCCCTTACTCCATGGATTGGTGTAACTGTCGAACCCCCCCACCTGATAAGTGACATAGTGAACCTTTAAAATACAATACTACTCCATATACTCAATATTGTACATGTTAACGTATTTTAAATGAGGAAGAAAGAAAGATGCTCAGATGTTGTAAAGATATGTAAAGATGCATACTGCTTATACTTACAGTTCACAGAGAGATAAGAGCATAAAAGGCTATTTCCTCTTCCTGTTTGTTGGTGCCAGGCAGAAACACACAGACACAAATATACAACAACACAACTCAGACAACACCCACTTTACTCCACACACAACGCAATGGAGAGGCAAGTTCTCTCAAAACAAAAGGAAGACTAGAGGACTTTGAATGACTTTGACCCGGGCTAACTTTAATAGTGTGAATGCTGTGGCTCTGTTCCTATGAGCTCCACCTTTCCCTCACTGCCTTGACCTTCCTGTCTGCTGGGATAGAGAGGAGACAGCGAGCCCACTGGAACCTTGGGCTGAGTTATGCAGGAGTGAGCTTTGAATAATTGTCCCGCAATATGAGTGTCTCTGATTAATTGCCTGAGATAAGAACTGCCTCTATCCCCACCCCTCTCCTCCGCCCGCTCTCCACACCATCCCATGTGCACTGTCGCAGCCTGCCAGAGCTCCGTAATCAGCTACTATACACCACCGAGAGAGAAACTGTTTAACTGACCCTGTCATCTCCACCATGCCTGTCCTAATTACTCAACAATAACAAAGGAGCTCATTTAGCTCTGACGCCTGTGTGCAATCACCACTTCTATGAATAACTTAACAAATAGGGGAAAATATGTACAGGCACATTAATGTAGGGTCTGAAGACAATACCTTCAGTCAGGGATTCAGGTGACAATTCTGAAAGTGGACATACTAACATACCTGTGGCATACCATCTGTAAGTGTTCTGTTCAAATTATAATGGCATAAACATAAAGATATGACTGTAATAATAATCTAAACAATTAGCCTTTGCATTTAGACCAGTTCCATTAATATGTAAAATATATTGGTAAAACTTTTTAATAACTACACCTGTAATAGCCTTAATAAGGCATGAAAAAATACTTAATTAATAATGAATTGATAATTAACAAATAGATTCAGGCTTAGTAACTTACTTTCTAAATGAATAAACTCCAAACCCTAACCTGTCCATTAAGTTACCCCTATTAACCCCTTAATGAAGTTACTAAGCCTGAGTCATTCAGAATAAACTCTGTTCATCTAAACTTAATTTGTAACTTTTAATACTCTAGCTGTTTTTTTTTTTTTTGGGGTTTTTTTTTTTTTTTTTTTTTTTTTTTTTTTTTTTTTTTTACAGAAAACCAAGAATAACTGCTGCTGGCTCTTTTCTGATCTGATTAAGTTTATAAATTATTAATATTTACTGTATAAAACTGTATTGGCTAGGCTCAGTTATTGTACACCTGCATGTTTTGCAAAGCATGGAAGTCATCTTTTCCCCAAAGTATCAACTGCAGTGTGCACTGATAGCACCTGCTCTGTCAAACACTTTATTTACATATCAAACACACTGCTGCCTGTTGTTGCCTCTTGCATGAAGACAGACAGAAAAGAAGGGCATTTTCCTGAAAAAAAAAAACCCTGAAAAATAGAAAAAGAAAAAACAAGAAAGCCTTATAATGGTGGCAGGGACACAGTGCACTCGGTTTACAGATAAACACTGCAGGCCTTTGGAGAGTTACAATACAGAGGCAAACCTGGAAGCACACACAAACACAGTGACTGAAGGCAGCGCACTACAAAGTTGTGCTGGATTTTCAGAGGCGATGAGGAGAATGGGGAGGGACGAAGCTGGCTGTGCTGGGGGAAGGAGGAGAGAAGAAACCAGCATACACTTGACACTCGGCTAATGGTAAATCCTTTGCTTTATACTGTAATTTACTACTGAGCCTTCGGGCCAAACTGCCTTTGAAGTGCTCCGAAATGTCAAATCAATTATTACTTAAATAAAAAAGAATTCAATTTACTCGTTTCATGATAATCTGTAACATTTTATCACAGTAGAAAGGCGAGGCAATTTGAGGCGATTTGAGCCTACTCTCCTTTTTTATTCACTATTCACAGATATGCTGATTGGAATATAAATTTGTTGATGATTGCGTCTTTTCTCCATCTTATCCCTTTTTGTGTCATCATGATTGCAAAGTAAGAAAAATCAATTTGGTGCAGTAATACTCTTCATCAGTGGTCGCTGCGTGGTAATGACGTTGTACACCTGAATGTGTGTGTGTGGTGGAGTGAGGAAGAGGAGCGTGGAACAAAACACTCATGATTCATTACATTCTAATGTGCCGGTGTGAATGAGCGGTGCACAGGGCTCTCAATGACACTGGGCCCACTCTAATAGCTCTGAAAAAGAGGAGAAACCAGCCTCCATGTCTCCGCACTGGCCTTTGTTCATTTTGTTCAAGGACAGGTAAAGCAGATGAGGCATGAAGTTTGCACCCCAGCACACGTGAAGCCAAAGTGAGTTACATCTGTGTTCAGTGTTCAATGAGTGTGGGTACTGACATAATCATTATCTACTATAGTGAATATCTATTATAGCCTGCTGCATTTACATGTACAGCCGCTATTGCGAGTACTATTCTACAAAAACTATTTTACCCTATTTCATTCAGACGTTTGAAGTTTGAACCGTGTCATTCCTTCTCACACCTATCCAGATGTCTTTTGAGATATCCAAAGCAAAGTTAATGGTTTGCTTTGCATTCAAGCAATTTGTGCACAAGTAATTAAAGTACTTTACATGAAATAAATTGCAGTTTTAAGTGCATTAAAGTTACAACGATATAATTACCAAACAAATAAGACAATAAAAAAGATGAATAACCATAATAAAATGTACAAGAAAAGAGAAAATTGCAGATAAAATCCTGTCTCACGTCTTCAAATTTTTGAAGTGAATCTCTGAATCCTGTTTAGTCCTGACTCTGAGCACCAGCAGGAGGCCGATCCCTGAGGTTCACAGACTGCGAGATGGTTCATAACATGTCAGACGTGTATTTAGGCTGTGGAAAGACATAAGCAGAGCTGCTTCAGACAGCTGGACAGACGACCGCCCATCTGATTTAGACATATACTCTTGAGTCTGGTTACGATTTAAATAGTAAAATATTGTTAATGAAAGTGTTAATCATGACTATTATCTTTATTGGTTATAGGTAATATTTTTTAATGGAGAAAGTAGAAGTCTGATCTGTTTTTTTTAATAGAGCATCTTAACAATTTGTACAGTTAACTTCAGTGCTATTGTTAATCAGATTTAGTGAGAAGGAATAATCGTTATTTTACAAAACTACATTGGTGATGTTGCTATAAAGTATCCTTCAATCCTAAGTAAACGGAACAAAGTTGTACTTGTGTAGGCCTACATATCTGAATGACACCAGATCATCAAGCACGTTATTATTACCCATTAATGATTCAGTCCTGAGTCAGCTGTGCAGACGCCAGAGTGGAGGAGGTGGGAGCCGTGCAGAGGCAGAGAGGAAAAGGGGCAGACAGACCCTCATGTCGTTCACAGACTGTTCCTCTCTTTTGTGTGGCACCGTGTGGAATAACATACCTTTTATTCCCTCCGCCCTCCCAGTCTTTCTTTCTGTAAAGCGATCAGGGCCCCTGATAGTGATGGCGATTACAAAACCACATAGCAGCCTCCACACCAAAACAAAGTGTTTTTCGGCTCCTGTTTTTTCAGGGCCTGGCGCCACCCGTAGTGCAGTAAACAATAAACATAGGGCACTGAAGGGCCATGCTGTCTTTGCCCTATACCAGACTCATCATAGACAGAGATTTTCACTTGTGCATTGGAAATCATCACCTTGACAGTTGTGAACAAAACTAAAACTAATATTCTTACTAAATTAGCATTTTCAGTATGTGCAAAAATCTGTGCACATACTGAGTTTGAATAGTAATTGTGTGTAGTGTGTAGTATAGACTAGAAAAAAAAACAAAAATACATCATGCATCACACCATCTACTGTAGGATAGTGGATGAGGTGATCCAAGTAGCAGTTTTGGACTAACCTTTGTATGGCACCAATAACAGAACTGTAGATGTAAAAGAGGTAGTTTAAAGCTGTGGTGTTTTCCCATAAAATGGTACTTTTATTCAGGGGTGAAAAACTTTGCAGCAATTGTACTTTTCGTTACAAAATGTTAGTACTTCCTCATATTAGCAACATATTTCTCTCTCAATGACATTTCCCATTAAAAAGCAGTTGCACGTTGATATTGTGAGTGTTTAAGACGCATTAAGTGCATTATCTTTACATCGACTGTGGCTGACTACACAGCCCTGTTTGTGTCTGAGCAGTGGAGTTAAAAGGTGGACTTGTAGCAAATTGACTATTACTTCAAAGTGGCCTGTGATTATGTTCTGAGTGATTAGGGGGCTGTTAAAGGAGACCACTTGAGCATTGGCAGTGAACCCGAGAAGGAATGCCGACTGGCGAGGGAAAAATCCACCAGAGACGCACAAATCCCACAAAGGCAACGGCCCCAACTCAGGAAACCAAAGCTATTTTTACATTCAAATATTCAGAAAAGTTCAGAAGAACAAGTCTACGATGGCAGACTAAATTAGCTGTATTTGAATTATGTTTCATTGTTCAAATAAACAGTCTAATGCACCGTTCTTTGACGACGGAGGTGGAAGACGTCATCAAAATTATGAAAACATGTGCTTGAGTGAAAGCTATTACTCGAGTATACATAAAAGTATAACTAAAAGTATAAAATATTTAATAGGATTCAACTTAATGAAGTACTTACTGCTCATGGAAGGGTACTATGACCAACCCAACCATCACTAGAACAGAACTACTTCTATTTTACATAGGTATACTATTTACAGTATTCCAACATGTATTTTATAATTAAAACATTCAAGAAAATATGTTTTAAAACTTTTTTTTTCTTCTTTTACCTCAGTTCGGGGACAAAGCCAGCAAAAGACCATGTCAATTCAACTGCTACCAGATTTCCCAACTTTTTAACATTAACTGCTCTCATTTGGCCTTTCCCCTTCATCTCCACATCAAACCAACAGAGAGACGAGGCGCGCTCAGAGAACACAGGGACTGGCAGAGGAGAGACCCGGGGAGCCAGGCCCCGCACGGCCCTTTTAATGGGAATAATAAGCTTCTATCTCAGGCAATTAAGTCCGCATTTGATCGTTATCACAGAGCAGAGGTCCACTGTGCCATCTAAAGAAAATGTTTGCGTTTGAAAATCTCCATCACATAAACAAGATAAGAAGGTGAACACGTATGCGCGCCACATACCGCAGCCAGCGTCGGCTTTGTTCTCAGATGGATAAGTGACTGACTGAAGCAGGTTGTTGTGGACAACCTAATGTCCTTGATTTCTCTGTTAGCAGCAGCACATGCAGCCCATTTATGCAAAGGGAACTGCAGATGTATCAAGGGAATTGCAACAACACAATCAAAGAATAAACTAATATACATTTAAATGAAAGCAGCATACACACTACCATTCAAAAATTTGGACACACTTTGTTTTTCTTCTATATTTCCATGATTATTTACATTGTAGATTCTCAGTGAAGCCATCAAAACTATGAATGGACACATAAGGAATGTAGCAAACAACAAATACACTCAAAATAAGTCAAAACTTGACCTTTACTTTATCACCGACACTTTTGACATGTCTTGACCCTGATAAGGCACACGTGTGAAGTGAAAACCATTTCAGGTGACTTCATCATAGAGATCACTGAGAGAAGGCCAGGGCTTTGCAGCGCTGTCGAGTTATTTTACAATTTCTTTCTTTGCTGCATAATTCCATATATCTTGCTCCATATACTCGATGTCTTCTGTAACGAAAATGTAGACAGTAGTAAACATAAAGAAAACTAAATATTGAATGAGAGGGTGTGCCCAAACCTTTGACTGGCATGTGCATAATGGCAATATAAAACAAATATTTTAGTAGTACAAAACAGAGTGCAAAAATATGCTTCCTTTATTTTACTTACGTATTTTATTACCACACATAATGACTCATTTCAGTTAAGGAAAAGTCCCTAAAAAGTACAACTGTTTGGTTAGATTCATGTTTGAGGTCCCAGACATGGAGAGTTATGACAGTAATGGTTTTGTTAGCAGTGCAGACGCCACAATGGGGACATGCATGTGGCGTGTTTCATTCCTGACAGCTGTCCTCTATGCATCACAGCGTCTCCATCAGTGAACACATCTACAGTCATGTGTCAGCTGCAGGTCATGCACTGCTCAGTCCAGTTGCACAGGTTATACACAAAACACACTCGCATCTCTATGTAACATTTCTGGGCGCTTTATAGCTTTAAAAATACCTTGATAAATATGCTTTCTTACAATAAACATAAGTTATTCCTGTAAATCATGTACTGCAGATGGAAATGACTACATTGTTTCTTCAAATAAAGACTAAACTAACTTTTACAAATTTGCCCTTTAACTTGGCCTGGTGGTGTCACCTGCTTTTGTCCATGGAGAGACATAGGTTTAATGCCACATTGTGGAACATTCCGGGCAGGTGGTAGACCCTTCTCCTGAAAGTTACATAGTACACCTTGTAGCGCTGCACAAAAATGATTTACTGTAAGTGAAGCACTTTGGGCAGCTGGTGTTGTTTTAAATGTTAATCACAGTCCAGTAACAAATTTCACCAAACACCATTAACTATTCTGTCTATTTAATCTTTTCATTCACTGTGGTACAAGAATAAAATAATGAATTTACATG
The DNA here is from genome assembly GCA_019594935.1 of Periophthalmus modestus. NCBI lineage: Eukaryota > Metazoa > Chordata > Actinopteri > Gobiiformes > Gobiidae > Periophthalmus > Periophthalmus modestus. The sequence continues at coordinate 34,042,566 of JAIEZT010000054.1, read as the reverse complement.
ACCCTCATACGTTATCTAAAAATATCAGCGGGGATTTTTGATTTTTTTTATTTGTTTAAGCAATTATCATAGGTTCATCAAGGTTAATCATCATTGTATAATAAATTATAATAAACATATTTCAAAAAGTGACCAAGCGCATCATTTGGATTGTGCTCTTCAAGTGACGTGAAAAGGACCAATGATTCTGTAAAGGCAAAGAAACTTCCATAAGGCATCAGCAAATCTAATAAAAAAAATTTAAAAAAACTGTTTAATACTTGCAATAAATTAATGCAACATCATTGTTAGTGGTGGTCTTTCCATTATAGCACCACCAAGTGCATGTTTTTCAGTAGACGAACACGGCACGCTGCAGCTCCGCCATTTCAGGGTCATGACCCCAGCCAGACTGTCTCAGAGGTCACAAGGTCAGGTCAAATAAAGGGGAATGTTATCCAAAGAATCAGAGTTTATTTGTTTAATTTTGTGGCCAACCCTGGAGTCTGCCTCTGATCAACAGAACTGTGGATTATCAGAGGGCAAAGAGAGTGAGAAGTGATGAGAGAGGAGCAGAACCAGCGCCTACTGCTTCAAATTAGACTGCAAAAATAATCCAGTGATCCTCAACTAAACAAGGCACTTTAAACTTATTGTCAAAAGTCAAATAAGCTTTACAAACCACAAAAACACTTTGGGGCCTGCTGCCCCGCACACGGATTGGATTCACATGAAGGTCAGATCAAGTGTCAGAATATTTCTACTTCTCCAGGCAATTCACAATTTCCTTTTCTCTCTGTCTGGTTTGCACACTGGATCATGGCAGTGTTCAGTTGGTAGAAAAATCTGTCAAAATAAAATGTGTTTTAACTTATTTTACATTGGCTGTAATTAAGAGTAACCACTAAGTTCAACATGTTTTGCATCTTTGTGACTTTTGACCCAAAAACATAAAATAAAGCAGATTTTTTTTTCTATGTGATATACAGACATTTATTACTTTTCCCGTGCTCAAGTACACTGTGGAATATATATTATATTTATCTGTAATTTATTTTTCTTTACCTTGAGTTAAAGCTGTCCATTACTTTCCTTCTTTATTTCGCTCCATTAGCTTATACTGATTGCTTTAAAAAAAAATCAGCCTTTGAAGCAATAACCTAGTAATGACTTTTAACCCGATCACCAGCTAATGCAACAATACACGTAATTGGCTTTGTGAGTAGGCTGTGTACCTGCGCTGCATTGTATTTGTGTGTGTGCGTATAGTGTAAGAGTCCAAACAGCGCGGCGCCAGCAGTCTGCCCTTCCCTTGAGAACGTAACGGCTCAGTGCCATCGGAAAGAGAGAGAAATCCCAGCGGGTGGGGTGAGGTGGGGGTGTCAAATTGGGGGTAAGAGTGTTGCTAAATGTCCCGTGCCAGGGCAGGTAACAGGTAGGGCAGTGCGGGATTAAAAGGTGAACCTGTCTATGTGGGTTTGTACCTCCCAACATTGTGATGATGCAGCGAAAATACTGCTGAGTGACAAAGTGACTCAGGCTGACTAAGACATCCATTACACACTGGCGTTGCCCACGGGATACATGCAAAGTTCATCCTCGTCTATAAGAAATCCACTAAACACGCGTTTCCTTTTAAAAACAATCAATCAAAACCACCAATCTTTGATCTGCTTTAAGAGAATTTCCAGCGCTTTAAATGAAAAAAAAAAATCAAGTTCACTTTATCTGTGCTTTTGGACTTGAGAAAAACCCTCAGAGCCATACGATAATCCTACTGTGCAACGCGAAGGCAGAAGTGCTGTCTAAATTCTTATTTTAATCTGTGGAAGAGGGAAATTGATGTACGCGGGAATATGAAAATAGGGTGAACTCCAAAGCCCTCTCTGCTTACCCCATCAGAAATACATTCTGCTGCGATCAGCAAAATCCTAATGCCAAAACATTCAGGCTTGCTCTGACTCTTTACTACCCGGCTCCACTTCATTCATTTTGAATACAAGCCTTGTTAAGTTGTGTATATAAAACAAAGGAAATAAAAGAGGCAAAGTTTATTCTCGAGCGCAAGGTCAAAAATGGCTGAAAGTCAGTCTGGTTGTGTGGCCGATGGTCTGTTATAACTTAATTTAAAACTCAATCCAAAACATTTTTACAAACAAATTAACTGTGCAAATATGAAACGTAAAGACAGGTGATTTGATTATTTTTGTTTTTACCACATTGCATTACATAAGCTCAAATCATCTTATTTTTTGTCTTTTGCTTGCTTTCACCGTACCAGACCACAGTAGTGAACTTAAATATTCCAACTCCTCCAACACATGAGACATCTTTTAAATCTGGCACACTTTATTTAATCGTAACAATGGGGAACTTTACAAACTCAGTGTTCAGTGCTCTCATTCTCACACTGTCATTCTCAGTTTCTGCTCTGAGAAGTATCTAAAACAAAATAAAAGTCATGCAGTCTTCTCTAATACTTCAGACAGTGTAGAGCCAGCCCCACCTAAGGTCATTATGGGCTATAAATACACTGTTACCAGGGCTAGAAAGTCAACGCTGTTTGCCCTCGTTAAGGCACATAATTACCTCATTTACATCTCGTTTCCTCCTGGAAAACCGGAAGCCATTATGCAGCCCCACACTGGACTGCCCCCCCTCTCTCCACAGCACATGATTACAGTCATCATCCAATCAGCTCCTGAGTTCAGTGCAGAGAAAGGACCAGCTCCCAGGAGTCAGAGCGGGAAAGGAGTCAGGGTCATTCAGACTACCATTATGAAGAGATGCTCGGACAGGAAATACTGGGGTAATAGTACTGCAAAGTCAATACAAACAAGCGCAACCACAATAGCAAACATGCAGGATGCTTATGTTTATGCTTGCTTATTCAGTTTACATTTATAAACTTCTTTGTGTTTATGGGGTTTTAAAGAAGTGCATTGGAAACTACATCCTACTTCATGGTAACAAGTGCAGCTTAAAGTTTAGGTTAAGGTACACTTTATCCATAGGAAAATTTGTTCTCTGCATTTTACCCATCCTTCAGTGTTACTGGGGCAACCTGTCAGGAGTAGTGGGTGCAGCAGTGATGTGCTAGGGGACCTGCCTCCAGATCTTGAGCTAGTCTTGTTCAGGACTACCTTAGCCTTACCTTAGCTTGAGGATTTTACTTGTTGCTTTTGGGTTGATGGGAGAAACATGCAAACTCAGAAGCCAGAAACTTCTCACTGTGAGGCAAGAGTACTGGCCACTCAGCCACCATGCCACCAAAATATTACTGTTGTTATTATAGTACTATTATTGTAACAGCACTTGAACACTCAGGAGACATTTTTTTTTTCTTTAAACAGTGTAATATATATGCCTATATGAGTTAAACAGCATAAGACAGCAGCACTACATGACCTAGTGCTCACCTTCCTATAGGAGTAAAGACGCCTGATCTCAATCACTTCACAGTAGTTTGTGTAAAGACACAACAGACAAAACATGCTTGAGTTTGTGAACCGTGCAGGGACAGGTCTGTGGAGCTCAATCAGCTGAAACCATCGCACAGGGATTTCATTCGTCACATTTTCGAAAGATCGCTGCTCCTCTTTTTAGGGACGTCAGACGCCAACATCAACACAACACAAATAGTCAAAACAATGTTACATACAAGCGTTTTATTTCCCCACATCTATTCTTTAGCTTTAACTTCTCTACTCCTTCGTCTCCCTCCTACAAACTCTGGCTTACCGTTATATGGTGGGAGTCGTTGTGTGAATCAGTGTGTGCGTATTTGTGTAGTATTACAGCGGTTGTGTATGAAAACAGCAGATAAGAGCAGAGGATGATGAAATGTGAAGCAACAACACATGACCCAGCTTAAAGATCTCTGATAAAAACAAACACGCTATAGGCTTATGCACACAGAGACAGTACTGCAGAAACCATAAGTAGGCTATGCACTGCACATTCATAGACAGAAGAGAGTGTATGGGTGTTAGATGGCTTGCACCTCCATAATGACACATGGAGACCAGTTCAACAGAGTAAATGAATGCAGCAGGATAAGATCGCTCAGACAGGATGGGTGACTTGTGGTTTATGGTGGGCCGCTGGGGACTGGGCGGGAGGCTAGGTTTTTTTTAAGGAGATATGGACCTTGGGGGTCAAAGATAAGAGTATCTGATTTGCATGGTTATTATTTTTATATGTTAATCCTTGATTGTGTTCCGCTTTTATTATTGCTTTATATCATCTATTGTATTCTGGTGTGCACTTCTAATTCCTTTAAAAGTATGCACAGGTTTAAATGCAGAATATCCCTGGGTATATGTCATAGGCTAGGGACACTAAGTGCTATCTCCCAGCTTTCAGTTACTCTAAAACAACATACATGAACACATGAAGGCGTGTGCTGTGCCCATTGTTTTGTTTTAAATAGATCTATGATTCCTACTGATTGTGTAACATTGCATTGCCTAATCACAATGTCCTGTTAAGCCACATTTAGATGCAAGATTGCTGAAGTTTATTGGATGAGCTGGACAGATGACCCGTCACCATCTGAACCATCTAAATTATTCTGAATACTAATACATTCTCCAGTATTGTTTGACACATTATAAACTTATAAACTCAGGGGTTTCAGCTTCCTGTTGTTCCTTATTCTTGTTATTTCTGACATCTTTTAGCCATTCAGAAGATTTTAATTGCTAATTGCCATGGCAACAGTCCTAATTTTCCATCTTTCTAAAACCAAATCCTGTCTCAGCGGGACCTTTTCCAAAACCTTTCCTTTCACTTTTTTGCCTCCTCCTCCTTCGTTCCTCTTTCCATCTTAGAGCTGTGTGTTCTGTATAGATGTGCTGCTCCCTCTAAAACAATCAGTTCCTCTGATCTGATAGACCCTTGATCACAGAGGCAGAGCCAGGGCCTCCACAGCCTCACTCACTCATCTCCTGGCTCTGATAACAGCCTTTTGGGCAGAAAAGGGAAGTTGAGGGACAGATATGTTTTTCCGGATGGACAGGTATGGTTTTGGCCACGCTCTGCTACTCTGGTACACCTCTGTGATTGGCATGAAGGCTTGGTTGCCTCCTCCACTGACAGATTATTCATATCGCCTAGTTAGGTTTCATGAAGCAATTATATGTCTTCACACTCCACCAACTTTGGGAATGGCAGACTATAGGAACACACACACACTATATGGCCCTCATTGGCAGGAAATGTCGATCACTGGGGACAGAAGTTAAAAAAACAAAGGCATCAAAATCACACAATCTTAACACAATGTATGAAACAGATTGTTGATGTGATGATGCCATGTTAGCATTTATAAAGATTTGAAAGAAAGTAGAAATGACAAGAAGATAGGATAAAGTTTTTGGCACATTGGGTGTGTGCTCCGTAGGTGAACGAGTGTGGCATTTCTTTTTCTGTTTTCTAGTTTGTACAAAAATGTTCATTTGTATTTTAAAAAAGATGCTGAGTTATTTTTATATTTATTTATTTTCTATTTTATTTTTTATTTTTTTCATGAATGTACTTAAGTATAACTATGACTACTAATTATAACTTTGTATTTATTTTAATGTTTGGTCCGAAGCATAATTTTTCATAGGCTACACCAATAAAATTGACCAGTGAAAACAATTACAAAAGGTGTTTTTACCAACTGCTTTTATGACTCACATCATTAGATTTCTGTATAATCAATACTTTGCATTAAGTCCTGTAACAATTAGATAACCTTTTGCAACTTCCATATTTGCACTGTAAATTCCTGATAACCACTTATGAAAGGTCAGACTAGTGTCAAGATAAGGCAGGACTGGTTCAACAGAATTGCCCGGTGATTACCAAACCACTAACGCACAAAATCAGTGTAGCCTGACTGCCTCTGAAAACATACCTGCTGAAAGACAGGTCTACAGGTGATCACGTAGGCAGCGGCGCTTCCATGTGGAGAGCTCAAATAAACTCTATATCAACTCCTAGCGTGACCTCATGGAAACAACAGCTTTTGTTTTTGGCCGTGCACCTGCTGCGGACATACACAAGGTGGACAGGGGTGATTTGAGCTCCTTCTTCCTCAGTCACAGCTCACCATCAGCTGTGACCTGGTTAGCTCTAAGCCGCCGTTTGAGCCTGGCCCTTAGTCGAGGTTGGCTGCTCAGACAGGGCAGCAGTTAGCACACGCCGAGACCTCATACACACTGGTACCGACCGCGGTGGCTAATTGAATGGCCAGGGCAGGAGGGCTAAGTCTTTAAGAGCATACCGAGGAGGCTATGAATAACACAGTTTCATTTGGAGCCTATAACCGGAATGGAAAAGGTGAGGGAGTGTGGGAACAAAGAGTGGATTTGAATGTTTACCTTGAAAACAGCGTGGGAACAGCATGTAGTGAGATAGTGAGCATAGGTGACACAAACCTATAAAGTCTGATCTGATTATAATTCCTATTTTAATCTTGGTGAAAACAAAATTTAGATCAGTGTTATTTTACAGTTATTTTAAAATGTATCATCTATTGTGTATGTATTTGACTAATCCTTTAAACTATCCCAATGCAGGAGACCACAATGCACCTGGAGGCAGAGCTTGAACCAGGAGTCAGAGGTTCTACAGTTTACAGCCTACTGCGTATTTAAATTGCAATACTTTAATAGGTTCTGATTTATTGGGAATGCTTAAGTTTAGGTTGGGATTGCTCTGAATAGTTTGTCTTATGAAAGAGACAAAGATCTTGCACATTGCAGGGATTTCAAAAAAATCTGAGAAACATCAAATCAAATCTTTGTCCTTCAACCCAAATAGCACATGCATGTTTTCTGTGTGTGTGTGTGTGTGTGTGTGTGTGTGTGTGTGTGTGTGTGTGTGTGTGTGTGTGTGTGTGTGTGTGTGTGTGTGTGTGTGTGTGTGTGTGTGTGTGTGTGTGTGTGTGTGTGTGTGTGTGGAGCTTAATGATTGTTTCCCAAGCACGTCCACACTATTACTCACTCTCAACATTTTAACACTGATTGTAGTTTGAGGTTAGTCTGGTGAGTAGAACAATGTAATGATTATTAACTAAATAGTGTAAATGATGCATAAGAGAAATTATAATCATGATAAGGATTTTGTTGTTTACAAAGGTCTCACGGTTGGTATGAAAAGAGTGAGGATGGGTGAGGAAAGGTTAAAAGTTTAGTTCTACTGGTCATGTTCTGCCCCCTGGGGTACATTTAACATACTTTACTGTAGAGACCATAAACAAACAATTATATGTGTGTGTATTTCCTCATCTCTGTTTGTTTGTGAGGGACAGAACCAAAGGAAAATGATTTTCTGTCTCAGAAATTGAGTTACGTGGACACACAGACACGGAGTCAATGCATGTCCTCGCATCGATACATGCAGGCCTAAACATAATTTCTCATAACAGCCTAATATGGTTCATTTTCAGTTATCAAAACACACATAAAAAGAGTGTTAACGCTGTCAACAAGCGAGCACGCCATGTGAAACCATCGTTTTCATTCTCAATATGTCAAGGTTGGGGTGTATTCCAGCCGGGGGAGGGGGAGCGGGTTAGAGGGGAAAAGAGTGTCTTCTCCATCCTCTGCTCTCCAGAGGATCCCATCATGAAACACCAAAGCACAAAGAGCTCACAGCCTTCCCAAATGAAACCCTGGGACCTTTTATCCCAAATCCTGGAGTAAGGCTGGAACAACAGCACCACCCAGCAAACCACTCAAGGTACTGCACTACAGCTCCATCACATCCTCTCTGAACTCCCTCTAAAAACAAAAAAAAAAGACTTTTTACCATTTGTTATTAATGCATTGATCAAAATAAGAAATGTGTGCCAGCTTAAAAGACATCCATCACAGAAGAGGTAATCAAAGCTTAGGTCTTCTTTCTAACCCTTAATAGCTGCACCACAGCCAGAACACACACATACATACACACAAAATCAAACTAATTACAATTTGTCCTTTCTCTTTTGTCCTTTTCAGACTGTGCCTTTTTAATTCCAACCAAGAACACATTAAAATGGGGTGTGTGGTGGTGGTGAGGGGGGCACACTGAGGGATTTTCCAAAGAGGTAAAATAACAGAGTGGAATGTATATCAGCTTCCCATTCTAGCTCATTTAAATAAGCGCCAACACTGATTTTCGAACAAAAATATGGTACTAGTACAATAACAATGAAATAAGACCCTGTGAAAACTCGCAGCCCGGAGCCAGTATTTAAAATATCATTTAAAAGGGCTGATCTGTAATTCAGAGCGGATATGGTATCAGACGGCGTGCTTGTCATACCCAGCTATAATCTCCAGTGCGCCGGGGAACACACTGTCTGCTGGCATCACTCAGAGATCAGGGAGAAGAGGGAAGGATTTCACTAGATTTCTACCACTGCAGTAGGTGCACTTATCAACTTAGTGGATCTATAACATTTGAAAGAAAATCACAGAATGGGAAAATTTATACCATACTGTGAAGATAGTATAGATTCTTTTTTTTCTTTTTTTTCTTTCTTTTTTAAATAGGTGAACAGCTCTGGAACTGGCAACTGTTTACTTCAATAATTACTCCATAAAGTGGGCGAGATTAGGACCTAGGGCACAGTGTCATCACAAAAAACATATTGACCATTTAGACCAAGATTGCAATAGAATATACTAGGAAATAATCTGACAAGAATATTGTTAAGTGGTGAAATAGCTCCTCAAAACTGAAATCAAAACAGCCACGTGCAACTGAGAGGCTGACGATGAGTAGCAGGAGGACCCATCCCGTCAGCAAACTCTTACACTTATTTCCTTCAAAAGCCATCAAGATGCTACTCCTGTCATGAGACTCCAAACTCCTATTAAGCTTGAACATGACTTTATACATTGTAGCTGAACAGACAACTTCAAAAATTCTAAAATAAACTGTATCAATGTCATATTTTAATCACATGTAATCCCAAAAGCATTGCAGTTTTCATATCGTTGTCTACTCAGGAGGCAAGTTGCAGTTCCTTCAGCCTTGCCTTGGTAGTGCACACATCCACACAATGGGTTTTGGTTAGCCGTGTGGTCTGGACAGGAAGGAGCTCAGCAGGGCACACACACAGAGATCCGCTGCCAGACCATCCTCTGCGCCTCTCCTGTTGCAGCGGGAGTCAGAACTGGCCAGGCGTCCCCCGAATCATAGACATCCTCATATTGCAAACATGCACCCAGCACACTGACGGAAACTGGCAGTGACATGCTGTCCAGCCCCTCCGTCTCAGGGCACGAGGTTGGCCTGAGCCATCTATCATACAGCCAGCAACACAGTAACCCAAGACATGAGTGGCAGCAGCGCGCACACACACATATCCACACACAGACACACACACACACACACAAGTACTGTATGTGTGGCATGTGTAAGAATGTGTGGCTACAAATAGAAGCTCCTGGCTCCCGAATAAATATAGAAATAAATATGTTTGGAATTGTGGATTGTGATCATACAAACATGGAGGCTTTTGTGTACTGGGCTTATATTTGCAAAACCATGACCTGCTGACCCTTACTACAGGTATGGAAAATGCACATTAGCAAAAGTGTTTATTCAAAAAAGAAAAAACAAAACAAAACTACAGAAGATATAGGGTTTTATCCACTGTTATATGAACACTTATAAGCTGCAACTACAACTGTACCAGGAGCAATGATGTGGGGTTTTTGAAGTCGCGGGACCTGTGCCTCTTTGATGATTGATTGACTTCTTTCTAATGGTCTATCTTACCCCAAATAAATAAGTCTAAAGGTCACGTCTGTCATCAAAAACTGACAGACAATATATCTTTGCTATAGCCTGTATATGGAGGTTATTCTTAATATTTGATCAGAAACAGCTCTGCATGGACACTGTTGCTGGTCACAATTCTCCTGCAGATAGCCAATAGTCCCCCCCTGCTTCTTCTCCTCCTCTCCCTGCCTTGCTCCCACTGTTAAGCAGCAGCCTGTTCAGAGCCCTTATCCCACCCGGGTCAGATTGATAGGGTGACGCCTTTCATTTGGAGAAAAGTGGCCAGTTAAGTTTTAAATGAGTACAGAGTTATAGGGAAACTGATGCATCCTCCAGCGTTAAAGCCCCTAACAGCAAGGGGGATAAAATGAGGGGATGAAGGAGGAATAAATCTGCGTGTTGGCTGCCATCGATCGTCTCTCCCTCCCTCTTCTCTGCTATCTCATCTGCAGGGGCTGAAGGAGGCCGAACAGTTTAAACGATCCTGACCTTGTCCGACATAAATAGTCAGAAAAGTCCAGAGCGCAGATAGCTTTGTGTAGGCTTTAAGGGGCGAGATAACGGGAGGGGGGTTAGATAATGCCCTGGTGTTACTACATCACAAGACACGCTCCTTACAAATACACACGGAAACACCCCATAGCCCGACTTCCACCTAAAAAAAACTAGATGATCTTTCTTTCTTTCAAAGCCTCTGCAGCAACTCCCTCAAAGCAAAAGCACGGAAGCGCTCAATTGGTTCCCTGTTCTGCGCCCCTGAAGCAGACACGAGTGTTTTAAAGTAGGAAAAGGAAGGCTTTTGTGCGTCTTTTTTTTTCTTTTGAGTGTAATGCAGCTGTACCTGACAGTGGCGTTGCCCCCAGGTAAAGCCACAAATCTCTGCCTCCATTGTCACCTGTTCCTCTAATCATTTTCCGCGCGTCATGGCACAATGGAGCGGGGCGATAACGATAACGAGGTGAAGCTAATACAGAGCGGGGACGGGGAACGCACAGACACAATGTTCAGATGTCTTCACTGGCTCTTCAGCGGCTCTTTCTTGCGCGTTCAGACAGACTTAAACGCAGAGACGCACTTCCAGGCGCGCGCACATTTGGCCTTTCTTTCAGACGCTTACTCTCTAATGTTCACTTTTCATTATGGGCTGATAAGAAGACTTGTGCATATTTTATTGTAGGCCTATGAAGAATATTACAAGAAATCGTGCTTAGACTGTAGCAATAGACCTATAACATTAGTTTAGGATTGGCTATTAAGCTTTTGTAGCAAGACTCAAAGAAGGATAATGTTTGACCTTTAACCTGCCTTTAAAAACACATTTTGGCGAAGATTTCAATGAATTAGTCTACTTTGGCACAAATCTGTGGTCACCACGGTCCAAAACATAGGTGGATGTTTGATATTTCCCAGTAGAAGCGGTAAACTGCCTAAAAAACGTGGAGTTTATATTCAGGCCCGTCTGTGACTTGTGGGATTATGTGGCCTCGACAGAAAGATGGAGATGAGGAGGCTGCAGTTTCGTGGCTGCATTTATCAGTGTCTGGCATCGCTGTAATTTCAGTGTTCAGATCCAATCGCTCTGGCTTCCCTCAGGAGTAAACAATAACAAGCACAGATACAATAGGCAAACACGGCCTGCAGGACAGAGCAGACTCACTTACGCACGGCTACACCATGCGCCACATTCCAGATCTGTATTCCTGTAAGATCCTGTGCAGACTATAAGCCCAATTCGTCTTTTTATTGAATGTAAAGCTTTATAGAAATGGGCACAAAATCACAGAGAAAAACTTTCTCGTAGTCCGCTCATTTCCCGTGTGTTGTTGAATTGGTGTTGGTTCAGAAGGCCTACTGTTTAAGAGTCTGCGCGGCACCGTCCAAGTCTCGTTGTATTTGTGCGCCACCTGGTGGATAAAGTGCCTATTACACAAAGACGGATTGTTTCTTTGCTTGAAATAGCATGTTCAAACTATGGTCTCAGACTATTTGTGTTTCATTTTGTTTTCATAATAAACTGGCTCAAATAACCATAAGCAGCAGCCTTATTTTTACAGCAAGTTTAGAAATACTCCACCATGTCGAAAGCTTTGGTATAAAACAGGCCTCAGAATTGAGATTCAGACCCTTAAAAATCTGAGATGGCTTCAAATTTGGACTAAAATGCATACAATTGAGTAATTTCCTGTCGAGGACCAGCCAGTGCCCCTTTGCTTCATACGTAGTTTACGTATGTTACGTCTATTAATTGCACAAAACATTCTTCCCAGTCATTCAACACATAGAATGGTTGTCCTAGTTTGTGCACATCATATTTGTATAGTTGATAATGGCCACTGTCTTACTTCAAATACTAACAATTCAGTGTACAGATTAATGGAAAAACAAACAAAACAAAAAAAAAAAGATTGTGCTATAATAATATGGATATATTAAAATTGTGTAAAAAAACATAAGCATCAGGTGACCTTAAAATTGACTAACATTTATTAGGACCTAATATAACAGATACATTGCAATCCAAGAGACATTTTTCTGTAAGATTTATTGTCTCTGTATATTTTACAAATAGAAGCACATTGGAACATATTTAACTTCTGACAGGTCTGAAGCACGATGGAGAGCACTCCATACTGGAAATGATGATTGCTCCAATTTATCTGCAAAGAAAGGACCCAAATGTAAGATCACAGAGTAGGACAATCATTCAACCAATAACTAAACAAAGAAAGAGTCACAGCCCCTTCTATTGTTGGACTATCCTATGCTATACTTTACTATACTTGTTGCTATACTACAACACAATCTACTTTCTATCATCTGGTATTACCTCTTCAGTAAAGACAAGCATCAGTTCCTTTGTTTTGAGCGGAAGATATTTAATAAATTAGGTTAGTTTACATTTAATGAAAAAATATGCAGTTTTAAAATCAGAAATGTTTAGTTTAAAATGCAGAGTTGAGAAATTCTTCAGGATAATGTGATGCCCATTTTTTTTAAACTGTAGCAAAACTGGTGATGCACCAGATCAAGAGAATAAAAATGAATTATTCTCTTGATCTGGTGCATTATTAAATGAATCCTGAAACAAGATTCCTGAACCAAGAGTACTGATTGTGATTCTGATTTGGAACTCCACAAAGAACTTGGTTGAGGGGATTAGTTTTCAGATTATCAATTTCCTTGGCACACATTTATTATATTCTTGACTTTGATTTTAACACAATTGATACAGTTGCCAACCCTTCTTTAATACAATTATGTTGAAACTTACAGAGCAGCAGCTCCAGAAATGATCTCGATGAGCTCCTTGGTGATGACAGCTTGCCTGGTGCGGTTGAAGGTCAAGGTCAGTTTGTCAATCATTTCAGCTGGAGGAAACAGGCATAAGTTAGTACTCAATAATAACTCCATAGCAGTGTTACAATAAAAACTAGCATGCATGTAATCCTTACAAGCATTCTTGCTGGCACTGTCCATAGCAGTCATACGGGCACTCTGCTCACTGCAGGACGACTCCCTCAGGGCCAGGTAGATGATGTTTACTAGAGCAAACTCTTGGTAGTTCCTCAGAACATCAGCATCAATGTCATCATAGACGCCCATTGTCTCTACAATAAGGAATTAAAATACTTGAGATCTATCTGAAATTAATTACACGCAATATTGTTGTGCAGCGTGGATTACTTCTCCACCTTAGCTTACCTGCATTAGCAACTGTGTCGTTGGAAAACACAGGTTTCTGGTCTGTTTTGTAAGAAATAACAGACCTGTAGGACAAATGTAAATGTCATTGTTCTTAAATGTGTACAATGAAGAAATTTAATAAAAAAAAAATAAAAATAAAAAGTACCTGAATCGGTTGAAGACAACAGCTCCCTGGTCAAACTCATACCCAGAGTTAAGGAGCTCAGTGGCAATAATGGAGGCATCTCCAAAGCTGGGTGGTTTACGACCCACCTCCTTACAGTTAAGCATAATGTGCTTTCCGTGAGTTCTGGAAAGAACAATTATTTTATACAAGTCAAGATTACTGTTGGTTTTATGTTCATGTTTTTAAATATAGCAAATTTAACAAGAGCATACCTATGCAGCAGACCCCGCAGCTTGTCTCCCACATTTACCACCATGACCTCCTTGCCTGCACCAGTGAGGGTGGCAATTTCATTCTTGATCAACTTGGCCACTCCAGAGTGGATTGCTCCGCAAAGTCCACGATCAGAGGTCACACCAATGATGAGATGCTTGGAGATCTTTTCTTCTGGTGCTTTGATCTCAGCCTTCTCATACAGGGCTGAAAATAGGAGTAATTGCCATTTATATACCAGTATTTAAGAAAAACAAATGATGTTCCTATGGATACATACCAAGAGCACCAGTTCCATACACACGAGCAGGCTTCAGCTGCCTCTCAGCACGAGCATACTTTGCTGCTGCCACCATCTTCATGGATTTTGTGATTTTCTGGATGTTCTTGATGGACTTCAACCGAATGGTGACTGGAAGAGGAAAAAAAATAATTAAGTCAACAACGATGACAGCAATGTACAAAAAAAATCTAACTCAGAACAATTAAAGAGTGATTTGGAAATCATGATTTTAATTGCCTTGAGTTTACATTATTGTAATAAAATAAATTTTTACTGTACCATCATAATCATGTCTGTCATATGAAAAAAATATTGAACATAGTTTCTGTATGTCATTATAGTGACCCATATATCAAGAACACAATCACAGTACCAAATGATTACAGGCTCAAGTGTTACAGATGTAATTTTCCATGTCATTTTCCCTGTTTTGGGTTCTGGAGGACATCTTCAATACCCACAAGAATTTGAAGCGTTAAAACTTAAACAGAAGAAGAAAGTACTTACTGTCCTTCAGGGTAGCCATGTTCCTGACCTGCCCACTGTGGAAATAAACATACACAATACATGTCATTTACCATGCAGTAATGTTAAACCACCGTGTGAAATGCACATGTTATGGAACCTTGCACTGTTTTAGTTAGATTTGGCCAGTATTAATTGGCTTTGAATTAATGAGATCCATTAGCACGTTTAAGTTGGTCTGTTCAATGTTTTGACTGTGCCGGAGGACAAAGCTGTTTTTCAATGTGACCGGGCAAATATCTACACATTTGTTTTCAGGCATGACTCTAAATGTTAGAACATTAGCTTTAAACGGCTGAGCTTGGTTCAATAACGCTGTCATTCATTAGCAGCGGCCTGCATGTTAGCGCGTCCTTGTGTGTATATGCACGGTCTACAGCCAACACAGCAATGAAGTTCCTCCATCAACCAGCAATTAAAGTATCATACTAAAGGGTATCAATCTAGACAATCAGTAAAATGTTTGTAAATTGTTTCCATTTACCATTGTGGGGAGAACACCAACGCGCTAGCCCTGGCGAACATGGTTACTCCAATGAAGGTCAGATGCGCGGGAGTGCGCAAGCGCAGGAAAAGAGTAAAATGGACGAACGGTGCGTTCAAGAAAAACGTACGTGCTAGAACTACTCGTTTTCAAATACAGGTAAGTAAATAGAGACAAAAATATTCATAGTTATTAACATATTAATATGATAAAATATATATTTAAACTGCACTTTCAGTATATTTTTTGTGATTCTAGATGATACATAAAATAACAAAATAATAATCGAAAAGAGTACACAAAAGTAGTACACGACAGCAACTAAGCATCTCGCGAGTTGTTTTGATTATCGCGAGATCTTGATACTTACACGCGGAAACTCGGCTGTAGTGGAAGGAAAACATTTACTGGGTGTCTTTAAAAATCGAAAAGGTTTGTTATTTGTGTCCGCAATTTTGTTGCTTTGTCCACTTATTGTCTGAAGAGATTTTATTGCGTGTGGAGTCGAGATGGGAAAAGCGGATTTCCTCTCTCCAAAAGCTATTAGTAATCGAATAAAAGCCAAGGGTCTACAAAAGCTAAGATGGTATTGTCAGATGTGCCAAAAACAATGCAGAGATGAGGTAAGCCACCTTCTTCGTTACTTCATTATTTAGGTGTAAGTTTTCTTTCTATAACTTATATTTCCTTTTTTTGTTTTGTTTGTTTTGTTTAGAACGGCTTCAAATGCCACTGTATGTCTGAGTCCCACCAGAGGCAGCTGCTTTTGGCCTCAGAAAATCCTAACAAGTTTATGGACTACTTTTCAAAGTAAGCTTAAAATCTGACTAATAGCTTAAATAATATTGAAATAATGCTGACATTAATATTTGACTTTTTCAGCGAGTTTAAACATGATTTTCTTGAGCTGCTCAGAAGACGTTTTGGTAAGTTTAAGTGTTTTTTGTTTCTTTTTCTTTTTTTGCTCTATGTTGGTTGAGTAAGTTGCAATTGCTATTTCTTGTAGGGACCAAACGTGTGCATAACAACATTGTGTATAATGAGTACATCAGTCATCGAGAGCACATCCACATGAACTCTACTCGATGGGAAACTCTAACAGACTTCACCAAATGGCTGGGAAGAGAAGGTGGGAAACATTTAAAGACTATATAAACAGTATATTGTCATACTGTGAAAAATAAACCTTTTATTGTAGGACAAAAGTAATCTGTTTTTGGATGTTTCTAGGGTTATGCAAGGTGGATGAAACTCCTAAAGGCTGGTATATCCAATACATTGACCGTGATCCAGAGACTATTCGGCGCCAAGAGGAACTGGCTAGGAAGAAAAAGCATGACTTGGATGATGAAGAGCGCAGTGCACGTTTTATAGAGGAGCAGGTTCGAAGAGGTCGTGATGCCAAAGAAGAGGATGTGAGTATCAACTGTCCCTCCAGCAAACCTCAGAACCAAAACACTTCAATGAATATTAATATAAAGTTGTGTTGATTTAAATTTTTAAGTGTATAATGTTTGTATTTTCAGGACACTCCAGGTTACACTGAGCTCCAAAGAGAGAATGAAGAAGAGAAAGGTTTAGTTTTGTCCTCAGCCTATTTTTATTTTGTTTGTTTTTTGAATTGTTAATTAATCATATTGTTCTTTCATTGTACAGTCACATTTAACCTTGGAGCCACTTCGTCTGCGGCTGGACCATCAAAGTCAAGGTAAACAACCCTTTTAGGTATATGTATATTTTGGTTATTATACATTACTTACATTTAAAATATTACTAAATATTGCTTTAGCTCTTTACTGGGTGCAAGTGCACTGAAAGCAGCAGCAGTAACCAAAAGAAAAGACATGTCCTCCAGTTCAAGCTCCAAAGAAGGCAAGAGGAAAAAATCTGCTCTTGAAGAGATCAAAGAGGTAGAGCCTTACATCCAGCTATCTCTGCAAAGAATATATTATTTAAACAGAATTATATTTGTTTGTTTTTTTTGTTTTTTTTCTTTCAGATGGAAGAGCGGAGGAGGCAGAAACAGGAACCGGTGAAAACTGATTACTGGTTACAACCAAACATCATTGTCAAAGTTGTTACTAAAAGACTGGGAGACAGGTACCACAAGAAGAAGGCTGTTGTCGTGGTAAGATAATCTCACAATTTTATTTATGAGGAAAAATCTGTGTGTGCTGCTAATAATCACATTTAACCCACAGGAAGTGAATGATAAATATACAGCTGTGGTAAAGATGGTCGACTCAGGAGACAAACTGAAACTGGACCAAAATCATGTTGAGACAGTCATACCTGCACCAGGTAAACTTGATTTTTAAAAAAATAAGAAATCAGTAGCTGTTAGGTTCAAATTATTGAATGTTGTGACATTATTTAAATTTGATCTTTAATTTTACAGGCAAAAGGGTTTTGATTTTGAATGGTCAATACAGAGATACAGAAGCCATTTTAGAAGGGATAGATGAGAAAAACTTCAGTGCTACACTAACACTTGACTCGGTAAGTCACTGTGCTTTTATTGAATAGAAATCAGATTATGTATACAATATATATATATATAATTTATAAAAGTGTATATATATAGTACAATTATGGTTATATTATTATCAAAAGGCATGGTAACAAGTGTCTGTGTTCCTTCCAGGGTCCACAGAAGGGGCGGACAGTGGATAACATTGCCTATGAAGATTTCTCCAAACTCGCCTGATGACTGGCACATTGGTCTTTCTGACATCCAGAAAGTGTAGGAGTCACTCTACTGTGTCAGAGTTACAGCCTCAAACCTTTCTTTGTATATTTTTCATATCTCACAATGCATATTAGTTCAGTGAGTTTTTAACTTATGTATTACCTGTTGATCGGAAAATACTTTTTTGTAATAAAATAATTGTTTAATTCTGATTTTCTTGCATTTATTTACAGACAAGTCAGATTTGGTTTATTTCTTTCACATTAATCCTTTTCACTGAAGGGTCAGGTATTCTCTCCATTCTCTACTATTCATTTTATTCATTATATAAGCCAAGAGGACTAATAAAAACATGTGAGAGCACTTAATTCATCTGGAGAAAACTGTTCAGATGTGGGACGATGTAATCAGTGTAGTGACCGTCAATAAATCCTTTCCCGCTATTGTGCACAAACCAGCAGTAGACGGTTGACCCATGTTTCCTTTCAGTCCTGTAGTCCTTCTGCCAGCCCCTGATTCACACAGCATATTCGTTTATTGTGATATCAAGAGATTACTTATATTTATGTGATTTATTTAGTGATTACCTAGTAACTTGAAGTTGATTGCCTTTCACCTCCATTGTAGCCTTCTTCTTTAGAGGGTCCATTCCTTCACGGACATCATACACGTTAACATCGGGTTCTCTGGAAAACTGCCCTGTAACAAAAAAAGAAGACTTTAGAATACAGTATGCATCTTGAGAAACACCTATATGCCCTGGTCATGTTACTAAGTACTCCTAGTACTATTGCTTATTTTCCTTTTTTCAATCCGGGATATCAGTGAATTTTACTTGGAGTATCTCTTAGTGCTTTAGTTAGTTAGCTTTCTGCCTTGACAAATCCGTTACAATTGTATACCTTGTTTAGAACTACTGTATTAATTGCTCCTGGCATCTTGCTCTTTGCATTCTTCACCACCATCACATTTCACCTGTTCACACTACCCTGCATTGTTGTGTCCTGGTGAAGCAAACAAAATGTAGTTTATATTACCTATGAGACCATGGACGAGTGGAGAGTACTGGTTGTTTGTAGGAATATAGATCCCAAGGAAGTCAACATTAACAGGGTGTTTTTTCCAAATCCGATGAAGCAGAACAATTACTTGAATGTTATCATTTATTGTGATAGTAACATTTGACTTCTTCAGAATGCGTATCCTCACTCTAAAACAAAAGAAATTAAGAAATACAAACCAAGCCTAGTCTGTATTGTGCAAATTAAAAACATACCCATCCTGTGTGATATCTGCTGTGGCCTCCCAGGAAAAGACATGGCTGTTTCTCTCATCAGAAATTGTGATGTTGTCAGTGCTAGCGGTGACACTGACTCCCTCAGGCTGGGAATACACGGAAATAGTCCCGAAATAAGTGTTGACTTTGTTTTTGTACAACTTCTTTGAGCCGACAAGCTGACCGTTTACAACAACACCTTCGGAAAATATACACAACCAGTCAAAGGTTGATATATTACACATAATTCATAGAACATTTATGCAGAGGTGCACTGCATACCTGTACCACTGTCAGACAGTAGATTGAGAATATGGCCTGGTTCAGAATCAATATTGAAGCACACATCCACATTGCGTCTTGGCAGATGGATGATGAAGTGAGGATCATTATCCACTGAGGAGAACAATACTGCAGCATTAGTTTTTGTTTTTTTTTTTTTTATACATTAAACAGATGGGCTTGTGCATTTACCTAAATTTACTTTTTGGGGCAAGGCCCACTCTTCCGGACCTTTCTCTGCATGGCTGGGAGGAGGAGAAGTAGTAGAAATCTGGACCCAGGGGGGATGCTGATAAACCACTGATACTGGGCTCACACCAACTCCACCTACAAAAGAGTGTGAAATAAAAAAAAAATAAAAAACATGATAAATGCAGTTGGCAATGGTTTAGAGCACCAAAATCCTGCTTTGTAACCTGGGCAGCAGCCATGCTTGGAATCTTTTGGGAAATCAGCCAACAGTCGCTCACTTTCGTCTTCACTCTCCACCAGTAAAGCAGTAAGTGGAGTGACAAACTGATGCTCTACTGCCAGAGACAAGATCTTTTGAGTAATCTTTCGCTTTTTTGCTGCTGATGGAGCCATAGCCCTGTGGAAAAGACAGTGTGGCTACAAACAATGAAGAAACTAATGGGACCGCATGTAAATGACGTTAACAGCCTCCTATACCGTTCAGCAAGCAACTGTTTGATGGTAATGTAAGCCCACAACTGTCGAGCAAAACCTGGAAACGAGTGGTGCAGGTTGGCCAGCCGGTCATCCAGCTCAGTGGTGTCTGCCTCTGTCTCCAGAGTCAGATCCAGACGGGCCTGATTGTAAACAAAGGGGGTTATAAATTAATTAGGAAGATCTTTTTTTGACTGGTGAGCCCTTTCTGTTACACCTTTTTTGTATGAAATGGTATAATACAAATTTGATTGATTATTATTGATCATTATATGTTGCATAAGAACACCTGATGGATTTATATATGCCTTTCAAACACACACACACAAACTGCATCCCTGTGGATATCAGTGTTAGTGCCAACACATTCTCTTGTACGTAAACAGCAGTGTGTAGTGTAAAAAATGTACTTACAGCAGATGCAGTGGTAAAGCTGGTCAGTGTGTTTGTATCAGAGGGGAGCACCTTTCCAGCCACCACCAGCTCGGAGCCACTGAAGAACTTATCAAACTGATTCTGGGTGACGTCAGACACTGAATCTTCTGGGAACTGAATTGTGATCCTTCTCAGAAGTGGAGAAGACACTTGGCTGTAAAATGCCTTGTGTAGAGAAAAAAAAAAATTAATACTCAGTCAACACCTCTCTAAGAAAATTCTTTGTTTGGAGGAATTTACTCGTAGTTGGTCAGCAGCATTGTGATTTGCATAGATTCTTTGTGCCATTCCTCGGTTTTCCATAGCTATCCGCTCCAGGAAGTCATAGTCCACATCAAAACCAATGCCCAAAGAGAAGAGTGAAAACTCCTCTTTCATCACTCGCTTCACATTCTTCTGGATAGTACTGAGTTTGGTTTCACCTGCAAAGATGACTCTTTACTATGGAAACTTTTAAACAAAGTTTTACATTATAATTATAACCACTGGTTATCATAAAAAGTACACTCATAGGTTAGGGCATCTTACCCACAGTAGGATCTCCGTCAGACACCAGTATTATCATAGACACAGAACGGGGATCTATGAGCCCCTGATTGGATGCTCTCACTAGAATCTGAACTGCCCTCATCAAGGCTTCATTAATGTTTGTGCCTAAACATATGTAGAAAGGATGTACAAATGAAGGCACTTTACTTTATATCATAATGTGATCTAAAGTAAAGAGGTGGAAAACACATTCAGATACCTCCATTAGGTTTGATGTCCTGGATGTATTTCTTCGCATTTCCAACCTGCATTTTTGAGCCTGCAACTAAATCCTCATTCCAACACCGCACATTATGGTTAAAGTCAATGACGCTAAAATGATCATCAATTGTCAGGTCATCTAGAATAGCTTGCATGGCCTCCACTGTCTAAGAAACAAAATAAGGATTAATTGTATTCTACACAACAGCCACGTGGTGGCAGTATTTTAAAATCAACCAATGAACAGAACTTACTTGCTTCATTTTGACGCCCCACATAGAACCACTGACATCAATCACAAAAACAATGTTTTTTGGAAGAGGAGAGAGATTTGTTGGTGCAAAGAAATGAACAAAGTAGCCATCTGAGACCTGTGAAAAGAAAAGTGAAAAGTAAGATTAACACTTTACTTTGAATGTATATAGCTACTAACCTGAAGTTCTCCACTGTTGTCCCGATTCACATCATACATAACATTGAGGACGCCATCTATAGCACTGTCAGTGCAGTTGCTGCACTTTCTCTGCTGTTCCAGGCTGGGTTTGAATACTATGTGAGCCTAGCAACAAATGTTACAAAACAGAAGTTTCAAATTTCAACTTAATTTAGTAAGGACAATAAAGGGTTACCTTTTCATCAGTAGTAGTAACTTTGATAAGTTCTCCAAAACGATTATCAAGCGTGTGTATTGTTTCTACTTTTGAAATTCCATTTGGTTCAAAAATGTAGACATCAACCTGGAGAGATATGTTGGTCAGGGATGTGAACATTCACATTTACATTTACATGATTCATTGACATGGCAACACAAAATGATGATCATTCCACCTGAAACTGTGGCACCAGTCTGCCTGGCTGCAGGTGCAGCTGGTGTTCGTAGAAGCCTAGTTTGCGTTGCATCATTTCCTGATAGTTAAGCTCAAACTCAATGTTACTTCCAGGTGGGACATGAACCTCTGTTTGAAAGGTTTCCATGTCTTGGGAGTTTGCCCTAGGAACAACATTTTATTTTAAACCCAGCTCAATTTGACAAAACACCTTTTACCACCTTTTACCTCAGGATGCTTGCTGCTTTGCCTCTGGCTTTGGCACGATTGTAAAGGTTTTGTGCCACTGACTTCTCTTTAACCGAGCCCTTAAAAACGATTCCATTCACATTCCTGCAGTAAGGGGAACATGTCAGTTATGTGTCAAACTCAGGGAGATGGTTAAGTGACTGAACACCGACATGGTAAAGTTGGAGATGAAAGCTCTTTTGGGGATCTGGACATTGAAGCCGATGCTCTGGGCTTTGGCCCCAGAGTTGACCACATGGCTTCTGACAGTGGTGTGAGCAAAACGTGACGTAACATGGCTCTCTATTCTGTAACTTTTGATTGTGATGTCATCACCACTGACAATCTGTGGAAAGATGAAATCACAAACTATTATTGGTTATGATTAAGACTAGAAACATTATTGGATTTTGTAAATGCATGAATTTGACCAAAAACACATCTTTTTAGAGAAAATATCATAGAAAAGTCAATAGCCTGACAGTCATGAGAATTTTGACAAACAGACAAATATTGATTTCTAGATAAGCATAAACTCTGCCACAGTGGTAGAGGCCATACCTGAAAGTCTGTCTGCTCTTCACTAGTCAAAATGGCTCTCTGAAACACAAATTTATACTTGAAAATTGTTTAAACATCTTGTTATAGTGCTCTGGGGATTTACAAAGTTCACAATAGAATATTTCATTTCAATGATATACACCATGGCTACTTCAAAAAAGAAAAGAAAAGAAAAGCCTTGTAGCTAAAAATATAAACAAGTGGAAAATCTTACCTTGTGTCTCTCATGTTGTTCTAAATCTGATGACTGAAAAAAAAGTAAAACAGCATTTTTTTTTTCCAATATTGACAGGTTATTAGGATTTTAGGTGGCTATCACTATAGCACAGACCTGTGTCATAGCAAACATAATAAATAAAAACACAGTTTGTGTTAACACTCACCACATCTTCCTCCCATTCTCCATCTATAACAAACTCAAATCCATGGATGTGTTGAAGAAACAGGAGCCCAAAGATCAGCAGAGATGGCAAAAACTTCATGTTGCTGTTCAGACAGTCTTACTGTAGGAAGAAAGTCTGGCTAGAGGTTAAAATACACTGTGCTGATTGACTCTCAGCCCAGTCAATATTTGTGGTGTTTCATGTTGCCCACAAAGAAGCAGGAAACTTTGAAACCTGACCTGTAGAATCAGGGTAAATAGGACAGTTAGGGACATTATGACGCCATAGGAAGTCATTATATGCACAGGACTTTTAACCAAACTATAATAATACAAAGATTTGTATATAGCTATATTTAGGGAATTTGTTGTTATATATTATATCTATGCTACTTGTGGTGTGGTTCCTTCAGGAGTGGAAGCAGCATCAAGATGTGTGTGTTTTAATTTTGACCACTAGTGGGTAAACATGGGAAGATGATTCTGCATGTCAAACTCAGGCCCGTGGGCGAAATATGGCTCTCGATATAAATTTATTTGGCCCGCAAGATCATATCAAAGAGGTATTAGAGCTGGCCCACCGGCCGCGCCAGTATAGCGCATGCACCTAATACTATGTCGAACCTTTGTAAATATACACACATATATATCTATATGCTACCTATATACTATGAATCCCATATAACGCTTTATATATATATATACATATACTACATATATATATATCTATATCTATATCTATATCTATCTATCTCTATCTATATCTATATCTATATCTATATATATATCTATCTATATATATATATATATATATATATATATATATATGTGTGTGTGTGTATGTGTGTATCTATCTATCTATCTGTGTATCTGTATATGTGTGTATATATATGTATGTGTGTGTGTGTGTGTATGTACATATATATATATAATATATTATATATACATATATATATATACCAATGTTATATATTAGATATCCACATCTGTTAGATAGATTTTTTTGTGTGTTGTGTGTGTGTGTGTGTGTGTGTGTGTTTTTTTTTTTGCCTAATTTCCACCAATGTTTTAGTAATATCCATCATCTGGCTTTTTTTTTTTTTTTTTGTTTTTTTTTCCACCTTGCTTCTTATCGTGGCTTTTTTTTCCCTTTTTTTTCTTCAGTGGCAGCAGCCTGGTTATAGGAGGAAAAGCGCATCCCTCTTTGGTGGGTGGGCGTTAGTTTCTGTGAGTGCCTTTGGTCACTCTGATATGGTCTCAAGAACAATTAGACGCACAAGGCTTGCCATGTCGCTTTTAGCTTCTTAATTTTAGAGGATAAAGTCTCTAAAATGTTGCGCATCACTTTAATAGTTTTTTGTTTTCTGATGGCTACGGGAGACGACATTCAGTTTGATGAAGATGTGGACCTAACTGACTTTGACTTGGGAATTGTAAGAAACATTTGCTTTTTCTTTTTAATATGTTCCCCACTTATGTTTTTATGTTTTCTGGTATTTTTTGTCTCCAGGCTCCACGTAGAGTCCCAAGACAAGTTAAGACCATTTTAACAAAGGTAGGCTATTTCATATTCATTTTATTATTTTTATTAGAACAACCTGCAGCCTATGCTATTGAGCAAAGAATCTTAATTTAAGTAAAAACAGCAAAAATTCATGACCTAGTTGTTTTAGGTATTTTTTCCTTAAACTATAAAGTAGGGAGTATTGGGTGTGGCGTATAGGAGTCCGCCAAGTGCGCGCAGATGTGCCAGAGTATCTGTAATGTGCTGGATATTCTCCCTGAATCCTGGGGATAGCACAGTTTTTGTTTACAGTTTGTTACCAAGGGAGGACCCTGGGATGAATCAGTAAAAAATCACATTCTGAGCTATGTAAACCTATTTGTGAAATGATGTCTGTTGGTTAGGCTGTAAAATAGAGTAGGGTTTAGTCTCACTTAGATGTGCATGTACGCGCCTTTTTCAGGAGACCAAACCTCACATCCAAGAGCTCTCCATAAAGACCACCATCGTCTCACGCTATGCCTTTACTGCGGTGCACTGCGCCCTGTTGAACCGCCACTCCGCGGCCGCAGAGGGAGTCTTTCAGTATGCCATTCCCGCGGACGCGTACATCTCCAACTTCACCATGTAAGCGCCGCGCACTCTCACATGACCTGCAGCAATGTGAAAGTATCGCATTATTGTAATTAGACATGATTTATTATAGCTTTATGTATTTTGATTTATTTGTAGGCCTATATAGCATATACTAACTGTACAGCATGAACAACATACCCCCCTTTAGTTGCTCTCGTTATGTCTTTAAAAAGTAAAGGTAGCCCTCATTTTTTAACGCAGATGTTAAAAGACGCAGTGAAATGATCATGTTTAGAGCTGTTAAAGGTAAAGATATGTGTGCAGCCCTGCGGTGCTTTGTTTAAACCACAATAATAGACGATCCTTGCATATGCACCAGTCTAATCTGACCTATGAACCAGGATCGTAGGAGGTCGCGTCTATCAGAGTGAGGTTACACCCAAGACGAAGAGAGTCAAACAGGAGAATGACAAAACAAGAGGCCAGGACTCAGGTGACACAAGGTATAGTAAACGTGACTGTGTGTATCTGTGTGCGCATGCGTACGTCAGTGGCTCTCTGGTCGCCCACCTCCTCACTGGCGCCTCGTCTTTATTACTTTCTGACTGACTGTCCAGCTCTTTCTGGTCTCTTTAATTTAGCACAGGTCCCACCTGAAACCTTTTACCACAAGCAGTCATCTGTAGAGATCAGTGTGATTTTAGGTGCATGTGAAGTCAATCTTGGTTCCAGGGCCATCATATAAGTCCCTGACCTCTGGAAGAAGTGACATCATTACACCATACATACATACATGTGACATTTGATAAAATGGGATTTTGTGAGTCCGTAACTGATTTAAATAGCAGAGCAAGTGAATTATATAAGAAGTGAAAGGAAACTTTTAGATAAGACTTTTTTATTACTTTTTGGGCAGGTCACGTTTCTTTTCAATGCTATGACTTGGATTTATATAACATCTCTTCAGAGACTCGAATCTATAGCCACAGCTGCCCAGATGGAACTGTCATTTCTTTTTGTGCTGGGTATCTACTGTAGGCTACCCTATCTTTCAGTAATTTGCATTTTTCCAAACTCTGCAAAACAGTACTTTATGAAAAAAAAATTCCACATTTGTGCATTACACTAAAATGTTACTCTTCTCTTATTGTCTAGTATTGAGTCAGAGCTGGAAGTGTTTCGAATGGCGGTCAAGATCCCTGGTCGAAACCGTGCCATCTTCTTCCTCACATATGAGCAGCTCCTGCAGAGACGATTGGGTCGCTATGAACATGTGACCAGTATCCGACCCATGCAGCTGGTCAGTCGCCTCAGTTTAGACATCACCATCGTGGACCACTCTCCCATCACACATCTGGAAGTTTTGCCTCTGCGCAATGGAAAGGGCATCACATCTTCGGCCTCCTCCACTGCACCAAAAACTTTAGGTTAAACCATTTTGTAGTTTATAACCTGTCTTCTGTACAGCATATTGTTTGCATTCTCTTTTTTTGTCTCCATAATTTCACTTCATTAATACATTTTCCATTTTAGTTTGGAAAACTCTAACCTCAGTAATCTACTTTTAATCAACATAAAAATTAGATTACACTCTAATGTTCTCATTCCTGATCCAATCCATGCCCAGTATAGACTTTAGTTGCTTTACAATTTTGTGCATTATTCATTCACTCCACACTTGGGCAGAAGCATGGCAGCCAATCTGCGCCATCAGCCCCTCCGACCATCACCAACATGCACACACACACCACGTTCTAACTAGGCAATGTGGGTGAAGTGCCTTGCCTAAGGACACAGTGACAGTTTATGCCACTGGCACCCCTTATCCAAGTACTACCCAGGTCCAGCCTTATTTAGCTTCTGAGATCAGATGAGATCAGGCTTTGGCAAGGAGGTTCGGCCACAATGGTAAGCCTCTATACTCGGCTACATCTAACTCTGCTTCTGTGTTATTTTGTCATTATTTTAGCATTGCTGAATTGATGTTCATGTTATGTACTGGCCATGCTGAAAAATGCGTGTGTGTTATTGTCATTGTAAAATTCATCTTAACAGGGAATACCATACCATATCAAATACACTTATTTTCCTTCTCGACCAGCCAAACCTGAGCCCCCCATCACCACTGTCATCAAAAATGAGAAGAATGTGTGTAGTATCACATTTAACCCCAGCATCGTGCAGCAGGCTAAAATCACCACTAGTGGGATCCTTGGAGACTTTGTAGTTCGCTATGATGTGGAGAGAGAGTTAGGAATTGGAGACATACAGGTGAGTGTTGATGTGTTATCATTAAAAATCTTTTTAAGACTTTTTCCATTTGAGAATATAGCTGACTGATTTTGTGCATGGACACAGTTCCCCTAAGCTCTGCTACACTCATACACTTGTGTCCACCCACCTGCTAGTCATTAATTCAGCCGGCTTCCTGCCACCTGCTCTGCTATTATGCCAAAACCCAGTCTGTCTTCGGGATAACTTTAAATCTTGACAATCACATGTTAATACTGCAGCTGACCTCACTGCCTGTTGTGTGCTCACTTTTCCAGGTGTTGAACGGCCACTTTGTCCACTACTTTGCTCCCAAAGACCTGCCGGCTGTCCCAAAAAATGTAGTGTTTGTCATTGACACTAGTGCATCCATGCTGGGAACCAAGATTAGACAGGTAAAACCATTAATTACAACAAAATCTAAAAGTAATTTTAGTCTAGTTGGATGAATTTGATCAATTTGTTGTGGGCGACAAACATTCTTCTTATTATTATTAATGGATTTTGCTTGACCATAATAACAGAAAGTGACTCTCTATTAAGACACTCACAAGTCACAACAGATATTATGGGATCATTCTCACTCTCTCTGTAATGTAAATCAAAAACTGCGCTGTGTGTATATAGTTCAGTAAATGTATAGAGCATGTGTTTCAAGGACATTAAATGACTTCATTCAGTAATGCAATAGCCCACTATCTGACTCCTACAGTGGAATATCCGTATCAGAGCTTTCCCCCATGCAATACCATGAAAATCCCTTTCGGCCAGTCACATGTGATGTGTGCAGCTGCATGAGAGGTAGAGACAAAAGTGTAAAACAGATTTGCAGAAAGTTTGGGACGTGGAAACACAGTGCTGTTGTGAGAGTGGAAGGTCAGTTTGCATGGGGTAATGGAACGTTCCACACAACAGCCCCCCCGACCCTTGATCCCTCTCCCCACTTATCACAGACGCACAAACAAGGGATTTTTGATGTGGCCTCACAATAGAGGGCTTTATGATGGTCAGCATGTGGTCCTGATCTTTCTGTATATCGCCCATATAGACTTCTGTAATTGGTCTAGAGCCAAATCATAGCTATATTACACCCACGCACCAAATACAGATGTCCAATTTCACAACACACTGACTGCAACATTTTTGTTTCTTCTTCCGTAGACCAAAGATGCTCTTCTTACCATCTTGAACGATCTCCGTCCAGGCGATCACTTTAACTTCATAAGCTTCTCCAACAAAGTCAAAGAGTGGAAGAATCGCCTGGTGCCAGTCACTCCACTAAATGTCAGAGATGCCAAAAAATTTATTTACATGCTCGCACCCACTGGAGGTCAGAAAGTTTTGCCACTATTATGATTGTATTTACTTTTATATGAGGAATAATGTAAATCTTTCTGACTACCCCTTTTGACAGGGACCAACATTAACAGTGCCATTGAAATCGGCTCCTCTCTGCTTCGTGATTACCTCTCTACATCAGAGGCCAACCCAAACAGTGTATCTCTCATCATTTTTCTGACTGATGGACGCCCCACTGTTGGAGAGATCCAGTCTGTAAGAATACTGGGGAACACTCGCTCTGCGGTGCAAGAGAAATTCTGCATCTTTACCATTGGGATTGGGAACGATGTGGATTATAAACTGTTGGACAGGATGGCACTGGAAAACTGTGGCATGATGAGAAGAATTAGCGAAGAGGCAGATGCTAGTGCCATGCTCAAAGGGTAAGAAACCATTCAAAGTGTTTTATTGATTATGAGTGTTGCACTGCCTTGGCCTCATGCCCTCTATTTGGGATGTGTCTGTCTTGTATCGCACTTACTTGAAATGAGAAAAAAACAATTATGTTTTATTTTCTTGTACTTTTCCGTTTATCCAAATTGATCGTTTTCATGTTCCAAAATGTTGTATCCCTTCTTAAAATGTAATCTAATCTTATGAGACTATTAGCTTTCCTAAATACCTCCTTTCTCTTGTGCGACATAAGCTTCTGTCTGTCATCACGTTATAAAGGAACGAAGAACACAAATGTGACGGTGCTGACAACAGAGGTCTTTAATCAGATGCAGCCTGTCACAGCCTCCCTCTGTTTGGTACAGACCACCTTTCTTCTGTCCTTTCCAGACTGGCCTCTCCTCTCCCTAGATCCCTCTTCCGCACTTGGACACACAAGGTGTTTGTTCAGTTGCTGGAATGTGTGTGCGTGTTGTAATACCTGCGTCTGAGGGGTTAGCCTGCACTGATAATAGGTCTCCTCCGGCTTAAACAAACAGGTTGGTTAAGAGGTGAGAAGGTTTAGTGCCATACGAAAACATGGGACAGGACACAGGCTCTAGAAACTTGCAAACATGCGTGTATAAGAATGTATGCACAAACCCTCAAGTGGGGTGACAAAAGTGAGGTTAGACAAGCATGCTACCCGGAAATAACATACCAGCAAAAATGTTGTTACAATGTCAGTGACTTGTCTTCCAGCAAAGACTCAGAAAATAATGGAGTCATTCTTGGTTCATTTAAAGGTAGGCTTTCCTGAGTTATGTGTAATTACAACAATACACATGTGCAACAATACAGTTTTCTCATGATTCTCGTATCGGTAGGTCACAATTTCAATACATTTTAGACCTCAGAAAAACTTAAATAAGTGTGTCCTCTTTTATTCTTATTATCAATATCAAAATGTAACATTTTATTAAATTACACTATGCCTTCTCTGTTCAGATATAGCAGAGTCAGGCCTTTATGGAGCATTTTTGTGCTGCTTGTGTTTCCTTGACTGTACATAGGGAAACTTGTCATTTTCTTCCCTAAAAATTCTGTTGTAAAAATGCTGCAAGGTATAATTTTCAAGGTATGTTGTCATGCTCATATATTTACTACATAGCCTTTACTGATAGGAACTAAACAGCGTTGGCTATTTAAAAAAGATAAACATTAAATCACCAACTTCAGATTATATAAAATAGTGTTTAGCTGTACCTGTGTGTAAACCTTCCTGACCTCTGATTTGATTATATGTCTTACCAGGTTCTATGATGAAATAGGAACTCCTCTTCTGTCTGACATAAGGATCAACTACACCGACGATTCAGTGCAGTATGTGACACAACATCTCTTCACCAACTACTTCAATGGCTCGGAAATTGTTATTGCTGGAAAGCTGACAAACAAAAGTGCAGAGTCTCTGCATGTGCAGGTCACTGCCACCAATGATGACAAGAGCATCATCCTTGAGACAGATGTGCCACTGCGCCACCGTCAGGTTGAGACAGAGAAGCACGTCAAAGCAGCGACAGCAGCACTGATGGGCAGTGGCAGGCCCTCATCATCTGTCAGCTCTTACAGATGGGATGTTGCTTTGGGGGGCATTGTTGAGGACTTTGCTGAACGTGTGTGGGGTTTTCTCAGTGTTAAAGATGGTCTTCGGTCAAGACTGAAAAGTAAGACAAGCAAAGAAAGAGAAGAACACATCAAGCAGGCCACCAACCTGTCTCTGTCATACAACTTCCTCACACCGCTCACTAGCCTGGTGGTGGAGAAGCCTGAGGTCCTGGCTGATGGGACCATGGCACCAGTGCCCACTGTCTCTCCAGCTCCTCTGGGAGAAGATTCAGCTGCCAACAGTCTGCCAGAGGACACAGAGGAAGGACAGCCCCAGAAATCTGACCAAAGGTCCACTGGCACTTCTCATCACAGCAACACTGTTGGTGAGCTCTTTTGTAATTAGTCGAAAAACAAAACCAGAGCACTATTTGACAACTAAAGCTGTTTTTTTTTTTCTTTTTCTTTTTCTTTGCTTATAGGTAAAAGTCAGTCCAAGAAACCAATCACTATCTCCAAAACATCAGGTGTGTTTTAAGAATATTTTTTCTCTCTTGTGAAGATACTACTACATGTTTCTTGTGATAGTGGGAATGTACAGTGCCCTCCTTTTCCTTCTAATTGAAGGTCTGTAATTTGAAAGCTTGTCGAGTAGACAGAGGTGATCACACAGTCAGTGTGAACAAACAACTCAGGGATGGCTCTGAACATGACCTGAAAAAAGAAGAACACACAAGGTCTAATTGAAATACCTAAAGACACAAAGTGGTACTTTACACATGCAAGTGCACAGGGAGCACGTTTGTGTTACAGCGAAGAGAAGCACCCCATCTGAGGCAGTTAGCAAAGGCTAATGACCCTGTCATTACACTTGCTCTATCATCTCTCGCCTCATCACTTCTCTTTTCATTTCTGTTGGTTCTCACAAGCCCCTCAAAATCATACAAATTAAGCATTTGGAAACAAGTAGTGACTGGTATGTCTCAATTTTTCAGATAAGAAATGTGCTCTACTATACAGTATACTATGGTTGTAATAATCACTTCACTTGTTAAAGGTTGTGTTCACCTGTACACATGTTTTAACAATTTTCTTATGCATGTTCCTCCTATGTGCTTTCTTAGCTGATGGTGACCCACATTTTGTGGTTGAGATTCCACTAAGCAAACTGACAGTGTGCTTTAACATTAATGGTGAGCCCGGACACATCCTGAGTCTGGTCTCAGATCACAAGAATTCTGGTATGTTTTCATCACAAAGCGAACCACAAAGCTATACATAATTGTTATACGGCAAAAAAACACACAAAATTACTTTACCTTTTTCTATAAACTTTAATTGATATTTAAAATGAGAGCTGCATGCCTTACATTTACCTGGTTAAATAAATAAACAGCAACAATATCTGTACAAAGAATGTTGACTTCTATTGTCTACTTTCCAGGTGTGACAGTAAATGGAAAGCTAATTGGTGCTCCTGCACCTCCAGGCAGCCACAAGCAGCAGCGTACATATTTCAACACCATAACAATTGTAGTGGACCACCCCAAACGAGCTTACATTGAAGTGACTCCTAAAAAGGTGATTCTGGATGGCAAAGACCGCATGGTTTTGGCCTGTCATTCCACTGTCACAGTGACCAGTGGTGTATTGACAGTGGCCATCGTGGGGAAGTCCAATGTGACTGTAACCGTGGGAGACAACATAAGCTTCATCGTTCTTCTGCATCAATACAAGAACCCAGCACCATACCAAAAAGACCATCTAGGCTTCTACATTGGCAACAGCAAGGGACTGTCTCCTGACTGCCATGGACTCTTAGGTAAGACCAAAAATGTTTACATTTAAAAAACGTTAAACCTTTTCAAGATCATAAACTACTTAAAATGGTGTGCTTTATTTCTGATGCCTGAACTCAACAACTCAATTCAGTGCTCAACTGAGGAGTCACTTTGTTCATTTTCCTTATGAAACCACATGCTCTCAATCCTTTAGCTGTGAATCACTCCCACTGAGGATCTGCCAAAGAGAAGAGGGTCCGGTGACCCTCCTCAGTGGGCATGCGTTACAGCTCAAGTATTGTGATTTGAAGAGGTAATTGAATAGAGGTAGAATTCACACATATTTTAATAAAGCACCACCTGCTCCTCCAGGTCAGTTCCTGTATGAGGAAGTTGGCTTTGCTGCGTCGGGAGTAGACATGGCGCCCTCTACAGTCCTAAAGGTGAAGGAGCGCTCTGTCCCAGTGGTGCAGAAGACCAGGAAGATCTTAAGTGGAACACAGAGTGTGGACTGTTGGTTTGCTAGGAACAATGCTGCCAAGCTGATTGATGGACAGTATGAGGACTATCTGATGTCCCACATGTTTGATACTGGACACTCAGTACATGGGAGAAACAGATTTTAAGACAGCCATAGACTTTGTATCAAATTTTGATATGTCTAACACCAGTTTTTTTATGGACTACTGTTGTCAAACTTAATTTTATTTTTGTATTTCTAATAAGAATGTGATATTTTATTATATAAAAGTGTTTTTTACATTTTAAATTGTGAATAAAAATACTAAATACTGACAATCAGCCCTTCACATCCCACCACAAAATAACAGGTAAAAGGCATTGTCTTACTAGCTCTTTCTTTTGTGCGTGTATCCACATTCTGGACGTTCACACCTGGTTTCCATGGATACCCAGCATAGTAAGTGGCCCCCTCTTCAGCAGTGACAGCTCACACAGCAGAGTGGTCCAGGCCCCAGACACACAGGCTGAGCAGTGTACTCTGTCATCAGCTGCAGGTCACAAAGCGGCTCGCTCCACCCACACAGGTGTGCACCGGCCATGTCCCACTCAGAGGATCTGTCATCAGGCTGCACTGCTACTACAGGAATCCACCAACAACTGTGCTCCATGTCTATCACCTTTATTCAGAGGAGAGGAGATTAAAGAGATACATTCTGTAAGAAGCACCATTGACATGTGCAGCACACTGGTATGCACTGTGCTCTTCTCAGACCTTGTAAAAAAAAACAAAAAAAACCCAAACAAATTAAATGCAAATTTAAAAAAAAAATACAATTTTGAACACTATTAATATGCAGTTGTGGACAGTTGTTAAAAAAAAGAAAGAAAAAAAACATTTACAGCAACATTTACATTTAATACTTGTGGTTACATCACTTTTCATCAACTTTCCATTACCACAGGCTGAACCACGGAGGACAAAATGTCATATACATACAAAAAAAAAAAAAGTTACAAATATATTACACAACACAAGAGCTGCAGCTGTGTGCATAAATCCCTGTAAATAGGGAATAAAACATTTAAATTAAATGATGATGAACTCTTTAAGGCCATGATTTTAGTTTTACCATCATCACCATCACAAAGGTACACTGTGTCAACTGGTCCCAGTCAGCTTTGACAAAATGCTTTTGATGTGCAACATTAACATACAAAATAAAGTGAATACATACAAAAAGTTTGAATACTTCAACCTGTAACTTGAATTCTGTTAATAACCACCTGAAGTCATGATCATTTAAGCAAAAGAAAGACATATTATAATTAGAGTAATTACAATTTAATTAAAAAAAGGTAAATTATGTGAATAAAATATTTGTTGCTTTCAAATAAAATACATACTTTGCTTTTTGATTTTCTTTGGAATTTGATACCCTCTCTGATTAAAGCTTTGAGTAAAGACTACAATCACCCTGCAGGTGCTGTGCTGGGTAATAATATTTAGCCACATACTTTCAGTAGAGGTTACTCTGAAGTCAGTTTGCACATAGATTATACTATCATACACTGGGTGTTTTTATATATTTATAACATAGTTTTGCTCATTATAATTATAAAAAGCAACAAAAGCTGCCATGACAAACAATCCTAATTGAGTCTAATATAGTATTCAGACACTTAGTGAGAGGTTTTGTGTACATGTGGATACTGGACGGCTCAAGTGAAGGGATGCAGATTTAAACAGTGACCCAGCTGGGTCTCAGTGGTCCTCCTGAATATTGCACTTGGGGAACAGATTCATTTTCATCCTCTTCACCTTCTGAAGCCTCTTCTGTGTCTGTCTCCTCTGTTAAGAGAACCTGGGACAGGAGCAAAGATTTATACATTCACATTCCTACTGTGACTGCAGAAATATTTATCAATACAAATTCTGCATTCTATTCCATAATAATAGATTAGAGTCCCAAAAACTTTAGGAATACAATTCTAGCAATGTACAGTAAAACTGTATTTACTGTAGAACCACCACCACACCAGTCCCTGCCCAAGCCTCTGTATTTGTCATGCACCACTCTTCACACTTTCCATGGCATCACTGTGTGGAAATGCATCTCAAATGTCACTTTTATTCAGTGGGTGAAAACTTGATCTATGGCAATTTGAGGGACTGGGAATATAGTCATTAAACTTAAACCAAATTGTAAGCACAGACACTCACAATCTTCATCCACATCACACTGTAAGTGTAAAACCATTTAAATATTAAAAACAGGATCACACTATGAAAATCCCAAATAAATAAATAAATAAATAAATGGTTGATGTATATGTTCATACACTGCAATACAAGGCTTTGTTTTGTTGTTGTAAACAGCAACACAACCTACTCGTAACAAACACTTAATGAAAGGGGTGAAAAACCACATTGATTTACTGTTTTAACGGAAATATTATGTTCCACATTACGTGACTATGTAAGTGGCGTTAAGTGGTGCATGATCTATTACTGTATATCTTTAATAAAAGGATGACTAATGTCATTTACCAAGCGTGATACGCTCAAGACATTGATTTGATCAAATGTAATTAAGTTTAAAAATGTTTATTTCAATACAGCTTCTTACAGGATAATTTGCATTTCAAAGCTCACCTGTGTTTCATCTGGGTTTAGCAGAGAATCAGCTTTCTTCACAGAGCTGTCACATGTGTCATCCAAACTCTTCATTGTCTTAAACTTCCTCATCATCAAACTATCCACAACCCAGAACATGATGGCCTGCACAAAGAGCATTGGAGAATATCAATAGTGATTGGATACTCTTTAGGATCAATAATATCTAAGCCTTAAATTACACCCACGTTGACAATGAACGGCACAATGAGCATGACCAGCACAAGCTCCAGTTGCGGGTTGGCGATGTAGCCCAAAAGCACTTCTTGCAACTAAAACGGATCAACAAATTCAAATAATTGCATCATATATTCAGTGTATTTACTATACATGTCTACTCTACAATGTATGTATAAATTAGCTGAACATGCTATAACTTCCTCAGTCAACTGGAAAGACTGATAGACCCGATTCTTTTTAGATTTTGAATATCATTGATTTGTATTTAACACCATTAAAAAAGTTTACTGCTTACATCAGACCATCCAGGGATGAGCAGCACCAGGCTGACAACTCCTTTTTCCAGCACCATAATAAGCAAATAAATGCCACATTGACCAAGCCATGCAGCGGCTTGTGGAGGGTCACCTAAAATGTGGATAGGAAAAATGTCACTGAAAATGTATAATGGAAATACAGAAAAGCAAGAGAAAGGACTCTTGGGCAACACAATTTATTAAAAAAAATGTTTTTGAGCTGTAGCAAGAAAGGCGCATCCTCCTGCCAGCTGTGAGCTGATCTATAGTGCCATCCATTGGCAAAATAGGGAAATGCATCCCAAAACTAAAATGAAATAAATTGGATTCAGATTATGAATTACAGACATTATGCGTTTGCTCACCATATTCTCCAAGTGTGAGGAGTGTCCATTGTTTGTATTCCACAAGTCTGGAAACTAACTTCAGAGCCAACCAGATGACCAGCATCCCGAGTGTAGCATCCAAAAGGAAGTTCATCAGATACCTTTCAAACAAGTCAGAAATAGCCATCATTACTGTGACTTAATTTAGGGTTATATTACATAATCAAAATCTTTGTTCAACTCACAGGGAACACGGGTCCTCCTTGGTGAAGGTAGACAGGAAGATGTTGGCAAAGTGAATAAAAAGAGAGCCAATGGCCTGCTTTGATGTGTCATAAAACCTATTAAGGCAACTTGATGAGCCAAAAACATAATGTAACATATTTAAAACAATTTGCGGATGGCAATATCTCACCAAATCCTCCATGGTCGTCTAATTCGCGCTGGTTCCCTGAATCGTTTTACTGTAAAGAACAAAATAAAAAATTTGATTTGAAAAAACACCACATTGTGATCATGTTTGTTTCTGCCACGAGTTTTTATTTTCTCTAAAGCACTTCCCAAAACACACGCATCTACACTTCTCCATCTCACAAGACCATAGTCTTCTCCAGCTCAAAAGACAAAAGAACGTGGCTCAACAAGTGAAACAGAAATATATTTATTACTTTTTTATAAGCAATGATGCAGTTGTTTCAATGTTTTGCATAGCTTGCTTTAAAATAAAGTTTTATTTGATTGGGTAAACTTTTTGAATGTGACAAGTTTTTTTATTTTTGATCTCAAGGAAAGTCCCATGATAGCTCAGAGGAACAAGAAGTATAAACTGAAATCAAGAATTGTGCAATATTGTATTGTTTGTCACTTTAATTTGGATTGTTTGCTTTGATACATAGACCTACAGGAATTGAAAAGTTATTGTGGATATTTTTCTGTTTGTGTAGCCAACCACCACTGAGCTGACCTTTGAGTCCAACAGCTAAAATAATACAGTGTTTTAAAACCAATCAAATTTATCAATGCAAGGCTTATTGATATTGCCGGTGAACACAAATCAGTCTCAATGATTGTCTCATCAACTTGCAGGCCCCACTGTGAGCTTGTGGAGTTTCCTGGATACAGTCCTAGATCCTAGACTAGTTTTCATAAATACATAGTGCTAGAGGGAAGGGAACACAGCCAAAACTTAGTGATTGCAATGTTGGGGCATGTTATCGGCATCCATATGTCAGCTGCCTCAGCATCACAAGGTTACTGAAGAGTAGTCATTGTTCAAGCAACCAAAGTCCACACTGTCTGTCAATGAGCATCTTGTTTTTGTGTTAATATACTCACTCTCCCATGATATTAACAGTTTTTCTTTTTAAACAATGTAGAAATAACCTTAAGGCTACTTTATGTATTATAGTACTTAGTCTTGCTGTTATTTAGGCTTTGTTGTTGTCGTTTTATCACTTTTTTATAAGTCAGCTTGAGATTTGCATTGATTTACTGATTTATTGACTTGCTACGTGCACGTTTTTAAGGATGCTGGGGTAAAGTGAGCAGGCCTGGTGGGTATTAGGCTATATTATCCCCACTGATTGGCTTTTACGCCTACCAGTTTCCTTCAGAATTAGGAAAACAATGCCACACACTAATAATGCATGTTCATTATAATATCGACGATGTTTTAAGGAGGAGGAAGTGTCACATACTCACACATTAGAGTGCTAAAGGCGACGATGCCAAGCAGCCCCTGTATGAGCACACCGAACCTGTCCGTGAGCGCGCCGTTCTCACAGCCGTGAGGACTCGCTTTATTGATGTCCGTCATGTTTGTTACTTCTGTTGTAGGGGCATCCAAAGACCTTCTCACCAAAAACATTTCACCATATACCGCGTCCATGTTGACACGACGGCAAAACAACAACAGAACGACGCACGGCGATTTGGCACTAAAAACCCCTGTGCGCCCGCAGCTCGCCTCCTGCAAAAGTCTCCAACTCACTGGACTGAAAGTCTCCTTCAAACCAACGCCGCATCCTATTCACGGAACTGGGAAAATACAACAAACGTCTCACTGGCATCCATTTTTAAGAAAACGAAAACATCAACGTCAATGGTCTGGATGAAAAGAACATCCGGTATGACTGTCAAAATAAAGGCACATTTTTACTGACTATTGTTGTCGTTAAATGTCAATTTTATTCATTGTCTATTTTAGATACTATGGTACGAGCATATTTTGTTATGCTTTTTTCATTGTCTTAGGGTTCCAGTTTAGGTTTGGGAGCTTGATGCGTCAGAAATTATTGATCTGACTTTGGCCCCTCATCCGCTCCTTTGTGTGCGCCAAACTGTGGCGCGCCTTGGCACGTGCATTTAAGTGTCCTACGGTGCTCTCAAAAGTCAGTAGGCAAAACACAAAATAGTTTTAGTCTCACTGTAGCCTGTTTGTTTACTTTGTCTGTAGAGGGCAGCCTCTGGGAATAAATAGACGGGGGGTAGCAAACTCGATTGAGTTGAAATTGTTATGGAATTAAAAAAAAAAAAATAAATAAATAAAAAAAACTTTTTTTTTTGTGTAGCCTGACCAAAACTGGACACATGTGGCATAATTTTGTACCCAAAGTGTCATTGTGGGTGCTAAAAAGACAAATTGACGCAAATTACAACAAAACAATTGATTAAAGGGACTAATCCTCCAGTTGTGACTAGACTCCAGCTCAACATAAAACCATCATTTTCAACCAATGCCTCACTCGCTCAATTGTGTTTAGCCTAATTGAAAATATGTTGGCATAAAAAGGGAGAATCCCTTCTAAGAAACTTGTGCACTACTCGCAAATGTATGTGCGTTAAAGGTAGACTTAATCCTGTCCAGTACGCGCGCGTGCGCTTGGAAAAGCTCCTTCTTTGGCAGATTAATGAAGCGCGGCACGCGCTTGAACCATCTGTCCTGCGCACGTCGTCAGCGCCTCTTCGTCACGCCTTCTTCACTTTTTTGGCATAAAGCAAAAAAGGCCTACACCACTCCGACGGGACCACCAAAATGATGTGTATAATAGCCTATATTTTAATTAGACAATTGTCATCTGTATACATGATATCTGAGGCTTCTTGCCAGTGTCCACAGATAAAAGTGTTTCAGATTCAGGATGAAAAACATTAGTGACATTTCTGATAACATCAACTTTACGTTAGGAATAGGTTAGAACAGCTTGACTCACAAAAAAAGTTTCCCTTTTGCTATTCATCAATAAAACCATTATTGTATTTTTGTATACAGTATTCCTGCTGTCAGGGTTTACTTGGAAGATATGCATAATATGCGGTGAAGTGTACTCTTACCACTAGAGGATACTGTTGACTTTAAATACACAACTATGAATTAACCTAG
Organism: Periophthalmus modestus; assembly: GCA_019594935.1. NCBI lineage: Eukaryota > Metazoa > Chordata > Actinopteri > Gobiiformes > Gobiidae > Periophthalmus > Periophthalmus modestus. The sequence continues at coordinate 34,002,574 of JAIEZT010000054.1, read as the reverse complement.
CAAATGCTTTTCTAATAATTAATAACAATCCCTATCTTTTTATATTTTAATCAGACTATTTGGCACTCACCACAGATGATGTATCTACCCATCAAGAAGTTATCAGACCCCATGTTAACATATATTTAATAATTATATTAATACTAAAGCCTGAATGATACACATTTGCTCTGTAGAAAGCATTCCAATAAATGAAATGTTTGGATAAAGTGTCCAAAGGATGGTTACACGTTCTGTGTAATAAAGGCGCCAATTAGGATACATACTAAATAATTTCTATTTTCTTAATTTTTTTTTTTTTTTTTTTTTTTTCCACACACAGAGGTATGTAGTCACACATAAAAGGTCAGTGAGAGTTGCTTGGAAATATGTGTAGATTTTTTTTGGACATGCGCAGATCACAGATGCCATATTGGAACGGGGGCAGTAGCAACTGAAAGACGTCGGTTGCGTTGCACTGCTCGGACTCGCGAACGAGGAGAGGAAACGAACAGGAGCCGAGAGGAGCAGAGGTGACAAAAACTTGGACAGGTAAGACAGGTGATGGCCCCACGAGCTCCCCGTGTCTTTCCTGTGCTTACACTCTGTTATTTTCAATCTTACGACGAAATAAACGCGGCTTGAGTTGGTTTTCTCCTCCTCCGCTTAAAACCCTGAAGTGCTCCCGAGGCGGTTTCTGTAGAAACGCGAAAATAGTCCTGAACGTTTTTTCCAGAGCTCAACTTGGCCAAAGTGTCTCACGCAGCGCAGCGAGCACATATCAGTGGACATTGGAATAGATTACACAGGACAAGGTCTCCTTTCATTTTGTTTATGTCCCGTCTTGTTTATTAGTGAGTATTATTATTTAATTTAATCATTTTTAAACATTGTCAAAATATTTTGAAAGAAAAATGTTTAAACCGAAAGAGAAAACGCGTAAAACGTCTGGTGCTTGTTTTTTTGGTTTGTGTTTTTGACGAAGTGGCGGAGACAGCAGGTCTGAAATCGACATTGTTGTACTTAATGTTTGGTTTGTAAATGACTTGTGTGATGTTTTTGTTGGTATGGAAAAAGCCCACACTGCTAAAATGTCAAAGCACTTTCAACATGGCGGGTAATGGTGTTCGTATAGGAAAAACTGCGCCTTAAAATCTTTGAACGAGGAAAAAATACAATCATAGCAGCTACCGCGATCAATTCTGTTTCGTTTGGTGTAAATATACTATGTTTATTGAATTAAATCCATTGTGTGAATTTGGCGGCTTGGTGGGAGTTTTTTTCCGCTGCAGTTTTGAGTGTGCAAAGTACATGAGCAGTGTGCCAGCCAGCCTGCTGTTCAGCTGCCTACACCCCCTCCCTCTGCCTCATCTTCCTCGTGTGCACTTAAACGTTTCCTCTTTCACTTTTATCACGAAACCCTCTCGACCGCACACTTTTATTTTTATCATTACTTTAAGTTAATCTACATAACACCACAAACACAATTATTTCAGCTTTTTCGTTCTTTGCTGACAGTAAACCACGCGCGTTCTTGGTTACATCCCACAATTAAACCCAATTTTCTTGCAGAATTCCCTCTAAATAGACAAATCATTGGTTAATTGGATCGCATATGCTCTCTTATTCTGTCGCTCCTCTCTGTAAATCAGGGATGTGCAGAAGTCTATTATTCTCAGGGAATCCTCCTACAGATTTGAATTGGCACTATAATGAACTCAAACAATAAAAGCCCAAAAGGGTTTATGAATCCGTCATACAGATCTGTGTTCTATGCCGATACCAGAAAGGTTGGAAAGGGGGAAGCACAATGGAGAACTTCTAATGGAAAAACATTAGTTACTCTGAGATTAGAATGGATGGAATATACACAAGAAATCTGACTTCTCTTTTGACTTGTTTACTGGATAATCCGAAGGTCAGTTGTTATCACTTACATTTTTGAAAGGACTGTGTGAAAAGGTCTTTTGAATGTTTTCTACAATGACAGGCTACAAAGTAAGAAGTGGTTTGAGGACCGTTTGTGTCCTCTACTGTATCTGACTCGCGTTGCACCCGAGGTCTATTAAAACTGGATTTGATATTATTAATAAGAGAAAATTGAAGCTAATTGTTTTGATAGTGTGTTGCTCTAGAAGAATGGACTGTGAGAGAGGAGGACCAAACACGGAGTAATACCATGCAGTGGTAGTTAATCTCCTAAATCCCCCATTAAATCTTTGGCAGGATGAGTTTAGAGAAAGGCAGGACAACACGTGGATGCACAGGGCTCCCAATGGGGGCTAATCAATAAAAGCCTCTGCTCAAGGAGGACCATGGGGGCACAAATGCTCCGTATTTTAGATTAACCTTCCAAGAATATAATCCCTAGTGTCCAATCTGGGACACTTTTGTCATTCCCTGTGGGCTTCTGATCTTAGCCTAAAACAATAGTAGTAAATTATATTGTTTATTTTAAGTTGTTTTTAAGTAGAAGTCATGTCTTTTACAGTTATCTATGTTGACTTTGAGCTGACCACTGTTTTGTGTTGAGTGTTTTCTTTGTAATTTTGCAATGAAATTAATTTGAAGTGTGAAGTCGTTTATTTTAACTATTTTTTGAGCTTCATTCTCTAGTTAAGACTATAAAACTATATATAGAACCTACTATATAACTAGTATTATCTGCAGTCGTATGCAAAAAGAAAGCACACATAAATCATTATCATTAATTCAGTACTGAATTAAAGAGTCAAATATTATTACAAATATTATGGTGAACTATAAGGGTGAATTTGAATGATATGACCAGTGAACATGTGACTAAAGCATGATTTAACTGCATAACCAGGATTTACAAGAGATAAAGCATGTGACCTTTCTATGTTTGCAAAGCAAGCAAACACATCATGGGGAATTTTTGTCAGTAATATTGTTGAACAGTGGCATATTTCCTTTTAAGAACAAAATGGAACAACTCCAGGAAGTTAACTTTGTTGCAAATGAGATCAATAACATAGTTGAAACATAAATAATATGGCTAGTATGTTAATTACACTGTTGTTTATTGTACTTACTCTATGAGTACTGTCAAGCTAAAGTATAGGGGGATTTTGGGGGGGAATCCAGTTTGCGATGAGAAGTTATATTTGATAAATACTTTTTATTGTAGCATGGGGAATTTTCACAATTACTAAGCGTGGTATTGAAAACCATAGGGAACTTTTGCAATTTAAAAAAAAAAAAAAAAAAATGAAAGGCTGTGAGAGGGGAGAAGGGCAACATGCAGCGTCATGTGAGCTAAATTAGCTCAGCTTGTTGTTTACGCAATGGATGTATGCTGTAGCCACAGAGGGACAGCAGGGGGGTGTGAGGGGGCGGGGTGGCACATACAGGCAGCACACTGGGGAGACTGTCACAGTTTGGAGCCTCACAAGTCTGTATTGTAAATATCCACAGCACAAGCTCTGTGTCTTTAGGTTTGGGGTGTTTCCACTAGACTACTCCCATTGTCTTTTCCCTTGCAGATACTTAATCTTTTTATGTAATGTGAAAAGTTTTTTATCATCATTATTATTATTATTAATAAAAAAAAAATTGGTTTAAAATGTATTAGTGGGATTCCTATTATTTCTTTTCAAAGGTGTGGAAGATATTCTACTTTGAGACATGGATCAACACAACAAATGTGAATGCAAAATAGCCTTGATAGTTAATGCTTTCTCCACATGGATATCACATCTATAACAATAAACAAAGTTGAAATACAAATTGATGATAATGACTTCCAGATATCAAACAAAATTAACCAGGTCTGTAATTTCAGGCTTTCCACCACATTATTTCTCATTTCCATGTCAACAGTGATATACAAAGTTTTTCTACTTAGGCTCTGAGTTTATGTTAGCATGCATAAACACTGACATTCATTATAATAAAATACAAAAGTGTGCTTTTAGCCTTCATAGATGAGAATGTGCCAGGGATTGCAAATATGAGCAGATTCAAAAAAATGAGCTGTTAAATGTAAGTAAATGTAAGATTTGTTTTCTTCCAGTTGTCTTATGGAAGTTAAGAGATGAACTAATCCAGACTTGAAGAACCCAGAGTCAGAGGATCTGCTCTTCACATAAAAATGCAGTCTCTCACCCAAGAGCAAACCCCAGCCTTCACTGTGGTCAAGTCTCACAGTCCAACCAATGGCAAAGAAGAGGAAGTGAACACAGGTGCGTCAGCCTTTGTTGCACACTGAATAGTGAACTGTGGCTATAGCAACAAAAATGCAGTCACTTTAGATGATATGTTAATTTATAGTGGAAACGTGGAAACGTGTGTATATATATATATATAGAGCTTGGTTAGGGGTAGGCTGTTTTGCATTATGTTATGATTCACTGAGTCACTTCATTTAAATGGGCTTAAGCATTGCTGGGCTGTGTTGGTGTTAAAGTTTTAGAGCCTCAAAGACAAGCCTAAATGGAAATATCTTCATCCCAACTACAAAGAAATGTGATTTCATTCAAATTAGGATGTTTAAGTTAACGTTTTACACATTTTTCATTGTTTAGTTATTGCTTCAAGACTGAGTTGCCTAAGTAGATTTTTTTTTCTTTATTGTGCAAAAATATATGCTAAGAAAAAATTGTGTGAGTGTTAAGTCATGGACATTTATTACATTCTTTGATAAGAGTATTAACAGTATGCAAAACTATTTCCTATTCATAACAAATGACCAAACTGGGTAAAACGTTCATTAGCTTTGTCATAGATTTGTTTTTTAATAAAAACTCCAAACAAGTGCTGAAAACAACATATATTCAAATAAAGGTACATGTGTCGTTTTAGGGAATTACACTTATTTGTTATGATTATGAAAGATGATTGACATGATTGTAATTGTAGATGCAGATTCCATCGAGGAGGAGGCTGAGTTTAACTGGGAGGAGTACGTAGAAGAGAAGGGTGGGAGTGCCGCTCCCCACACCAACTTCAAACATGTAAGACAGACTACCGCTACACTATCACTGCACCTTTAAACAACCACCATGGCTCCCGACAATATGCAAAATCCTTTAATGACATATTGAAAAGAGTAAGGCTTTGGTCGGGCTGAGATAATGCTATGACAAGGGCTCTGAGTGGCTCTGCTTCCTTATGACACAACTTGTCTAACAAACCTTGCCAGTTTTATCTGACGCTTCAGCACACTTATTGTTTGTTACTGATGTGTGAATAAAACAATAATTAAAAAAGGCAAAAAGGGAAAGCCTATATAATATAATTTATACATTTATATTCACACATTTCAACTTATATTTTAGGAATTAAAATTGCTTTGTAAACTTGATTTGGCTACAACAAATGACAAATAATCTAAAACACTACTCCACCATTTTATCATTTTGTATTGTCTGATTTTTAAAAAAAAATGTTACACAGCATTGCTACCATTACCTTGTTACATCAGAGGACAGGAGCAGATGGGAGAGGGCACTGATGATGCAAGACATTATCCACCTCTGCTTCCTGTGTGACCCATGGAGCCTCTCTCTGCTCCCGAGTCCAAATGTGTGGAGGACTTTAATTCAAGATTTAAACAAGTGTGTCAGTATTTCAGCTCCTTACATCAGTCTGAAGTGATGAATGTAATGAGGTTAAAAGATATGTTTTATGAAAGTTCCAATGCCAGACAAACTCATTGTGCAGTGCTTTGAGCAACTGTGGCCTCTCGGGAAGCCAAATTGCTTTGTTAGTAAGTGGATTGAGTCACTGGCAAACGGACCATGAATTCCCCAGAAAATGTGATTCAGTAAAGTGCAGTCCTCTCTCTCACTGGACAAATTGAAGCAGTGATTTCTTTCTGGCCCAATACACGCAGAGGCTGAGGCTAACCCTAACTGTTGCACCGCCTCTTACATAAGCAGCCCGGAGTGATACAGCACGTTTGCATTGTTGTAGCAGGAAATCACAAGGCCATTTGCTTTGTGTTTATTTCTAAGATGTTGACCCTTTCCACGCAGTTGTGTGCGGGCATGTTGAATGTGAACATCCTGTTGGTCTCTGAAGTGACCTATATGGCTGCCTGTGGCTATGGTTGGAATGCACTAGCCATTTCAAATAGAACCATAGTTAATTTATTCTCCAACATTCCACATAGCCCCATGGATTACACCCAGTATAAAGCCAAGTTGGCAACAGAAACAACACTGTAAGATTTGCCTTTCTATATCTTCAGGTGGAGATTAGTCTACAGAGCAGCTTCCAGCCAGGAATGAAGTTGGAAGTGGCCAATAAGAGCATCCCAGACACATACTGGGTAGTGACCATCATTACCACATGTGGCCCGCTGTTGCTCCTGCGTTACAGTGGCTACGGAGAGGACCGAAAGGCTGACTTTTGGTGTGATGTCATGACCGCAGAGCTACACCCAGTGGGCTGGTGTGCACAGAACAAGAAGACCCTTATACCCCCGGAAGGTAAGCCTGGATCTGGTCAAGCAACTGTTGTCTGAAAAATGAAATAATGCTAGCCTTGATCATTTGGATTTCACTTCATTTGTGAGTAAAAAGAAATTGTGCTACACTATGTACTTCTTTGTGCTCTTCAAATACTATCTTATCTAGATTAGGTAAACATAACGCATTATGTAGTAAGTTTCCCTCCCTGTGATAAAGGCATATGACGTCTTCAAAGAATGCTTTCCAGAAATTTGTGGAAGGACTGGTTTGAAACCTGGACGTAAATGATCAAGTCAGGGTAGTCAGGGCTAAAACCTGGCTCAATGAGAATGAGGCTGACAAAGAAATAGGATCTTATTCTGACTTTATCTAATAAGTTAAACATTAAAATCTTGATTCAATCATTGTGAAACTCAGATATAGTGCCATGGTGGGTACTAATAACATCTGTGTACTGTGCAGCCTGGCAATTATCTAGTTCCGCTTGTTTCCATGCTTCAATCTGTTTTTTTACAAAACAAACTTTTTGTTGTAAATTAAAACATATATATACCACAGATACTCACTCACAGTATGGCTGTACAAAGCATTTATTTTTCTTGACACTTCTTCATTGATGGATGAATAGTGTGTGTCTTGGTTGTTGTGGAGATGACCTGGATCTTTTTCCCTGCTACTTGGTTGTCCTTGTGCTCACATATCCTCCTCAATCATTGATGGTATTTTCAACCACTTTCTTGTTTGAGATTCAGTAAGTAAATCTCTTGCATAATGGTCACATATTTTTTTTTTTTTTTTTTGCATTGCATTTTTGTGTGTTGTATTTTATAGCATCTCATCTGTGTGCAGTCTTTTGTTATGTAATAATTATGAATGATCAGTTAGTTAAAGATTATTAATTTTCCCATCTCTGAGTAAAAGTGGTCTTTCTATTCCTGTTTTTTTTTTGTTTTTGTTTGTTTATTTGTTTTTTTTAATAATACAGCTTTTCTTTTCCTACTAATTTAGTGTAGTGTAGTGTGACGTAATATGATTTTTGTGGATCATTGCATTGGGCTTGTAAGTTTTGTACAGCATCTAAAGTGTTTTTGAACTTAGGGTTCTGTACAGTGTACAGAACCCTTAGTTCAAAAACAGTTTGAACTACGAACTATGCAACAATGCCAGCTGTATAGTATACAGCTGGCATTGTTCATGATGCAAATTGTCCCAATCTTTCAACAATTTCTGAACAAAGTTATTGCTATTTAATTTCAGAGATGTGCAAAATTTGCAATAACTTTTTGTAAGACCTAACGGTTACTCAGTGTGTATTTTTAATGTTACTATTAGCTTTTTTATTTGTTTAATTTTGTGTATTCTTTTCTCAGATAACATTTACCTGAGAAAAGGTAAGCAGCCTTGACAATGACTCACAAATTTAGCAGCACTGCTAATGACTTTAAATTACACCATGTTAATATCATAGGCCTTCATTCTGCCTCCTCATGCTCCCTTCTTCACCTCTGAACAGGAAGTGACCTCACAGTTGTGACCATGTGCCTTATGCTGCATGTGACTCACTGAAACACTCTCGCTGAGCTGCGCTCCTAAGATAACTCTTGTGCACCGACAAATGTAATGTCCTGATAAAAACATCTCCTGTAGTGTGAGATAAGCAAACGGCAAAAGTCACACACCAAGTTAACAGCAGAAAATCCTGAGTGTAGTATTTTTATTTTACTCTATGATCAGTATCCACAACTGACAAGATACTTTTCAGATATTATTGACTGATGTTGCATTTTTAAAATTATTTTTCTTTGTCATACTTGATTGGTGTATTTTATTACTAATAATAGTTTTGTAATATGTGTAGTTCAGTTGACATTTTGAGTCATAATGAAGCAAGTATTATACGTTATTCATTTAAAAAAAAAAAATGGTAATACCTTTCCAAAGAAATCTTCTCAATAATGAAGATTGCGTCTTTTTACAAGCACAGACCTCACATATTTCCTGCAGTGGAGTGCAGTGGAATCTGATGACTCACAAAAACAAACAGGGCTAAATCTCTCATCGAACTTGCACAGTCACCGTTGCCTCCCACAGCCCTTCTGAGCTCCTTCACTTCCATGGCCCTCCTGCTAAGTGATGTATTCAGCAAGCCTTTGTGCTCTTAATAACAACCCCAGTGTTTGTTTGTTTATTTATTTTTTTGGGACAATATTAATGAACAGACATGATACAACATGAATGTAAACACACCGGCTTATAGCCAAAGGCTAATTTCCAACCGTTGTCCCTAGGATTTCGGTCACAAAAGGTACAAAATGAAAATTGCACACTAGACTCATTGCACATTTTCCATCATTTCACATTCTACTCATTGCACCATTCCCTTAATTGCACATTACACTCATTGGACAGTCCCCATTATTCAAGACAATTACATTTTATACCAACCAATATATTTGCTGGAATTTCCCCACTGTGGGACTAATAAAGGCATATCTTATCTTATCTTAACCCCCTTCATATTTGCCCATACATGCAAATATGTCTCTATAGAAAAGTTAAAATCACATTGCCACTATAGATGATGCATTTGGTTTGACCATAACCAGTTTTTCATTTGAGCTTTAAAAGAACTGTACATGGAACATTCTCTCAGGTTCTTTTCCCAGTTTTTACTGTGTCTGCATCACATATCATCTATGTCATCTGATCAATACTGAGCATTGTTGAAATTTCAAACTAAACCATAGAAAAGCAGTAAGGTGCAGTCAGAAAGACTAAATGAATGCATTAAAATTGCAAAAATCTCCCTGGACATGTCAATATAATGTGCTCCCCTCACTCCGACAGCGCAACCTCATGCACATTAATTCAGCGCATTTTCTCAGTGCCTCTCCATAAAAATGTATTAAGTATATTGTTTGTAGATTTTTTTTTTGTGCTTTATCTTTTTTATCTTCAGGACAACAAATCTTGTGCACAAGTGAGCACTTTTAGCAAGTTAAACCAACCCAAAGTGAAGCAGGGGCGTGCCTGTGGCTGCACAGTTACTGCAAGAAATATAGGCTATATGTGAAAACAGTAATGTGTTAGCTTTCACTTCAGTTTTAACTGAGGCTTTAAGCAATAATTACAAGTAAACATCTTAATAACACCACATTTCACTGTAGAAAAGGGTTTACTGTATGTATGTAGTTATGTATTTGTATATTTTTGCTGTATTTCCCCCCACCTATTTAATTCTTTTTAAATACTCTTTTTTTTTTTCAAGTGTGCCACTTGCTTGTCTCCATGGAGATGTTATTATTTTGCCTGGAACGTAACACAGTATGGCATTAATTGTGTCCCTTAACATTTGGGTCTGTCTGTCCCATATTTGTACTGGATCCTAAAAGTGAGTTTTACTCCTGATCACAAGTTTGGTCATGTGGTGTAGGTGCTGCTGGCTGCAGAGATTCTGACAGAGCTCATTTGCATAATGAATTCACCACACTGCTTCCTGTCGAAGTCTGCTGCAAATGACACTGCTTTGTGTCTGATACAAGTCAAGTGTTTGTGAACGATAGCCTCAATAGATGTGATCCGGGCTGTGACTATATGACCTGTGGGCATGTGGTGTTATTTCCAATACTGTTTTGAGTATCAATTAAGATATTAATGTTTAAATTTATTCTGTTGTTGTTGTATTAGTAATTACTGTGAATACTGCACTGCTAATCAAACATAACTACATGGAAAAAAAAAAAGTTCAAAACAACTAGTCAGGCAGACCTATATAAAGCAATACATTATGAATTTTCTAAGAATCTTAGATTGCTTAGGGGTCTGTGTTCGAAGGGGGGTGAGAGTGTTGCTGCCTGAAAATTGGTCTCCAAGGTTAATTAAGCTCTTATTGCTATGTGAAAATCAAGCCTTTAAAGGCTCGGTCATCTTCTCCCAGCAAAAGAATAAAGAAAAGCCATAGCATAATAAACCTGTGGAGAAAGTTAGGAGAAAACAGC
>JAIEZT010000054.1:33674660-33987160 GCA_019594935.1 Periophthalmus modestus | reverse complement strand
CACATCTGAGCAACCTTTATATTAACCTTATTGACCCACAGTATATTAATGTGTGTGTAAAATTATTGGCAATAATAATTAAAATGAAACTGTTCTATTTATCCGAACAGGTGTGAGGAGTGTAATTAATATATGAATGAAACATAATTCAGTGCCAGCCATGGAACCAACTGGCCACTTTCCATAGCGTCACTGTGAAGGACCTATAGTTGAATGTCATAACACATAATTACATTTTTTGCAGGTGCAGCAAATGGAAGATACTGCTGCTCAAAGATATTTGTAAACCATCGCTGTTTCTCAGGACCGTACCTCAACAAAGGCAGAATCGCTGAACTGCCGCAGGCGGTGGGGCCTGGTAAATGCGCACTTGTCCTTAAAGAGGTGAGCCAATGTAAAGATTACACCTGTTTCACGTCCCACGATGTTAAAAATGACATTTACATTTTAAAGGAAGAGGGCGAGACAGAGGGTGAGATGTTGTCTTGTTAACCACCTGCAGTCTCCCAGCAGTGTCTTCATCCTAATGTGCGAAGCTGTCAGTCAACTGTGTTTACATACAACCATTGTGCTCCAGCTCCACCGCTTAGCCAAACAACCACTTAATTTCTCTTGGGACTTGTGTGTTTATTGTGTGGACATACACTTGAGCTCCTGTGGAATGGTGTGGTGTGAATATGTCCTTGTCATTTTGCTCTGATCTTGTATTATGTTTAAGTGGAGTCATATTATGTCAGAGATGTATATTATTTAATGTGTATGGTGTGGCTTGCTTTCAGCTGCTTACTATGCTGATCAACGCTGCCTACAAGCCTGGGCGAGTCCTGAAGGAGCTGCAGGAAATGGAGAGTCACAGCTGGGACTGTCAGGAAGAGACCCTCAAAGCCAAGTGAGTCGCTTAATACACCAAGAGATACTCTAAAGCTAATCTTTGCATATTGTTTTGTCATATAATTGTCTAAAATGTTACCACCCAAAAGTGTTTAGTTTTTGTTTGCCAGGACAAGTTACTGGTCAGGTCTGTGGAAAAGCAAACCCACTCAGAGTAATGTGTTTCATGACCAACTGTGGAACATTTCAAAGTATTAACCTCCATAGAGACAAGCATCTAGCAGCCCCCCACCAGAAAAAGTTAGTTAGTGCAAGATGGAATAAATCTTATAGTTTAATGTTTAAACAAGAACCACAATGTACTGTAAATGAAAAATGTACTGCAGGTAAATTTCTGTATATTCTGGGTCGCAACATCAATCAAAGTGGCTAAGCTAGACAAGTCTTTTGGTTCAGTCTTCTTTATGTAAATGAATATTACTCATTCGATTTCCCTAGAAGCCTATTTTGTGATTTATTCAGACATTAATCTTTCACTGTCAAGTAGATTACATATAGTTCTAACTTTTATTGTTCTTATAAGTATAGGGTCATAACGCCACATCCTTCCCACACTGTCTTTTCAGATATAAAGGAAAAACATATCGCTCCACTATCCGGATCGTCCGAATTGCAGACCAAATTCCAGAGTTTTGTCGAAAAGTGTGTCTGAAGCTGCAGTGTTGTCCGAACCTCTTCAGCCCACTCCTTGTTACTGATAAGTGCCCAGAGAACTGCTCACTACAGACTAAAACCAAATTCAGTGAGTGTATATGTAATTAAACGCATCTTTTCCAAAGCCACAGTTATGAAGCAACCCAAATGAAAGCATGCACAACCCTAGTGTATAATTGACTTAAGTGTTGTTTTGGGTGTAAGATTTTCAACATCTGCTGTGCATCCTTAGCTTACTACTATGGAAAGAAAAGGAAACTGTCCAAACCTGTGGGAGGAGAAGACACTGAGGGTGAACAGGCCAAACCAGCCCGAAAGAGAAAGAAGAGAAAAGCCATCTTTGTGCAGAAGAAACGCCGCTCCTCCACTGTTGATTACACTTACGCAGGCTCGCCACTGGTTAGGACACTTTTTTACTAACTTAAAGTGTCATTTTGTGATTCACTTAAAATAATGTTTTTTATTAAAATTTACACTAAATATATGAGATATGGTGACATTAAATTAATACCAGTGCCCTTTTTATCAGTGTGCTTCCTGCTACATACTACATATATGTGATTTCTTCAGTAAATTGTAAATGCATTACAATTTAAATCAATACAAAGAAAGTTTGGTAATTTACTTTTATTTTTTGCTTGCTTTTAAAAGACATGTTAAACAAAAACACTTAACAAAGCATTATTAGATTCCTATGTAGGTTTGGTAGTGGTATTAACAAAATGCTTATTTTGGTCAGTGAGCAAAAATACAATTGGTTGCACAAAATCTTTGCATCTATAGTGTCATTGTTACTGTGCGTAGTTGAAATTTGCCTCTTGGGAATATGTGTGTGCGCCTTAATGACTGTGTTGTGATCATAACAACAGATTACAGGAAACGCTGTGTTAAACAGAAATGTCATGCCACTGGGGTCCTGTTGTGACTTTTGTTTGTGGAAACATATTTCATCAGTGGCTTATATACAAACCAGAACAAAAGCTCACCAAACAACAAAGAAAACACACTTCAAATGTTTTTATACTTGCATCTATATGTTTGGTAAATCATGATTGCAAAGCAATTTAGAGATGGGAGCTAAGGTTTAACCACCTCATTCAAGACCTAAACAGAGGCAGTTTACAGAATTTCTCCCAATGACATCGCATTATTTTCAGTTAGTTTTTGATTTATATCAATCAAAGGAAATGTCTCTAAGTGGGATGCATGATTGAAGACATATTACGCTTTTTGTGAGTATTTTGTATTCAGGTATAACATACATAGATCATTATTTTGCACTGTGTTCAAGCAATATTGATCTAACATGAATTAATAATAGAAACTGGCTATTGACTTGATTTTTTTTTTTTTATTTTAATAATTGCAATTATTTTTATTTAAATAATTGCATGACTCAATACAAATGCAACTCTTAACTAATGATAGGGAATGCCATTATAATATGGTCAAAATCTCATCTCTCAATTGATTTTACGCATTATTTCCTCTTTATCAATGCATAAGCAAATGTTTGTATTCCAGGACAGTGATGAGGGAGATGAAGATGAAGACTTCACTTTACATTCGGGCAGTGAAGGCACCAGCTCTGAGCCCCGTGATGACTTGTCTGTTGCCGAGGTGAGCAGCAGTCGTCCACGTCGGGCTGTAACTCTCCGTAAAGCTGCAAACTCAGGACACAGCAGTCAGGAATCCACAGACAGAGAGCTGAGGAGGTCCACCCGCTCCCTGTCTGCATACAACCAGAAAGACAACAAGTACCAGCCCCCTAAAGAACAGGATGTTCAGGTCAGTCAAATGTATCACGCAAGCCAGGTCCTTTGCAACTGGCTTAAGACAAGTTTGGCAAATAAAGTCAAAATAAATAGGTACATTGTGTGTTGAGCTTTTACTGTCTAGAATTAGAAACTAGCATCTTGGGGGGAAAAAATGTTTCAACAGTACATTTTCACAGGATGAGTAGATTGACCAGATTGCAAATTGGTACAAATATATTGCGCTTTATTATAGGGCTGGACAGTCAATCAAATTTCTGTTCAAATCAGTTTCAGTTGATAATATGCTTGTTTGTTTTTTTTAGTTGAGAGATGAAGAGCCAGTTGCACTATGTTATGTAGCATGTTGTGATATGGTGTACTTTTTTAATTAAATGAAACTTGCCTGAATATTACTTATTTAGTATATGACACTCATAGACCACATCTTTCCAAAGTCTTAGAATATACTGTATGCTGTGCTGTCTGCTTGTAGGTGGAGGAAGGTGAAAGTCAGCTAGTTCTTGACAGAAACCCTTTGGAGTGGACCGTGGATGAAGTGGTTCAGTTCATTAACTCCACAGACTGCGCATCTTTGGCCAATATCTTTCAGGAGCAGGTACGCAATGACCAGCATATCAAAATGACAAAATACATATTAGTAAAAAAAAATATCCTGACTGTATAATATCTTTGTAGGATATTGATGGTCAGGCCCTTCTGTTACTGACGCTGCCCACTGTTCAGGAGTGCATGGATCTGAAGCTTGGTCCTGCCATCAAATTGTGTCACCACATAGAGCGTGTTAAAGTTGCCTTTTACAAACAGTATGCTAACTAACAACAGAGCCTTGCACAAAATGTTAATACTGATTGAATGAATTACTTAATAGTTCCTGTTTGGAAAAAAACATATATCTGGAATTTTGCAGAAATTCAGATGGATAAATGTGACAAAAATTGTGTGATTTCTTTTTTTCTGCTGAGGCTGAAGAAGAACTCTGTGAAATGTGTGTTACAGGAAATACAAAATTTGTGACCTGTCTTGAGAAGCAGATGATCCACTTCTGTTTTTCTTTGTTTAAAAAAAAAAAAAAGTGTTGGCTTACATTGGTTCCTTTTGTGTGATGTAATTGGTCCTGAAAATTTGAATTTATTTATCAAACCAAAACTTAATATATTTGGATTATTTATTCTTGTCCTAATTTATGAAAAAATACAATATTCACCAAACTTAAACCAAGGCTGATCTTAAATGTTAAATGTTAAGTTATTAATTCAACTGCTTCTTTGTTGATTATATCTCAGATATCAGAAGATTTTAGAAAAACCCAAGGTCAGGAATTGGCACTTTGTGCTCTATCTGTGTTGTAACTACAGGAATAAATAATGTAAGCTATTTTTGTGTCTATCTATGCAAATGTGTGGAGATATTTTTGATAAGAAAAAAAATAAACTTATAGCCATTTGTACGTGTTTGTCCTGTTGCTCTTTCTTTGCCTATAGTTAAATACATACATTGTCATTACTTGTCTGATAATGTTAGATGATTGGTGAAAGTTCATTCTGTCTCAGTTTTAAACTTAGAAGTAGCTTTTCTTTCTGTCAGACAGGAGTGTTTGTTTACCTCCTTCCATAAGAAGGTAAACAAACGCTCCTGTCTAAAAATAATTGTTAATTCTAAGGTAATATCAAATGACTTGATCTAAGCAACCACCGCTCTCCTACTGTTTAAGGAAGCATTGCTATTTCCAATCAACACCAGAATTACCGGTTTAACATTGTGGAGAAGCCAAACACATGCCTGCAAATCAATTAAAAGAGGAGAATACTAACGTGCATGTTATTTGCAGCAGATTTAACTATATTACTCAAAAAAGGGTGGTATTGCCAAGGAAACATACATGCGACAGATTTGAAATCTATTTACCATGTTTAAAACAGGAAATGGCTTAGAATGCCATAAATATTGCACATATTTCCTAATACATTTTATGCTGTATGATATAAAGTGAAATATGTGCACTGTGTGTATGTGCAAACAGAAACTAACATATGTCTGCTACATGTGGAGAATTGAAAGACCCGTCACATACAGCTGCACTAGTTCATGCTGACAAACACATGGGTTGGAATGGTGAAACCTAATCCAAATCTGACACTGCAGAAGCTCCTACTCCTCACACACACCAGTTTATTCAATGTTTTCCCTTCTCTTTTACTTATCACTATGTGTTTGGTATATATATATAAGCAGTTGCTGTTCTATTGCCTAGCAACCACATGTAAAATGTACGTTTCACTACCATCTTTTAATTGATAAGCCTGGAAGTCTGTCAAATTCACATGCTAATTAGTTGTAATATGTTGTGTAAATGTTATTAGATAAGGGGCAGGTTTTCTCATGTCCAGTGCAAACAGGCCATTCATTTGCACTGGTCCTGTATGAGTCCCTAACAGTTACTGTCCCCGTGCTGACAGATGTGATGCTGGGCCAGTATTGACAGAGCATCAGATCCCCTGTCAGAGCTGCTGTTTGTCTTTGTTAAGGCGCCAATCCATCAAGTTAACTAAAGAGCTAATATCTCTGCTGCTGGGTCAATGCATCACACATCTGTGGAGAACTGTTTACTTATTTATTTTACCTTTATTTAACCAAGACATCCAATTGAAATTCAGAATATCTTTTACAAGAAGAGACTTGTCCAAAACAGCCAACACAACACAATACAGAAAAATCACATAATATTACATTATAAAAAGCAATTGCGCTCTCTCTCTTCTCTCTCAAGAAAAATCTGCACGTCTCAGTCACCACACAACCGGTGTGGAATTCTGCTTTTGTTTTATTGTGGAGAAACCTTTTCGATTGTAAGGTAACGCAAGATACCCATTAATGTCTGTAGGGAAATTTGTCTTCTGCATTTGACCCGCTCTTTATAGCAGCTGCGGCTACATGTCAGGAGCAGTGCTAGATCTGTAGGTTGAAGATTATTTGCTGTAGGTTGAAGATCATTTGCTTGTTTTTATAAAATTTTTGGCACATTATAGAAATGAGTGAGTATAAGTCACTAACTGTGACTGTTGAATTGTGTTGGATAATAAAGCTATAGATCAAACTTACACTACACCATAATATGATATTAATAAAATCACGGAGGTGCGTCATCGAAAAGCTCACACAAAAGCAGCTGATGACACAAACAAAAATGGTCCCTCTGCTCAGTCACGGCTTCCCCCCTCCATTCACCCTCCCCGTTTTCCTTGCACATGCAGCATTGTCCAGCATCTTCTTACAGGAGTATTGGGTTGCTTCCACATTTTCAAAATTAGCTGAGCGCATGTCACTAGTCCAGTATTTATCTGTCTGCTCAGATAAAGCACTTTGTCCCTTGTCCCCAGCAAACGCAGCCTGGGTTATAATATTTATATTTGACCCTGCCACATGCCGTGACAGGATTAAGGCGAATAGAGGTGTGTGATCACTCTCCTCCCTGTTCACAAAGCAATAGTGTGCTGCACAGCTGAAATGTAGGTCACCTGGCACAGCTGTACCCAAGCACAATGAGCTGTATGAAGACTGTCAGTTGAGCAGAGGTGGAGGCTACTACGCTCTTCAACAGTGCCTATAGATTTCCTTGAGCTGTGACCAGTTTATCTCATCTTGCTGTTCACAAATGTGTTCTACAAAATGTTGCTGTTAATTGCGAGAAGTGTGACACACAACTTTGTTTTTTTCTCGGTAAAAAGTAAAGGCGTGAGGCAGGCTGCAAGCCCATTGTTGAAAGTAACAGGAAGAAATAATGTAATATGTGCTATGTTGTTACTAGAATCCTCAGAATCTATATAAATAGCTTAACTGGTAAAACTAATGCATACAAGAATAGACTAGTTATTAATATTTTCTTAAATCTTTTCATAATGCAAGCAACTGAAATGCTTCACTAGTTTGGATAAGATTGGGCATAAAGTACACATGAGACAAACTTCTCAAGATCACAGGATTCCTCACTGCAATTTCTGTCCCTAAATCAACCAAACTACAACCACACTCGTCTGGTAAATTGTGCAATCTCCAACTTTTTGATAAACTATAAAGTCCAAACTGCAGTGGCATAGTAGTAATAAAATGTTAACACCTCTTGCTCCAACATTGCACTTGTTAAGAACACTACCACTTCCTCTATTTGTCAGTTATTCATCAGACATGTGGACCGCCTCAGGGACTGTCTCCATCTGTCACACTTCCTTTTCAATACACCAGGCCCATCCCAAACACACATCTGAGACCATGTTTGTGTTCCTTCATCTCTGTTTCAAATGGTAATGCACTCAGTGATTTTATCGATAGGAGAAAGCTTTGAAAGATGTGCAATGGGATTAGATGTGTACTTTGGGCAGAGAACTGGACCCTCATGAAGCAAAAAGTAGATGAATACAGTTGGTAAATAGGAAAATATTTCAGCACACACTTTCAGCTACTAAATTTCTCATCTTCTGAGTTTGCCACATCAAATCATCTGCTGCCGACTGTGCAGTGATTTGCACAGTGATTGAGCTATTGATAGATTAAAAAGTCAGATTTGTAGCTCTGCACTGATATCCCATAACACTGTATGAAGAGCTTTTCCTTTTAAAAGTAGTCTGTAAGGCTAGTATGCTTACGGATATACTTTCTTATGTCATAACCTCAATTTAAAATTTTGGGAATTAACACAAAGACTTGTGGTCCTTGTAACGAGTTTGAATATAGCTGATTGCAGTTTGATTTAAATCATGTTCGAATACTGAATAAATAGGCCATATAGCCTATCAAAATACAAACATATACATACAAACTAAGTAAATCAGACTTCTTTAGAGCCACAGGTAAGAGTAGCAGTAAATATGTACTTAGAATTCATTAACAAGTAGGCATTGTTGCTTAGATATTAATTAGCCAATTAATATTTAGATGAAATAGATATGAAAAATATGTTACTGATAGTTCTCAACCTCCATTTATGAAGTGCTCAACAACTGCCTTCAATATGTCATGTCCTGAGAACACTGTAGCTCTGCTGCCTTTGCCATTATTATTTAACAGCATAAAGTACATCTGATTCTGTGATGTATTCAAACATCTGACTCATACCTGTGGTGATCAGGGCAGGTGCATGTTTCTATTTTACATTCTTTTTGTCTTTGTTATTGTATTTTGTAGTTGTAGCACCGAAAAAAATACTGGGTGGTCGGCTTACTGTAATCTATGTGCTGGTATGCATTATGACTGTGGAAAAAATAGGAAGAGAGTGTGCGTGTGTGTTGGAGAGGAAAGGGAGATGAGAAGGGGGGTCATGCAGCAGCTGGTTGGCTGCTGGGCTGGTTTCCATGGAAACATGTGTAAAAAGAGTACAAGCTCCATCCCTGAGTCCCGTATCGATGCTTGGTACAAAAGAATACCTTTTCACAATCACATGGCCTCCACTCTACTCGTCTGCTTATGGCATTTTCTTCTAGTATGTTTTTTTCTGACTGCAGTAAAACTCTGTGGTGGTGAATACACGCACAGCGCAAATAAATACAAGCCTATAGGCCTATAATGAAAGGTATACAGTATAGGATTGTTTGCTAAGAAAACATATTTTAGATGCTTTCAATAAGATGTACATTGTGTCATATAAACCAATGTGGCCCCCAGGTTTGAATCCTGATTAGACCTGTTATAATTTTCCTCTTCAAGCTCTAAAAAATAAGAAAAGGCAAAGCTGTCTGTATCATCAGATCAGACACCATACAAGGTGGATGAAGTGTTTTGCCTAAAGTCACAGCAACAGTTTGCACAAGAGCCACTGCTGCCCCTGTGGCCCCTGGTGTGCCAGCAGTTCCCACCTCCAAGCACTAACCAGGTCATTTTTGGCTAGCTGGGGAATTTTTCCATGGGACAATAATTACTTTGTTCATTCACTTTCAATGATACTCGTAAGTGAAAGCAAGAGCCAAAAGAAAATTTTTGACTAGGGAGACTAGATGTCCCGCTTTGTACGGGACTCCACGCAGCATTTTCAACTCACATTACGCATCACGCACTGTGTCCGACATTTCACTATTGGCAGCAAAAACTTAATTTTCATCAGAGGACGTAGGCTATAGAGCGCTCTGCGGCAGCCGCTGCCTGCACACACTAATTCAAAAGTCAGGGCCATGTGTTATAGTATGTGCTGTGAAACCAGAGAGACGCGAGAAGGGCGCGTGGTCACCGGAGCAGAGCTGCCACCAGAGATAGAGCTGCTACCAGACATCTATGATATGGCGCATACGACCCATACAGTCTATGGCCCATATGGCCATACAGTCGTCATACAGTCCATGGTCCATACAGTCTATGGTTCATACAGTCTATGGTTACAGTCCATGGTCCATACATCCATGGTCAGTCTCTTGTTCATACAGTCTATGGTTCACAGTCCATGGTCTCTGGTGGTTCATACAGTCCATGTCATACAGTCTCTGTTCATACAGTCTATGGTTCATACAGTCCATGGTCCATTCATACAGTCCATGGTCCATACAGTCTATGGTTCATACAGTCTATGGTTCATACAGTCCATGGTCCATATAGTCCATGGTCCATACAGTCTATGGTTCATACAGTCCATGGTCATACAGTCCATGGTCATATAGTCCATGGTCCATACAGTCCATGGTCCATACAGTCTCTGGTTCATACAGTCCATGGTCCATACAGTCTCTGGTTCATACAGTCTATGGTCCATACAGTCCATGGGGCGGCCGCGCAGACTCACCTCCGCTCTGGCTCTTTGATGAGCGGCTTTCTGAAACTCACTCGTGCTTTCTCTCTCTCTTTCAGTTTTGTTTTATTCATAAGTGATCATGAAGCTTAGAAAAGTTCCCGTGACGTTTCTGCATGTTGCGGGGCTGCTTATATGAGAGACCGTGTCAAAATAAACTCTGTGCATGTGTCCACAGCAGAACGGGCCTTATTGTGAAAACACTAACCATGCACAGGATCAAACAGCGCAAACGGCAGCCTGTCCAGTCCAATGCAGTAGTGTACTTAGGAAGTAGTCTTAGTAGTGCTTTTTTGCTGGATTTGAGCAAAAATATTGGCCAAAATGCCGTAGAATACAGAAATTAAGGTGTCTTGTTGAAACGGGGAGTGGAGAAGCAAAAAAGGTCGTTCCTTCGTATGTATGAGAAAAAAGTAAAACAAAAAACCAAAAAGACAATAAAAAAAAAAGTATAAGGTCATATTTTAAATCTGCAATTTCAGGAGTGTTCAAAGTTCAAAGTCCTCACTGCGCCTTCTACGTCCCACTTATTTCTCTACGATGTACCCGGCGCCACTTCCGGAATAAGGTCAATCACTTATATATCAACTGTTTCATTATCTTTACAGGCTCATGGCACAAAAAGCCACCAACTACTGGCTCCTCCTAGTGGACAGACAAATAACTACAACGCTATCTTTAAACGTTTGTAGACCCCTTTTGCACCATTAGTTGGAAACTTAATGATTTGGCATATCACAGGTGTTTATTTTATAAGGTATCAGTAACTTACTTAACTAAACTATTAAACTTATGCTGTGGCACACAAATTCATGGAAGTATAGATCATCCATGCACTAAATAGGCCTAAATGCCATAGTTTGGCTACTGAAGACAAAAGAAAATGTGTCGTTTACTTGTGTCAGAAAAAGTGGAGCATTTTCTTCGTAGTAGTGCCCGTGTTGTTGTTTCTTCCTGTCTCTCTGTCCATCAGTAAGTTTCGATTTGTGTGTGGGAGTGTGACGTTCAACGCCTCGTACAATTTGAAAATATTCTACATTGAAAATTGGATGATACACGTTTCATTTATTGTTTGATTTGATTTATTTGATAAATGTAAACTAAAAATTAATATACTGTAAATATATGATTATAGTAAAATGTAGTATTTAACCCTTAATGATTCAACCTTGCGTGAGTGTAATGGCATGAAGTTTTCCGGAGCTGCCCTGAACGCTCCATAGGTCCGGGGTAAATGCGGAGTCTTTACAAAGAAACGTCAGTGGTGTGTTTGGATGGAGTGGAGGAAGAGTCCATTTGTGGGCTGTCCCAGGTAAGAATGACCACTCTTCTGATTTATTATGAATGTTAAAAAATATATAGGTAGGCCTATATGGGAGGTTGAGTTTTGTGGAGCTGTATGAATGATCCAAATAGCTAAAAGTAAAATTTGTCACTTTTCATTGAAGACATAGTGTATAATTTGGCTGCATTAAGCTAAATGTATACTATGGACAAATCATATTTACATGAGGGCATCAAAATTATTGTAAGTATTTGAAATTTGGAGTTGCAAGTGTAGCCTACATTGTAATTTATCTTAACTTATCTTTCATGTTTAGTGTGACAGTGTTACCAATCTGAATCTACCAAATTAGACCTGATAGAACTTTTAAGTAAAGTATTACTAACAAATAGAAAACATAGGACAATTACTTTAAAGCAATATCCAAATACAAGATGGATTTACCTTAGAAACCTAGCTAGATAAAAATAAAAAAAAAAAAAAAAAAAAAAAAAAAATTGTGTAATTACAAGCCTACATTTAACCTACATTTTTATGTTGAAATATAATGTAAAGGTAAATTTTAACTGAGTTAGTCTTTTCTATCTTTGAACAAGTGAGCGCTCAAGTGTTGCTTTTGAGCTCTCCAAAAGAGACCTTCACTGAGAGGCTTGTGTCAGGCACATATACTGCCCTGGTCAATAACAACAAAGACCCCACTCCAACCACACCGGGGCACTTCAGACACTTTGCTTTGATTGAACTTAATATAATAAGGTCAGGTGGGTGTACAAAGGTCTCGCAAAGGTCGGGAATCTGCTCGTACTGGCTTGACCTTGTGTATGTGGAAGTGGGAGGATAAGTGGGGGTGGTATTTAAGAACCCTTGGGTGCCTGCCTGCTGCACCAAAGAAAATCCCTCACCTCAGATGGCAGCATGAAGTCTCAGCTTATGAAAACATAAAAGCATGCTTGCTCTTTCTGATCGACTTAAACTATGGGAGCTTACTGTAGATTTAAAGTATGTCTGCTTGTTCACAATCTTTAAGTTTAGCTCACACAAAACAGAAATTGCAGTGAAAGTTGGTTGCACCAACTGCTGTGAAAGTCTGGCCTCGCAATGTGCAGCCCAAGAATCTCAACTGTGTACTTTTAAAGTCTAGACCACAATGACCCTTGTGTTGGGCTAATCCACTTAGTATGTTCAGTACAGTTGCACAAATGAAAGTTGGCGATGGACTTAGTAATTGGCATTAACTCAGAGCCCCCCTGCAGCATTGTTACTGTGTTTTGTAGACAGCAGTGGAAAACCTCAATTAAGCCTCAATTAATTCAGGCAATGAATTGTGTTTATGGCCTTGGACAAAACGCTCAACTTTCCATTTCATTCTAACATGTAATTCTACTTATACATTTATCTTCACATAGGTCATATCTTAGAATCTTGAATTGCTCCTTTGTTACAGTTTTTCTTTTTAAATACTGTACCACTCATGTATCGGAAATCTGGGTCTCCAAAACACAGGAAATGTGGTTACCTTGTTGAAGCATGGTACGATGATGTTCTGTTACTCTGCAAAGCAGCTTGCAACAGGTGTGAAAAGCATGTGAATTCAGCACTGGAGTTTGTGGAGTAGAAATAAAGAATGTTAAAATTAAAAATATGCTTTTTATTATGTCGAGTGACTGAAAGGGTTAAAGAACAAGCAGAATGTGACAGGGTAAAATACTATAGTAATAGTAAATAAAACTGTAATAACAAATAAGGATTTGCAAAAATATCAATATATCGTATTGTTTAATTTAATGATACAGTATCGATATCATGAGCTATCGATATATTTTTTTTTGTATATTTTACCAAATTATTCTGTCACAGCACTACAAGTGTGTGGCTTGTTTAGAGGAAAGAAACTTGTTTATACAGGATATTTTCCATTTGATTCACTGTTTTGATGATTAAAATAGGTGTATTTCAAATGAGCTTTGCACAGATAGTGGTTTAACAAAAACTTTTAGAATCGTAGTTGTGATTTAGTAGATATGTTGTGATCCTTTAGAGCCGTTAAACTGCACATGTCCCTGTGTACATGTAAATGTGGAGCTCGTATATGCTGTGGATGAACAATATTGACCGATGAAACAGTTTGTTGTGTTCTTCTACTTAGCCACATGCACTACACAAAATGCACTTGGTTATGTTCATTCAGTAAACAGAAGATCACCATTAATCTTTATTTTTGGTGAAAATGGGGTTGATCATTAAGGGCCACGAAAACCTATATTTTTCACTGAATCGTATCAAATCAATGTGAATTATATGTATTGTATCAAATCGAAAAAGTACTGTAATGTGGCCTATGTATCGAGACATATATCATATCGGCAAAATCTTAATGATACGCAGCCTTAATAACAACTGACGTTCTTGAGCAATGTGCAGAAGATAGTTTATAGTCATATTTATTTGGATCATAACTGAAATAATTAATATAAAAGTTAACCTGTGTGCAAAGACATGTTTCCTCATATTTTTCACATATTGACTCAACTCAAGTTTAGATTTAATTTTATTTTCTCTTTTCAAAATCAAAATAAAAGTGGTGTTCAACATTAATTCCATGAACATAAACAAACAATACAGACTTTTGTTCCATTTTTACACATAAGAAATCCAGTCTACTCTATTCTTCTAAAGTCTGAACTAGGGCTGAACAATTTTGGTAAAATATGTAATTGCGATTTTTGTGACAAACACACTGCAATTACGATTAAATTTGTGTTTTTTAACGGGATTCTGCTCAAAGTCCACATTTTAAACATGTCCAGGAGCAATAACATTTTAGAGAAGACTGACATATGAACTGACAAACTAATACAACAACCACATGCATTTCAGAACATATTAGAGGTCTACTCTACAGAGCAGGCTGCAGGATTTTAGATAATACGACTGGATGATTTGTTGTTTGCCAAGGACTAAAATAATTGCATTTTTTGTGATTTGCTAATGTCATCCAAATTGTGACTTCAATACGATTGCGATTAATGTTGCAGCCCTGGTATGAACTGTGCTCCCAACCACATATTTTTACTAACAAAGGATTTTCTGTACACCTCTTCATTTAAAAGACCTGAGCATCTTATTAACGATTAAAAAGAGCGAATATCAGTCTGAATTAAAATCGGATTAATTACCCAACCCTAAATGCTATGATTGTTTTCCTCTTGTTAAAATGAAGCCTCAGAAATTATTGTAAAGCCACATGATGACTGTGGTCAAATATTGCAGATCAGAGTTTAGTATTTCAGCTCCAAGAATAGATGCCCACCACCACATTCAGGCTGACATGCGCGTGCACGAGGGAGAGAGAGGGATGGTTCAAATATCACATTGACCGACACAGAGTCACAGACTGCAGTGGACAGGGTTTAGAGGAGCTGTTGTTTAAAAAAGAAGGAGGCTAAGAAGCACTACTTTATAGGTGCTTAGAACAGCTGCTGTGGACAAGTGGTGGAGGCATGGGCACTGCTGTTCTGTTGGTGGTGAGTTGGATTCGTAGTGTTTTTTTTAACTGAAAGAAATGCCTGAGGAGAATTGCAGTTAATCACTTCCAGCTCAATGAGTTGTTTGAGTATATACTGTACCGGTATATCAAATAGAAAATAAACATGTTATTGGGGCAGTATTGTGTACATCCAAAACTAGTGTTATGAAGATATTTACTCGATTTTGTTACCAATGAAGTACACTGATAGTAGAAACCAATTTTCACACTACAATGATAATAAAAGTTTCATTTTTTTAGCCAATGTCTTATTTAACACAACATAATGGTAGTTTCTTTAATATTACCATGTGGTTTTGAAATCAAGACCTTTTTAACACTATTTAGGGAAGGTACAATTTTGTGATTTTTAGTATTGATATTTGCTCAAATTTATATTTTTTTCGAAACTAGTTTTAGTGTCAGTTAGTATCAATTAACTAAATACTTTTGACGATTTTAGGCAAAACATCCTTTCTTGATAATGTCAGGTTAGTGTCTAAAATGTAGTGATGCTTTTTTTTTTTCAACAAAAAATATTTTATTGAAGTGAAATATTTGGCAATGAGTCTAGACACTCCTCTGACCTCTGATGATGATGCTGTCATGCTTAGCTGATGCTTTAAATTTGACTCATTTAGGGTTTTCCACTGAGTCTGTATGTCTCTTATTGCTATTGCAGGATATCTGAAGAATCTGCTTCAGGACACACTGTGGTTTTCCTCTTCAAGAAAATACAAAAGTCACTGCTTGCTGGACGATACAAGCTTTACCTCTGAGACTTCACTGTTTTTGGAGAGGTCATAGTTCAACATTAGCACAGTGTTAATAAGCGGTGGAGATATGTCACCTTTTCTGCGGATTGGATTTTCGAACTTTGAGATTGACCCTGGTCTGGCCTATCATGAGGAGGTGCTCAACCCATATTGTGCCGTTTATATGAAGGAACCCATCGACACAGGTAGGACGACTTTTTTTAAGCAACACATTTTACAATTTAAAAAAAAAACAGAACAAAATATTATTTTTATTTGCTTTGTGTGTCCTAAATGTTAGAAATTGGTTGTAAATGTGCTCTTTTTAAGAAACTGCGGTTTTAAGATTACGATATTTCTTCCCTGTTGTACTTTCATGTAGTAAAACGAGTGAACACTGAATGATGTTTTTTGTGTGTGTGTTTAGCTATTGACTGAACTGAAAGTGATGGCATCTTCTTGTTTGGGACATGACAGACAAGTTTTGCTGAATAAGTGTGACACAGATCAAAATTCTGTGTATTTTTAGAAGCATTTATTATAACCCCAGAAACCCATTTTGTAATTTACTCTTTTTCATTAGTAAATTACAACTGTGGGGAAGTTTTTATTAGTATCAATGTAAAATGATTTGAGTTGATGATTCCATTGTTATTAAATGACACAGCATCTTAATTTTAATTTAAATTGCATTATGTCAGTACGGTTATAATTGAAACCTCATTCAGTTGATTTTTCATATCATCTATTCATTTACAAATTTATGAGACTGATATGTCACTCACACAGTTATTTCTGTAGAGCATCCGTCTCTGTTTAACCACTGGAGACTTTGAGTATATGATATGGGGCTATAAACAGAGGGCAGGAAAGAGGACGTTTCTGGTGTTTCTTTTCCTCTTTTGTAAAACCACATGACTATGTAGTGTGAGACCGTCCTACACACTCAGGGGGCTGGACAGTGTCATTTTACTTCATGTTCCTAAAAGGAATGACTGATTTAGACTCTGGTCTAAATCAGTAATGATGACAACTCTCCATGACGTAAAAAAATATAGTAACCTACCTATTTTTTTCTAGATTGTGGCAAATTAAAATAGAACATATATCATGGCATAGTTCACCATAAAGACAAGAAAATAATATATAAAACATTGCTGTCCCTTTTTATCATTTGTCTTTAAAACATGATAAAGGATGTCATTTGTGCAGTATTTGATGACTTGATAGCTGGATCAGGGCATCTCCAAAACTTAGAAGAGAGTATTGCTCTTCATTTTGTTCAGTGGTCACCAGTATTAGGTAATAGGCACACATACTGTATCTTCTGGTCTGATATGTGCATATCAGTTTTGATCAGTACAGAGCAGACAGCAGCTGGTAGGGTCTGATGGAGGAAGTCAAAGGCTTAGTGGCTTTATTGTTGAAACAGTGAAACATGTGGGCGTTATGTAAGTTGGTATTAGGGAGAAAAGAGCAGCTGTCATTTATGAGCAAGTTTTAATGTGGTAATATAATGTCCTAGAAATATGGACAGATGTGAAATGAAAATATTATAAGTGTAATGAGGTCCCTCAGTCTCTATAATACTAAACTTCCTGTATTTCTACCAAGACAAAGTCATATTAAAAGAGCATCTAATCTTCAACCAGATTATTTTCACTGGATTCAAGGCTAAAAGAATATCAATGCCATTGTCCAGATGCTATTTTTTTAATGCATAAGAGTTTAACCCTTAAAGATATATTATATTACATATTGTGACTCTGAGGTAAGAACTGGTGGTTTATTTCTAAATAATTAATTCTTTTGAAGACATTTTTAAACAGCGATCACATGTGTTTTTATGTGTCCTTCTTCTAATTATTAACATAATTTCCTTTTTGCCAGAAAAAGGCCAGGTCTACAAACAGAAGAAGCCCACAATGTATCCTCCTTGGAACACCACATTTGATGCTCACATCCATCGTGGGCGAATCATGCACATCATGGTGAAAGACCGAACGGCAGAGCTCAAGTCTGAGGCCACCGTGCCTCTGGACACTCTGGCGACGCGTTGCAAGAAGGAGAACGGCAAACTGGAGATGTGGGTTAGTGAACTGTCTCCGGATTGGCCTGTGTGTGCTAGCTGCTAATGGATACTGTTAGCATACCCCAGATGGTGTTTTTGGGTCAAAAGACCAAGTATATAAGTTACTAATCCTCTTTGGGTCATAAATCGGAGCGACCATTAATGTTACTTTTTATAGATGGCATTTTACTCCCTGCCTTGTTTCTTTGCATGTGTTTAAATATTACTTTGACCAGATTTCCCCAGAATGTGGCAGTATATGATTTAAATCCTATGGTTCACTGTGTGAATCTCTTACTCACTTATTTGTCTTCTCTCAGCTGGAACTGAAGCCACAGGGACGGGTGCGGATGGAGGCCAGATACTTTTTGGAAAAAAGTGGTAAGTTGTTCAGTTTCTGTAACATTGTAACACATTTGTTAATTCTGTTCCCTCTAGAAGGTGTAAAAGGTTAGTCTGTTTGACAGTGTATGATTTGATATCGATTTGACAGGGCACCTCACTATTTAGTGTTTTTTCTGTATTTCTGCTTTCAGTTATCTTTGAAGATAAACCTCACTTAAAAAAAAAAAAAAAAGTGGTATATCTGGAGTATGCTCAAAAAGAAAATGAAGGTGTGAAATCTGTAATCACACTTCACCTGATCGGAAATGTTTTTGTTCTGCTCATGGAAAGCAAACTTGATGGAAACCTCACCTTTTTGGCCACAGTGTTTTGTGTGGCCTTGTCTGATTGGTCCAATGATAACAGATGACCTTTGACCTGTTCCAGACACAGCTGGTGCTGCTGAGGGAGACTCTGATGCTGGTGATGCTGAACGGGAGCCGCAGGGTCTCTTTGCCCTTCCACCAGAGACGAGGGGCCATCAAACAGGCCAAAATCCACCTGGTTAAGTGCCACGAGTTCAGTGCTACCTTCTTCCCCCAGCCCACCTTCTGCTCTGTCTGCAAAGAGTTTGTCTGGTGAGAAATTGAGCTTTACAAACCACAAAATTACCCATGTAAATTTTTTTTTTCATTTGCAGGGGTCTCAACAAGCAGGGCTATCAGTGCAGGCGTAAGTGTGAAATGCGGAAATTTGTGTGGGCAGCTTACATTATGCCTAAAATATTTTCACTTTCTAACTGAAATTTGTGTCTTTTAGAGTGCAATGCAGCAATCCACAAAAAATGCATTGACAAAGTTATTGCCAAGTGCACCGGTTCAGCAATTAATAGTAAAGAAACTATGGTAAGTTTAACATTCACAAATAGTTCAGAACATTTATGAAATTTCCTAAATTACAAGCAGTATCTTTTACACTAAGAGAAGTATGTAAGTTGACTATTTTTGAGTTCCTGGTGTCTTGTCACTTCCTGTTTAGCAATACATTGTAATCATTTTATGTACAAACTATATTAGTCTATACAGTGACCGTATAATATTTTAGCTACCATAAAACTATATACAGTAAGATGCTGTAAATTAAAAAATTTTTTAAGCAATTGAGTCATACGGATGTCCATGGACATCCATGCCAGAGAGTTATTTATAACCTCAACAGCTGTTAATGATAGTGATAAAGTACTAAAGTGATGTAATCCATGCCATGGCATGGGTTATTCAGTTCAAAATGTGTCAATCTAAAGTGTTATGGGGTCATATTATGGGATTTTCACTGCACTAATGTGTCCATGTCTTAACAGATTCATAAGGAACGCTTTAAAATCGACATGCCGCACAGGTTCAAAGTGTACAACTACAAGAGCCCCACGTTCTGTGAGCACTGTGGCACGCTGCTGTGGGGGCTGGCCAGGCAGGGGCTCAAATGTGAGGGTGAGAGGGAGCTTTGCCATACACTACATTTTAAAAACATATACCGGTAACAACACATCAAACGTTAAAACAGTGAGGAATTATAGGGAGGCCACAGTTCTGTAATATTTTTAGTCATGAAGACAGAAAGACTTGTAATTACTTTTTTAATAAACAATACATTTTCAAAGCAAGCCAAATCTCTAACATCATGTTTACTGTACAGATTTAGTACTGTACAGATACTTTTTAATCACTGACACGCTAAAATGATTACAAAATTACTATCAACATTTTGCATGGTATTGACTGTTAATTAAATTGCATCTCAAAATATCATTTACAGTCTTTTATGATCACCCCCTAATGAGACATTTTGTGTAAATTGGTTTTCTTTGTAGAATGCAGTATGAATGTCCATCATAAATGCCAGAAGAAAGTAGCCAACCTCTGTGGGGTCAACCAGAAACTAATGGCTGAAGCACTGGCCATGATTGAAACTAAACAGCAGGTAACATTTGATTTTAATCTTATTTGACTGTATCTGCTTCAGGATACGTTACATGCTTTTGTGTTCTTCTAGCAAGCTAAGACGTCCAGAGACTCTGACATCATCGGTCGAGAGGGTCCTGTCGGCATCGGTCAGCCAGGAGTGGTCCGAGCTCCATCAGGGATTATTATGGGTTTACCAGCAGTTGCTATTCCTAACAGAGGTAAGAAAAAATCTCTTTGAAATTTTAAATACTTTTTCAGAAATTTGTGAAAATTTGCCTGAATTTTTCTTCCAGCAGAGCAGCAGGGCATTTCTTGGGAGGGTCCCACAGGCGGATCACCCACAAAAGAGGAACACGAGGAGCCCCTCTACGCTGTTCCCAGGAAAGATCATCTGACCAAATTCAACATTGATGATTTTGTCCTGCACAAGATGCTCGGAAAGGGGAGTTTTGGCAAGGTACTTTTGTTTGCTTATTATAATTTCTCCAGTTCTAATCCAGATAAAATACTATAGGTACAACTGGTCCACTCAGAGATGTCCTAGTGGCAATCTAATAAAAAGCAACAGGTTTTGTGGACACGCAGCAGTACAGAGTATGTGTTGTGTTGTTCCTGTCTGCAGGTGTTTTTAGCAGAGCTGAAGAGGAGTGGGCAGTTCTTTGCTGTGAAGGCTCTTAAAAAAGACGTAGTGCTAATGGATGATGATGTAGAGTGCACCATGGTGGAGAGGAGGGTCCTATCTTTAGCCTGGGAAAATCCATTCCTCACACACCTCTATTGCACCTTTCAGACTAAGGTAACGTTACTAAAAGTTATGCACCATGTAAATTATGTTGGGCTCTGTGTGTGTTCTAGATGTTGATGATGCTAGATGGCCTATATAACTATGTATGTAACTGATTTTAAAAGAAATATCCAAATTTATAATCCACACATGTTGAATCTTATCATTATTTGTTTGGGATTGGCTCCACGGGCTCACCATATAAATGTTATGGCCTTAAGACATCAACAGACACTTTATGAAGCTACTGTGTGAAAAGTATTTCCCTTTATTTATGCTGACAGAAGTGTTGAACTTTGTGCCAAAAATCAAATACAACAACAGTATCTTTTCCGCTTTATATTTCATGTTTAATATGTCAATTTGTGTTAATAGGAAAATTTATTCTTTGTCATGGAATATCTAAATGGAGGAGATCTTATGTTCCACATCCAAAGCTGCCACAAATTTGACTTGTACAGATCTACGTATGTATTTATTCAACTCAACTTGTCTAAATTGTATTTAAAATTTTACTTGGTACGTGAGTCCTTAATGCAGTCTTTACTTTGTCTATTTTTGCAGATTTTATGGAGCTGAGATCATCTGTGGGCTCCAGTTTCTCCACTCTAAAGGCATTATTTACAGGTACAATTTGTGAAACTGTAATTGATACAGAGCAGGTAGATAATGGCTGTGTCTAATTTTAATGTGTCTGTGCTCCTCTGTGTATAGGGATCTGAAGTTGGATAATGTGCTGCTAGACTCTGAAGGACATATAAAGATAGCAGACTTTGGCATGTGTAAGGAAAACATGCTCGAGGATTCAAGGACGGCTACGTTTTGTGGTACTCCGGACTACATTGCTCCAGAGGTGACCGCAACTACTGTATAATACACAAGACACCATGCATTACATTGACAGCCCTTATTTTGAGTTAACTGAGTTCCAAAGTTTTTCATCTTATTTAAAGGAGCACTATGCAACTTTTCTGGTGAACGGTCAGATTTTATTGCTTTACCTGGAATGTTATTCTGCATTAAACATATCTATCTCCATGAAGAAAAGCATGGTCCCAGGCTAACAACATGTTAGATCTGTGGAGGGATGACCCCACTCAAAGTAAGAGATAAGTTTAATGCCATACAATGAAACATTCCAGACAAACAATAACATCTCCCTTGATGCAAGATAGTGCACTCCAGCTAAAAAGTTACCACAGCAAAAATGATTATCCATGATTGGTGTCCTAACTCATACATGTCTTAAATATCTAAGAATTTAGAATGAACTGGTTTATAGCCAGAAAGGTGCATTTTAAATTTACATATTTTCTACATTTTTTTTTTTTTTTTTTGCTTACTATTTTACAATGTGTTTGCAATACAAATAGGTGTCTTAATTTTTCTAACTGTATGTCTGTATGTCAGATCTTGCTGGGGCAGAAGTACAACATCTCGGTGGACTGGTGGTCGTTTGGGGTGCTCCTGTACGAGATGCTGATTGGTCAGTCTCCATTTCATGGTCGTGATGAAGAGGAGCTGTTTCAGTCCATAAGAACAGACAACCCGATGTATCCACGCTGGCTCACCAAGGACTCCAAGGACATTCTAGTCAAGGTCAGAGACTGTACAATGTAAACACAAAAAAACCTAAACTGCAAACACAATACCAAAGATTCAAGGTGCCAATGTGTTAATCTTTTTACTGAGTACACCAGATAGTATTCATTTGTGACTCATGAATATTTGTGGTGGCAGCTGTTTGTGCGGGAGCCAGAGGAGCGCCTTGGAGTCAAAGACGATATTAGGAGGCACAGCTTCTTCAGTGCCATCAACTGGAAGGCAATGGAACAACGACAGGTCGCTCCTCCTTTCAAGCCAACCATAGTAAGTTTTAATTCTTTAACTGAGTGGCATTATTTTCAAATAATATCCCTTGAAATGATAAAATGTTGATTTATGATGACTTATGATGATTTATATATTCTTTCCTCCTCTCCCACAGTCATCGCCTAGTGACTGTAGTAACTTTGACAAAGAGTTCATCAACGAGAAGCCAAGGTTGTCCTGTGCTGATCGGACGCTCATCAACAGTGTGGACCAGACAATGTTCCAGAACTTTTCTTTTGTCAATCCAACTATGGCACACATTAATGGACGTTAGCTGATGTGGAGTGAAACCTCTTTAGCTTCAGTTGTGACCTTCTATTTTAAACAAACTGTCAAACTGTAACTGAGACAAATACTGGACTTTGGTACAACACTTTTATAGATACAGCAGAGAGAAACGTGTTTGAACATGTGATTCACTGTACATGTTTAGGTGAGTAAGTGAATGTTTTGAATTTGACGCTGCCGCAAGGTAACTCCCCAAAGAAAATATTTAACAATACCCTATCGTATGTTACAATAGACATTGTTTAGGTGATGGTAATGAGATTGTCCATTTGTTTTTTTGTTTGTGTTTTAGTTTTCTGTAACAAATGTGCCTCAAGACAACATCAAATATTTATCATGTGGCTGTAGAGCATTCTGTGTAATCCTTGTTCTTCATCCTTAAATTTGATTATACATTTACATACCTCATTTTTTGGTGCAAAAATGCATTAAAACATTTTACTGTAAATAATAACGCAGATGCACAAATGCATTATACTTGAATGTTTTGTTGTTACTGAGAACAGCTTAATGGTTAGTTTTAGTTTTTTGTTTTTTTTAAATTGGTATTGTGAATTGTGTCTAATAAATATTTTTTTCTACTACTGATTTTCAATGCTTCAAAAGTAACTGACAACACACAATTCAGAGAACACAAGTTAGGTTTTCCAGTAATACTTATTTATTTTTGATTATGGTTGATTCAGTTTCAATTTCACCTCAAATAAAAGTGTATGAAAGAATTTCATTTTGACCATAAGCCAAACAAAAAAAGAAAATGAAACAAAAGATTGAGATCAGTGCAGGAGCATGTAGCACTTCACAATATATGTTGATCTTAATAAATAAATCTTTATCCAATATGCAGAACAAAATTCATAAATGACAATGGTGTAGTGAGGCTGTATGTAGTGCTATTTCATTTCCACCCTTGAACATTCATTTCACTGTACACAGTAGTCAGTAATGCATTAACTTCATTTTGACTACAGAATTAAGACATTTCATAAATATTCTATTCAAATAGACATGTCTATTTAAGTGCTTGATTATCACCACTGCTTGCGTGAATAAATTGATATAATAATGCAGGCCCAAGCTGAAATCTGATATACTATGTGTATAAAGCGTATGCAAAGGGAACAGTAAAACTACTGTATTTATGGCTGGAGAACTACGCCTTAAACAGCACCAAGTAAGAGGAAAAGAATACAGCTTTTGTATGCATTGTTTAAATTTAAGTCAAGAATAATGTTGCCCATATAAATAGAAAATGTGTTTATACTTTATCTGTGGCAGGCAACATGGTGAAAAGAGATATACTCATGTTTACAGGGAATGATAATACAGCATTTTAGCGCCTCCCAGTGGCTGCAGCAGTGCCACATCGACTGAAATTTCGGCTCATTTGGGGGAAGTGTACAGTTGGTGTTTTGGCAGTGGGCCCATAGAGACCAAGGTTTCTGGCAGCTGCAGATTTCCTTGGCTGCTTTACACAGGGAAAAGGCGAGAAGGCTGGCTGCTTAGGAGTGGAAACTGTAGCAAATGAGGGAGTGGAAGGAGAAGAGGACATATCCGACTTGGATGAAGAAGACGCAGAAAGTGAAGCAGGTGTAGAGGGGCAGGGGGTCCGGTAGAAGCTGGTGGGTGCACGGGTGGCCACAGAAGACAGACCATTGATTGAAGATGAGGATTTGAGAGAGGAGGTTAAGGCAGTGACAGGAGCAGTGAGAGGCACAGGGGAGGAGCATGAAGGGGGATCTATTGGAGTAGAAGACGCTGGGGATGGGCTTCTGGGAGGAGAGACAGGAGGTGAAGATGGATAGGTCCTGTCAGAATCCGTGTTAATTTCTTGGCTTAAGTTCTCCTCTTGTGTCTCGGGGTGTGCATTGCTTTTATTTGCAGATTCATCTTTGAGGTCTAAAGTATGTAGCTGCACCACAATGTCTTCTACTTCTGCTACTTCTACCTCATCCTCAACTTGCACGGAATCCCCATGCGCAGATCCTGTGACTGACGGGTTTGGAGAAAGACAATCTGACCCGTCTCTTTCAGTCTCGTTAACAACCGTCTCCTTCAACTCATTTTCCTTTGTAATTCCTTTACCATCTACTTCCTCTTCTTCCTCCTCATCCTCCTTTTCCTCAGAGTCTTCAAAACCCAGCTGAGCGCGGGCCCTGGCTATATTCCTTCGGTGCAGCCGAACGTGGTCACGCCAGGGGGAGCTCCTAGGAGATCCAGTGGAAGCGAATGAGCTGCAGCGCTGCCGGGACGGAGATCCCTGGGAATAGGGGGTTTTTGGTTTGCGACCCAACAGAAGGTGGTTGATGACAGTCGAGTTGTTGAGTTGAGAGGTTGTAACGCGGGTAGCAGGACACTTATCTGAAAGATATAAACAAATCAGTATGTAAGACTTGGTTAAACATCAAATAGGCTGGAGTCTTGAGTTAGAGAGAAGCAACACAAAAAAGTAATTAACACAATCAAACCAGTTAAGAGAAGAATGGACATTAGTAGTAAATGTACATACTGATACACTAAACACTGCATTAAGTTATTAGTTGAAAAGATTAGTCAACAGGCAGAGTTAGGCAAAACACAAACAAGAGCAAACCCCCAGCATGCAGAAGAAATCACACAAGATTTATGTTCAACTGTTACATATTCATAGTTCAGTTTTAGCCAGAATTTCATATGTAGATTTCCTGTGTGAATAAAACCGAAGCCCAGATTATCACTCAAATGAACACCACTTTTATAGAAAATTTATTTTCTGTGTAATTTTTCAGTTTTTGCTCCCTTTTATTCACCAAGAAAAGGCAACACCAGATTCCGTCAATCATGACTTTAAACCCTGTACCATTAGTTTCATCGCTCTCTTTCTTGTGTTGATGATCCTGAAGAATCCCTGGACTTGTGGCCATTTCAGGTACTCGTCCTAACAGTCAAGCATTATTGTGAAATGAAATGTGAATGAAATAAAGCTCAACCATCACTTATATCTAGTCATAAATGTTTAAAATAAATAATAAGTATAAAATAATAGTTGACACACCTGTTCGGATGCAGAGTTGCATAGACTGTTGCTGCTGCCTCTTCTTAATTCGGGCATATTGCTTTTTGAGGGCATAGATGTCAGTACTCATCCTCTCCATCATCATGCTGTTGATAGCTGCTTGATGCTCAGACCGGCTGTGTCCAGTCCCCCCAACTGCTCCCGGACTCAATTCTGCAATATTTCCATGCTCAGCTCTTTGGTCTGAAGAGCGAAGATATAAGAAAATAGGTTTAATATCTTGAAACAACAAGCATCAACTTTAAAGCTCTCCCAAAGCAGCAATACAACGGTAATAGTACATGTGCCATATTAATGCTGGACCAATACGTATGATAAAATCACACCCAAAGGAAAATTTAAAAAGCAGTACTAAGCTATACACTAATGGACTTTTAAAAGATTAGCAAGTCTGATACAACATATTTTGTATGATTGGAGGACCTACAGAGGATTTTAGTTCAAATTTGTCCTGGCTATAAAGATTGGCATAGCTATAAAGATATGGCATCAAGAATTGGAGTAATAGTTTGGCCCACTTGGCTGCTTTTCTTGGCTGAAGCAAATCAAATTGAATGCATTTTGTCAATACACTGACCCTTGAGATGTTTCTGGTATCTCTGCAGCTCCGGTGCCAGCAACCCGCCCAGCGGCCCCAAACAACCAAGTGCTGTCACCATAGCGTCTTCATCATCCATGTCTGCGTCATCATCACTTTCCCAGTTGCCTATACCAAAACTAACAAGCAACAGACATATTACATATTAAATTATGATAATGATGAAAAAATATAAACTATTCACAAGGAGACTCTTTTGTTAGCCTTTGGACTGACCTTCCATTTGATTTAACTGAGGTAGGGAATGGTGTAATATTGTAGGTGTATTTCTCTCTTAACTCAGCCAGTTGTGGAAAGGGAAACACTGCCATGGAGTAAACTTCCTGAAAATGTATGAAATCAGAAATGCATTGAATATTTTTACTCATGTTAATACATTGTCTTAAAAGTTTGTTCTCCTTACATGCATTAGATCTGCTGGATCAATGAGGCTATGTTCTAACATCTCTTGAGTTAGACAACCCATTGTGCTGTAAAAGTCATCAGCACTCTGACAATACTCTATCCTCCTGTACACATAAAAACACCATCAGTACATAATTAGGTGCAAATTAATTTACATTTCGTGGTTCACTCACTCTCCCAGCCGTTCCCAGATGGCAAGTGCAACTCGAAACAGCACCTCTGAGCCTTCAAAGAAAACTGAATCCCAAATCTTTAGCACAGTGGGTGCTGGCAAACAGGTCGCAAACATGGTCAAGAACCATTGCATAGTGAAAACATTGGTAAGTGGGGGTTCATAGCTGCCTAAAAAAACAATTAGATAATTGCTGATTAAAGATCTTAGTTGAATGTTTAAAATATGAATAAAACGCACAAATCTATACCTCCAGCTTCTTTGTTGGCAGTTTTCTGTAGGTGGTGGAGGATGCTGGGACAGTCTTGGCAACTTCAAGCGTAGTAAATCTCTGAACACTGCCATGTCCACTGAAGAAATAGGATTGATGAGGACACAGTAGGCAAACATCATGTTACTATACACATTTATTACCTGATAATGCCCGCAGATTGTTGGCAAAATAACTTTCTGGCAAAACTTTGTCAATTAGGTAGATCATCACCTTAAAAGATACAACAGATATATTATAAATTTGATAAAACAATAAAGAAAAATAAAGAAAAGACTAGTTTACTTATTTAATATCATAGTCAGAAGATTCATATGGTCACCACAACTATACCTTAAGAGCATCACTTTCACTGCCTTCTGTTACTTCTAGGATGAGAGCTGCCAGTACATTAAAGCCCTGGCAGTAGCCCACTTTTTTATTCCAGCGAGCATATGCCAACAAGACCCTCTTCAGCACCACCCTGTCCTGCTCCCCCTCCTGTCCACAGTAAGAACTGCACCCAGTCCTGTGAAGATCCTGCCCAGAGAGGAAAAAATATTTGATTTACTTCAATAAAAAGACTATTATAAGCAGGCTTGTTAGGCATTAAATTCGTGTATGAGAAAAAACAAAAACATTCCAATACTAAAATCAAAAGGATATAAAGAATTTAATAGGGTTGGTGGTGGGTGTGTGTGTGTGTGGGCTGCTTGCTTCATGCTCCTCGAAGTTACCTTGACGATCTGAATGCCGAGTGAGTCATCATCTGGGTTACTGCGCTCATTAAAAGCAAAGCGAAGAGTCTTCTCCCAGTCAATGGATATGGAGTAGAGGTACTGGTCAGCCAATGTGAGCCAAACCTGCAAACATAGGAACAGTAATTATGATTTCATTAGTCATTTTAATAACATTCTGACGTGACTCTTTGTTATTGAAGTTTACAGAGAAATGTCTTACCCTTTTCCTCCACTCTTTTGGTATCCCAGTGGGGAGCCTTGCCACTGATTTAAGGGCATCGTACCACTGGGGGACAAAAAAACATTTCAGAATAATATTAAATCTGATTGCATGACAAGCATATAGTTTTGTTTCATTAAGACTAGGGACATTCATTCACCTGCTGAAACCCATTCTTCCCAATGGATGGTTCAATGGTGAACTTCAGTCTTGTGTCAACACCTGAAAGTGGAAATACAGGGATTTATAGTCAAAATATACGCCTGTAATTGTCACGACAATATAAACTAAATGATGCAGCCAAATGTAGTCGGTCATAATTTTACTCGTAATAAAACATGAGGCATACACCACAGCCTGGATATTGTGAGCATGAGGAGCCAGTGTTTGGAGCACGGGACAGTCCTGATCACCGTCTTACAGTCGCTGTCCTTTTCCGCCTGGTGCTGAATCTCATCTTAATCATGGAAACTGTAAATCGCTTCGGCTTTGGCACACAAAACAGGCCTTAAGTTTTGCGTGCTTTTGAGCAAGTGCTCAACACTGTAAATCCTTCGCATGACCAAACGGAAATTAAAAGAAATAATAATCTGAAGTCAGGACGGCTTTAGCTCAAGGCTAGAACTAGCCTAGCAGCTTTGACACGATCTCACCGAGTCTGTACTTTAAAAAGTAGATTACAGTCGATCACACGGCTCAATAAGCCCCAGCTTTTAACCAAATAGATCAAATAAAACTAATGTGAAACCTGTGTGATCCTCTTCAGTCGTACTGCCGTGCGCCATTCTTCCGTGTTTAACTCTTCACCTGCGCCAAAGGATTAGCACGAAAACCCTCCCACTGCCACGCAGGTCAGTGTGGACCCGAGTCCAGAGAAAACCCTCTCACTGCCCCACAGGTCAGTGTGGACCCGAGTCCAGAGAAAACCCTCTCACTGCCCCACAGGACAGTGTGGACCCGAGTCCACAGAAAACCACCCCACTGCCACGCAGGTCCCCGAGTCCAGAGAAAACCGTCCCACTGCCCCACAGGACAGTGTGGACCTGAGACCAGAGAAGACCCTCCCACTGTCCCACAGGACAGTGTGGACATGTCCCCATACACTCAGGGCCAGTGAAAACATGCTCTTACTACAGAAAGTCAGTAGCTTATGTCATCGCGAAAGTTTTGGGAAAATTAGATGTAAGCACTATAGACTAAGTGACATTAATGTTCCATTCATCCAAACTAATCAGCGTTGGTTAAACAAAGCTTAATAAGTCACGTAACGATTTAAAAACCCATGAAATGAGGCTGAGCTACAGGCCTAGGTTATGACACATTCTGCAGCCTATAATGCAGCATCACCTGGCTCCAAGGTGCAGAGCAGCCGCGGTGCACTCCGGGATATCCCGTTGCGCTTCTTGAGAACGCTGCTAATGATATTACCGACTCCTCCCGGGCTGTGCTGCCGGCTCTTGACGCCCACCCTCGGCCTCCTGCCGACTGTAGACAAACGCTCCTGCCTCATCGGGAATCTAGTTTAGCTGAGCTCGATCACCTCATCCTTCACGCGTCCTCAGTGCAGCCGTGTTTGGCAAGAGCCTGAAATCAGGAAGACGGTGTCCGTGCGCTCATGGTTCCTTATTGCTCCCACACAACACGATCGATCGAGCGGGCCACGGTCTTTCCGGTTATTGTATCATCGACACAAAAAATGGCAGAGCTTCCCCTTAGTATACAAAATCAGACAGGTTCATCTCCTTGTCTTCATCGTTGACAGCAAATAACAGAAACGGTCAAAAACAGATGCCAAAAAATCAGTGAAGGCTGTTTGTGAAGGATGGTGCTGATGCTGCACAACTCCCCGTCCTGGCGTCACTGGAGGCGGGGCCAGCGCGAGGGATGCAGGGGAAGGTTGGACAAAAATGAGGTAATGCTTCAGAGAGGACGGGTCTCTCTGACTTAACCTAAAACGCAGATACTTTGCGTAGCCTGCCT
The DNA here is from genome assembly GCA_019594935.1 of Periophthalmus modestus. Taxonomy (NCBI): domain Eukaryota; kingdom Metazoa; phylum Chordata; class Actinopteri; order Gobiiformes; family Gobiidae; genus Periophthalmus; species Periophthalmus modestus. The sequence continues at coordinate 33,956,782 of JAIEZT010000054.1, read as the reverse complement.
TTACTAATGTACAGCCCTCAATGTTTTGAAATTAGGTGGAACAAAACACTAGAATTAAATAAAAAAAACAACTTTTAAATCTGTACAAAAACAGGTAATCAAGTTAGAACCAAACTAAACAAAATACAACACATGGTTTCAATCTACGTTACATCGGTGCATGCATCCCATCGCTAAAACTAAATGAATTTATACTGTAGCCTACACATGGCATTTCACTGACATTTATTTAACCAAGAAAGTCCCACTCAGATTTGGGAGTCCTGGCCCCAGAGGGGGAGCCTATATTGTACACGTTTTACATGTGGTAGAGCAAACAAACTGCAGCAACCAGAAAAACAAAACAAAAAACACACACACACACAGGATAACATGAATCAAAAATCATGGCAACCCAAAACCTATATCAATAAATTATCTTATGTTTCCTGAAAATCATGTAATAGAATGTTTGTAATCCTGCAGGACCCCTCTTTAATTGACAAACTGGATGCATGCATTGCCTTCACTTATTTTTTTTTTTTTTGTGAACAACCTCACACCACAATGTCCCCACTACCAAACCTTACTTTTGTGATGGTGCAGTTTTAGCGATGCACAATGCCATTTGATCTCCTAAAAACAGACACATGTTTTGTCTCATTTGATCAGACAGAGTATTCCAGTATTTGGCATTGCCGTCAAAAATACAGTTTATCAGACAACTGTTATGAACTTTTTCATAAAACAATTGAGTACTATGTGATCAGCATATACAATGGTGGTTGAGTGCATTACTTATCGTTTTCTTTTAAAGGAGACATGTAAAATCAACTTGTATCTTGACTGATTCATGCATGTTTGAGTCTTTAAGGGTGTTCTAATGAATAATCCTGCATTATTTGGCATTCAAGATTTGAGTATTTACGAAAAATCTGTCTTCACCTATTTCCCCATCTCCGCACACTTCTCTCTCTACTTGTGATTATTCAGAACATTCAGATTCCTGGTTATGCATGTAGGTTCAGAAATGTCACAAAGCCACTTTTCAAAAATAAAAACACATACATTTAATTCTGCTGCTTGCTCTGCTGAGAGGCCCCATTTCTTCAGTTTTGCAGGTTTGAACAAGACATTAAGGACCCAGTTTATAATTTTAAGCCAATTTAGATCAATATTGAGGTTTACAATGAGCCAAATGTAAAATAATGATGTACATATCTATACTGTATATAATTTTAAAACAAAATAACTGAAAAAAACATAATATGTAATCTTTAAAAAACTGTTTGTCTGCTCCGTCTTGGTGCATGACCTGGTTTATGGTATTTTGGTTTGATTACTTTGTATGTGTGGAATGCTTAGGTTGGCAACAATATCTTGTCAAGATTTTGTACTTATGGACTATTTTAGAGACTGTATTTTCCATTGCGCAAACACAAAACATAAAATAATTTCAAGATTCTTTACATTGAACTCATGAGTGTTAGTATTTTCTTACGTCGCTTCTGAGACACAGCCTGAAGACATGCTGTGATGATGTCATAGTTTTTCTGTAGTTTGTGGCAGAGTCGGTCTCGCCTCTTCAATTGCCTGATCAGTTTAGCCGACTGCAGACTGGTGCGGTACTTCACCTCCTGAATCATAGACCGCAATTCTTCCAGGTCTGCAAGTAAGAACGATCATTATCACTAACACATGGTTGACATAACTACAGAAGGAGCATGTGGACCCAGAGGAGCTAAAAGGATCTCTCACTTTAAAACGCATAAATGTTTCAGTGTGAAGGGCACTTTTCAGAGTGTGGTCCAAAAAAAACAAAAAAACATTGGTATCTGTGCACTAAATATATAGTACAGTATTTATACTGGAAAAATAGTTAAAACATTAAAAAGATGCATTTTTGTAATAATTACTTGTCATGTTATATTTTTAGATTTAATGTTTAAAGGGGGTTTTAATATGGTCATCCAGTCGTTAAGCACAATTTTAACCCATAAAATATTTTCCCAGTATGTATTTTTTATATTTAAAAATTGTGTATAGTCATATGGTAGAGGAAATAATGTAAATAATAACATTATGTTATTTGTTAATGATTTGAGAAAAACAAATGGGCTTAATTCATTTACTTGTCTTCCTTGTGTGTCATTTTACACACCAGGAACTTGTGAAACTATGCTATTGGTCCAGATCTATCTGTCACTATGCTTTGTTTAACCTAACCAAGCCTCGCATAAGGACAAACACACCACAGTCTGCAGTGTTTGCAGTGGGACTCACACAGACACACCAACAGTAACTGCAGTATAAAACATGCCACTGAAGGCCCACAGGAACTGAGTAGCCAACCACAAATTTAATGTGAAGTGTATTGAGACAGTTATATAATAATCATATATAAATATAATATGGCTAGCCCACATATTAATAATGGTAATCATAATATGTGGGCTAGTGAAGACTCATGTCATCAGTGTACCACCATAGGACTTCACCTTTTTGGGCCAAGTAGTTCCTCTGGTGTCTCCTGGTATGTTTCTCCTGGAGCTCCTGAAGGAGGTTGGACGCGGGGTTGCTGCGGCACATGAACGCCTCAGACCCGGATGCCTCCGTGGAGCTGTCCCAGCTGTCCTGTCTCCTACAGCCTCCACTGTACGTGTCATACAGCTCCACCAGCAGACAGTCCACTATGGACGCCCGCGCAGCGCCGCTTATCTCCTCGCAGTCACAGTCACTGCCGCTGGTCGCAGGGCGGGCATTGCCACACGCTGCTCCCGGTAGGACTTGCTGCTGTTCTTGTATCGCTGATGTGTCACTGGGAAAGTTGGTGGGACCTGTCCACTGCTGAAAATCTGCAAAGACATCCGGAGACGCGCATGGAGAGTTTACAAACCCACTTTCTTCAAAACACAAGCCGCTGTCGTCACATATGTCAACTTCCAAAAGTTCCGTCTCATTTAATTTTCCCTTTGACGCCATTCTTCTGAATATAAACTACATTTTTTACCTGTCACTGACCATGTAGATCACCTACTTTTAATCAATTTGACAAATGGCAAAACTTTTTTTGTGTTTCGAATAGGATAGAGTTCCTGGAGCACTCCATTAGCCTCTCAGAGGTGGGGACAGTCTCGACCGCTTCTGTTTCTTTCCTATGAAGGTTTGGGAGTCCGTGTCCTGCCCCCTGTGGCTATGAATAATGGGACAGGCCAAAACTTCTCCTGCCACAGGTGCGTAAGTGCGTCTGGGAAATAAACTAATCGAAGATCGTTGTATCGAGCTACATAAATGATCAGCTAGATCAGTTTTTGTGTTTAATTCAGTTAATGACAAAAATAAAACAGTAATGTATACTGGCCAAATTACAATTCCAAATATAATAAATAAAATAAAAAAAAAATAATAAAAAAAAAAGGTTTTGTTGTTTGTTTGTCTATTCAATATTTTTTTGTTTTATAAATGTGTACTTGTGGATAACAAAATATATTCTAAATTACTAGAAAAACATTGAGGTCCCGCAGCTTCATCGTTTGTTTAATGTTATTTCGGCTTCCGTAGCAGAATGGCACGTGACCAGTGAAAAGGAAGAGGGAGCAAACACAGGCGAGCTTTCAGATTACGCCAGAAAGAACAGCATTTAACATGTTATACGCTTCAGGGTGAGAGAGGAGGCTGGACCGCCTCGACATTTCGTGATTTATTTTGTGAAATGGCCCCTCTACGCGGTGGATTACTGAGCCTAGTAAACTGTCTGCTGATCTGCGTCACTTTTGGCAGCCTCAGCTGCAGCAGGGAGTCTGCTAAATCCTACCACAGACCAAACATTGTTTTAATTCTTACAGATGACCTGGACATCTCCAACGGAGGACTGGTAAATATTATAGAAAAACTGAGGTTTGAGTTTGTGTCAAATGATTGCTGTATTTGTGAAAGGGCTGACTTCACATTCCTGAAACATAAACACATAATTTAGGCATGACAATGTTTTTTCGTGTTCATTGGTCAGCTTGCTCCAGTAACATGTGGTGATCTCCTCGATAAACAGCTGACACCTTTTACTTCATAAATATAATTATACTTTATAAATGTTTATTTCAGACCCCATTAATTAAGACAAAAAAGCTCATTGGAGATGCTGGGATTTCATTCATAAATGCTGTAAGTATTATACATGTTTTTTCTATGCTAGAGGTGAAATTGTGCCACTTTATGACTACATGTTCAATTTCTCTTTCTTATTTCTACTCCTTTTACTGTCAGTTTGTGGCCAGCCCGCTGTGCTGTCCAAGTAGGGCGAGTATTCTCACGGGTAAATATCCACACAACCACCATGTAATCAACAACACGTTAGAAGGCAACTGCAGCAGCATAGCATGGCAGAAGACTGAAGAGGGTCACACATTCCCTGCATTACTCAAGACTTTTGCTGGCTATCAAACCTTCTTTGCAGGAAAATATCTTAACCAGGTGAATCTTATTTAATTTTCAATCAGTCAATCAGTTCATGTAAAAACTAGAAAGAAGTACTAGTAAACAGTTAATCTACATATGTATAGATTAAACTAAAAAACTGAACAATTAAGTGACTAAAAGCCTAAAGGCCTACAGCCCTAGCTAGTTTTCATTTATGTGGGATTGTTTGTTTTCTTCAGTATGGACATTCAGAGGCAGGAGGGGTTGAACACGTCCCTCCTGGTTGGAACTATTGGGTCGGACTGGTATGATCTCAAATTTTATCTGAGTCTATTTAAACCATTGATGAGCCTTTTTCACATTTCTCATGACACGCTCAATTTCAGGAAAAGAACTCCAAATACTACAACTACACCCTGTCTGTAAATGGAAAAGCTCAAAAACATGGATCTGACTATAACAAAGACTATCTGACAGATGTATTGGTGAGTCATTTGTAAAATATATTTTATAATTACCACATGGATTTGTTGTCCTTTTTAATTTATTGTTCTTTAATAGGCCAACCAGTCTCTAGACTTTTTACAGTATAAATCAAACTACCAGCCATTCTTTATGATGGTGTCAGTGCCTGCTCCTCATTCTCCTTGGACTGCAGCCCCTCAGTATCAGAACAAATTCAACACAACCAAAGCGCCCAGAGGTCCAAATTTCAATATTCATGGAAAGGTATTGTGAAATGCATAATAGATGAACTTTCAAATGACACTGGTGTTTCATAGATGGCTTCAACATTATTTTCTCCAATTTGTTTCTTCAGGACAAGCACTGGTTAATAAGACAAGCAAAAACTCCTATGAGCAACTCCTCAATCCAGTTTTTGGATGATGCTTTCAGGAGACGGTCAGTTGTAGTTCCTGTACATTTGTGATTTCATATGTATATTTAAAGTTGCACTATGTAACTTTTTATGTGGCTGGAAATTGCTTTGCCTAGAATGTTCCACAGTGCGGCATTAAACTATCTCCAAGACAAATTAATAACACTACCGGGCCAAGCTACGGGTCAAATTTATGTTCATAGTAAGAATGAAGGAAACACCTGTTATAAATACAAGATAGCCGAATGTTACACTGTAGAACATTCCAGGCAAAGCAATGACATTTCTACATGGTGCACCTTTTAACAAGCTCCTTATTTTGGCTTCAGGTGGACCACACTCCTGTCAGTGGATGACCTAGTGGAAAAAATAGTAAAACAATTGGAAGTCAGAGGTGAACTGGATAACACCTATGTCTTCTTTACATCTGACAATGGTTATCACACAGGTTGGAAATTACATTTACTGCACAAGTCTCTGATGAAATAAAAAAAATAAGTGACATTCAAATTTTAACTCTCGCAGGTCAATTTTCTCTTCCTTTGGATAAGAGACAGCTTTATGACTTCGACATCAGAGTTCCTCTTATGGTCAGAGGCCCAAATATCAAGCCAAACCAGACCACTCAGGTATACCATAAGAGTTATTGTGTGTTGAAGATGCAATATGTAATTTACAGATCCAATTCCTCTTTTTCTGTGTATTCAAAAATCTTAGATGCTGGTGGCTAATGTCGACCTTGGTCCAACCATGCTGGACATTGCTGGTTACAATGTAAGCAAAACGCAGATGGATGGCATGTCCTTTCTGCCTATAATGGTAAGGGCCAATAGAAAGACGTAGACTTTTGCTCTCTGTCTCTCTTAGAATTTGTCATCTTTGTGAATCTGTCCATCAGGAGGGTTTGATGAACAGCAGCAGCTGGAGAACAGACATCCTGGTGGAATATGAAGGAGAAGGAAGCAATGTGTCCGATCCTGCCTGCCCTCTGCTAGGTCCAGGAGTCTCGGTATGGAACAGCCAATGAACTTGAGTACAACAATCATTTGGCTAAGAACAGAAGAATATTATTTATTTTATACTTGTAGGAGTGTTTTCCAGATTGTGTATGTGAAGACTCTTACAACAACACCTATGCTTGTGTACGCACTGTTGCCCCATCTGCCAACCTGCAGTACTGCGAGTTTGATGATAATGAGGTATACTTCACCTGACATTTTACTGTGTTTAAAAGTAACAGTTAAGTCTTGTAGTGATAATGGCTTAGGGGACAAACTGACATGTCAACACTTTACCAGCTTTGCCAATGTATGAATGTGTGATTGTGTCTTAGGCGCAGACTAAGGCTTTATTGCTCTTACCATTTACCACTTGATTTGGGCTTTCTTTTAGGTCTTTGTTGAAGTCTATAACATGACAGCAGATCCTTTCCAGTTGACAAACGTTGCAAGAAGTATCGAACAAGAAGTTCTGGAAAAGATGAACCGCCGGCTGATGATGCTGCAGTCGTGTTCAGGACAATCATGTCGGACGCCTGGTGTTTATGATCCAAGGTTTGTTTTCTGCATTTTACTGAATATTGAGTGAATTTTAAATGATCATTATCTAATCTCTTTAAATACATGTGGATGTATGTTGATGTTCCTTTTTTTCCCCTCTAGGTATAAATTTGATCCCAGGCAGATGTTTCTTAACCATAGTTGGCAGCATAGTAGACTGAGACAAAAACTGAAGTAGGTTTGGTTTAAAAAAAAAAAAAAAAAAAAAGGGGGGATCACAGAGGAAGTTTTGACTGCTTTACTAATCTCTTCCTTGCTGTTATTGCCTTGTTTTGCCCCGAGACCATGTTACAAAGTTCTGGATGTATAAGGGATTGGTAGACCCATGTCTGAAGAACGAACAAAGAAGGTCAAAAGAAAATGCACAGTATTTTGTTTTATTTGTGCATTGTACTATGAACCATGACATTTTATTCCACACCTAAAATATTTTATACCTTTTTATTTTTAATAAGTGCAAGACATTTTTGATATTTATTGTCACTTACTTGATCACAGGGTGCCTATGGTTGCTAAGTTTCTTATCATTTTATTATTATTTATTATTACATTATTAACGTTTAAAATGCAGTACTGCAATATACAACTAAAACATTTAGGATTTATTTTAAGCTGTGACTTGATTAAAAAAAAAGTCCATTCATTTTTGGCCGCCATTTGTAATCGAAATGCTTCCCGGCTGGGGGTGCTCCCCGGCTGCCAGCGGAAATGAGGCTTATGTGGATTTAAAAACATTTTTTTAGCTTGTATTTTGTGGAAGATTTTATTGGATCCACAGTTATGTTGCTGTGGTAAAGCTTCTTATCTGAAACAGAGATAAAAAATATCTTGAGGACAAAAAGAAACATTGTCACTGCATTTCTTTTTGACATTTGTGAGCTTGTTTAATGTACACTTTATTTGACTATGTTTTAAACATAATTTGTGCAGACTAACAATTTGGCAACATTATTTTTGTGTCTTAGACTGCAATATAGTAAGTATTTATCTTGAAGGCGATCAGAAAGGAAAATTTACAGTACTGCTTGTGAATCAAGTGTGGCTGTGACAGCTGATTGCGATTGGTCAATGCATCTCTGTTGTATATGTTACAAATGAACTGACTGAACTTTTCAAACACTGTTATTTCTTTGCTGTGATGTTTAAATTTTCTCAGATTCCAAAACACGAGTGCAGTCTCCATATTAAAGTTAAGACTGGTCACTTTTCATTTTACTGAAGCACTTTCTGTCAGAACCACTTTGTTGTTTTGACATTCCAGTTTTATTGTTTGGATGTAAAGTTATTTTGGCTTGTGTTTATGTCCTAATAAAGTTATTGTAAATTACAGTGTATCAGTGTACATACTATTCCAAGATCATCAGCCCAATTATGAAGAGGGGGTTAGGGCCCATTGTTGCCAAGCTATACCCTTATACCTTCAAGAATGGAAAAAAAAGCTTTCAAATGTAATACTTCTCACTGCTACAAATTATTTATACCAAATAGTAAAATTTCAGGTTATTTATTCTAATAGAGCTTCCATTAGTTAAAATGAAAAAAAAAAAAAAAAAATCCAGTAAAATTGGCAACATTAAAATTAACTTCCAACACTCGATATGTTGGCCAATGTTACCCCATAGTCTCTCCAAGACTTTTGTCTCTGTTAGAAATATATTAACAGCAACCACAAGGCTTATAAAACAAGGTTTCAATAAAACCCTCATGGACAACCTTCAAGCACCGTCTTAGCCCCCTGTAGAAACAGTGTAAGTTTGTACCTATCCACGAGGACATCCAAGGTATTCTGTCTAATTAGAGACATTCCAGAGACAGAAAAGTGGGTAATCTCAAGTGTACTTTAGTCCTTTTAGCTTTAGTCTATTTTGTTTTAGTCTATGTAGCTTTAGTCCTATGTTCGGCCTCTATCAGCTATGCTCCCATGACAACAGCACCGGCAGAAAGGGTAGCTCAGTGTTGCCTAGGTACGTTCTGCCCCTGTGCTGAAAGACTTCACTGATGGCCCACGTCAGTCTGCCCTCGGGATCGTGATGACTACCCAAAAGGTTCCCGTCCATTCCCAGCTCCAGGACAAGAGCATACCGGGGCAGCAGAATATTATACCAGGTCAAAGGAACTACCTACACACAAGCAAAAACATCTTGGGTTGGATTATATTGAAATTTTCATGTTCAGACTAATAAACCATCTTTTTATCTAAAGGTGCAGTATGCAACTTCAGGAGAAGGGTACGCCATCTGCTTGTCTCCATGGACATGATGTTGCTTTACTTGTATGTTCCACATGATGGCATTAAACAAGTCTTGCAAAAACAGCTGTAAAATCATCAGAGATTAATAGTTTTTCATACTTTTTTTCAACTAAATCCAAAGATCTATCCATGCTCTAATAAATTATATATTTTTTTTTGAAAAATCTGTATATACTTAACCCTTTAAATGCTAGTTTGAAAGCTTGGATTTCACATGTAGTGTAAAAATTGCCCCAAATTGAGATGTCTTCTAGAAAACTCATGCTATTGTGGGATACATTTTTATATGTCCTAAGAAGCTTCAACTTTGTCTAAAATTTGAAGTTTATGGAATTTTTTTTAGTTTTTGTGTAGCATCATATAAGAAAAAAAAAATCACATTTAGGACCTTATGGACAAATGAAAAAAAGTGTGAAAAATATTAATCTATGAATTAATGATTTCATAGCATGTTTTTTTTTTTTTTTTTGTTTTTGTAAGTGGACATTTATGTCCTTACAGTCCTAAGTTAGATTTTTTTTTTTGTTCCAATGCAGTTGCAAAAAAAGTCAACAAGAATTAGGACTTTCCAAAAAATGTTGTATATTTAGCATTAACTGAATTGAAAAAAGTGGGCTGACTAAATTTGAAAAAATGGCAAAATGGCCAAAAATGTCCATAGGGACATGTCTTTCTGTGGAACAAATATACAATACAGTCTCTTATGAGACAAGCAGGTAGCAGACCCTCCACCAGAAAAGTTACATAAAGCACCTTTAAATTCACTGGCACCACTGAGACGAACTATGAATACAACTCACTTTAGCCAGGAAGCGCTTGATGGCTGGGTATGGAGCGATCATGTCCAGGAAGGGAGGCATGAACTTCCTGAAGCGAGGAGTTGTTATGCCAACCAGGAATGTCCCATGGTCGCTAAGGCGGATATTGTCGGGGTAACCAATCATGTTATCCATGACTACCTCCTTGGTACCAGCCTTGTCTCCTTTCAGCCAGTATCTGAAGAGTAGAAAACAGTGTAAATTATGGGCTAAAGGCCAAAAGGGGTGTACATTCCAGGAGAGGCTTGACTTTTAATTATAATACAATAGAATATTTAGCAATTTATTAAAAAAAAAAAAACAAAACATCATACAGAGGCTTATATGGATTATTTTCCATCCATTTTTAAAATTTAAAAATATTTTTTTCTGGAGTGTGTTATTTTGTGTGCATCTGTTTATACCTCATAATACGTCCAATGCTGGTCTCTGCAAACAGCAGGAAGTCCTCTTCTGGAGACAGGGCTATCCCATTGGGCATGAAGAGAGAGTCAAGCAGGACACGCACCTGTCCCGTTTGAGGATCATAGGAGAGGAGACGACCAAGGCTATTTAGTTCAATCACCTAGCAACAACAAAATTTTATTATCTCTCAAGTTGATTTGCAAAAAAATCATGTGTGTCTTACTTCTAGTTTGACATGTCTGCGGCCCCAGCGACTTGACGAATCAGTGAAATAGATAATACCAGTTTTAGAAGAAATCTCTAGGCCATTTAAAAAAGCAAAGGGAACTCCGTTTGCACCTTTGAGTTTTTGAGAGCAAATATACTGTAAAATTATTAATCGTCACACAGAAATATGCTGACATACAGTGAAAATATTAACCATTTCCAACCTTGTGAGTTAGACAAGAGCTGAATCTTCTCTCCACTCTGAGTGTTCACACTAAACAGCCCTAAATACGAGTCTGCAACAATCAGCTCACCATCACCGTTCAAGCGAATACCATGGGGACGGCCACAGAGAGGTTCAAATTCAGGAGAACTGCCTGCAAAAAACAAGAAAAACGCAGCTGTAATGTTACCTTGGGTTATGTTCACAATCAAGAGTTTAATTATGTCCGAACCTCGGGCAACCTCACGGTTGCCACTCATGCAAGCAGCTTCTTCAGTTGTAATAGTTCCCTTATTGGTCCTGTCAGAAGTGAAGAAGCTATTTGGATGAGTGTCAAAGTTTATTCACTCTAAAAAGACAGAATTCAACTGTCTTTTGTTCAGAGAAGAGAACTTATGTTTTGACAGTTTATGTGTAAATAGAATCCAGTAAACCAGTACTTAAGGACCTACCACAGAATTCCCCTCCAACTGGGGGAAAACACATACCACATTCTTTAAGATTTTGCCCCATGTGAGTGATAAGGGTCAGGCTGTCATCAGGACCAATCCTCCACAGCTTCCCATCTACAGTGCCAGTATACACATTACCTAAAACCCATAAAAGCATACTTTACATGTGGCTCTCTCAAACATTATCTTTTAAAAATAAACAATGGAAATTCACGTATAACTCTGGTTTGCACCTTGCTCATCAGCTGCGAAGGATTCTGGTCCATGGAGTTTCCCTGTGAATAACCTGTGCCCATTCTGCAGACGGGTATTCACCGCCAGGGGGCCCTCGAGAGCAGGAGGAGGGCCTTTCAATCTGGGCATAAAACAGTTCTTCTCATATGTCTAGCACAGATACAATTTCAAATGGTATCACTACATTATCATGGATTTTGTTTGTACATACATATGTGGTTTGGGGTCTATTGGAGATGGTAACAGATAAATGCCCAAAGCTACTGCAAGGATAGCCATTAATATAGTTCTCTTGCAAAACCTACAAAAAAGCAAGATTATAGCCTATTGTTGTTATTACACATATTAACTTGTTTTTTCATTGGTAAGCCTTTAAGTTTAACAAAACACTGACACACAGGTGGTGATGTAAACCGTTACTCTGTCTTAGAAAAAATGTGACATGCAGAAAATATCAATATGAATACTGACATGTATGATCCATCCTATAGATTGAAAACTATTCTGAGCCAATTTAAATTGAAATAATGACTTTGGCTTCAGACAGCAAAGGAAATGCTTTAAACAAAACTTACATTGTGTGTAGGCACTTGCTTGAGCTCTCTTAGTCCAGCTGGACGGAGTGTGAGGAGATAATTCAGATAAACTACAAGAGATCAAAGGAACTGTGATAAAACACGCGCTTCCGGTTTTGACTGACAAAATAAAAGCCTTTTTAGGTGACGCAGTTTATTTTTGAATTTCTTTGATGTTTGACGTGCATAAAAAACTGTCATTGTCATTATAGAAGTTATCTGTTTAATAACCTTTGTATTGTTTTACGAATTGTTCTTGTTTTTTTAGCCATAAAGCAAACGCCCACAAATTATTTTTATACTGAAATCATATCCGGTCTGTTTTCAATGGAGCAACGGCAGCTTTAACGTAATGAGCTTGTGAGTGAAGTTTGAGTGAATCGCAGAGGGAGGAGGAGGCGCCCCCTCTTGGCACTGAAGTTACTTAAGTGCGGGTCATCCAGAGGTCAGAGGGGTGGGCCTGTGTTTGCTGACAAAAGGTTAATAGAGGGAGTTATGCAGAGGTATTCTCTTTAAACAGCTGCACAGAGGAAAGTGGGACACAAATATGGGCTGCAATAACATTTGGATTACATGACAAAAATAAAAGAAGATCAAATAAATGTAATAGCTGTAAAGTAATGTTCTTGTTTAAAGGGTCCTGGTGCACTTCACGAGGCAGATCCACCACTTCTTCATGGAGTGTTATTGCAATTGCCCGGAGAGTTCCACAATATGACTTTAAACTTTTCTATGTTACATTAATTCTCCATTGTCTCCATGGGGATACATAATCTCAGTTCAATACTATAAAACAACTCCATGGAGACTAGCCAGTGGCAGATCTTCCATGAAAAAGGTTACACATGACATGCATACGAATATTATTTATAAAACCCAACAAAAATTTATGAATTAATATCACCTTTATTAGAAATTTTCATTCCATTTATGAAAAGGCCCCATTGGATTTGATGACATGAACAGTGAACATGTGATAATGTATTCAAGGCACTAACTTGTTTTCTGTCAAATCAATGTTTATGCTCTAAGAAAAAAAAAAAAAAAAAAAGACTTGCAAACAATATCTGAGACATAACATCTAAAGATTCAAAGTCTAAAGCCTTAGTCACAAGTGTAGGCTTCAGTCATCCATGACAGCAGAGATAACAGATTGGAACAAGGAGGAGATATGAGTCTAAAAATTTCAGTCACAATGTAGAGTTCGTTGTTTAGTCTTTCTTTGCTTGTTTTTAACCAAATTGAGCTATTCATTTTGTACAGCGGGGTCTGGATTGGGGTAAAGCTTAATATTGTTTTAGTGCTTAATCTTGCACAACATTTGGTATCTTTTCTATTTAGTGTTGAAAAAATATAGACATTAAAACAAACAAATTTGAAGATCAGAAGACAGAAGCTGCCATTCGACACCTATTATATATAGAATTATCAGCCGAGTAATGCAAGCCACAAGCATGAAAGAGACACAAGTGGACATAGGCAGAATATTTCACAGTCTACAAAATGAATCCAAATAATAAACAAAATAAACATGGAAAGGATAAGTAAAATCTTCAACATGTGAGAAATATAGCTCACTCTTACAAAAACTGAGTGGAGCTCAATAAAACTTGTTAAAGACACCATAGTGTGTTGCCCTGTAAAACGAATAATGAAGACGGCAACAAAAAAGAAAAAAAAGAAAAAGTGAAAATCAAAAAGAAATAATCTGTCTTCCCTGAATTTGAAGTTAAAGTGCCCAAAACATTCTTTGGATAAAACTTTCTTCTATGATTCATTTATTATCTTAAATTGCTTTTAAATATAACTTTAACAACATGGCTTCAAGATACTATATAAATGTCTCTATGCAACTCCCATATTGCGTAAGATAAGAACCCAGTGTTAAGCATAAAATAACTGAGGGTTAAAAGTAACCCATTTAAATAAACTCTATACATCCCTATATTGGGACTCAATATTTTTGCTCCAGGCAACATTACAAAATATCTTTGGTTATTGAGTACAGCATTAACAATTAAAATAACTCTATATAATCCAATGTGGCTTTGACACAGAAATAAGAATAGTACCTGGCTTCTCCACTAGATGGTAATGTTACCCAACAGTCTTCAATGAAAAGGACTGCACAGAAAGGTGATTTGAAACAGTTTTCTGTCATTTTTGATGGTTGTCGTGATGATTGTTACACAAAGCAGATTGCCAACACACTAAAAAATCTATACAGCGTATATATTTCTGCAAATATAACACCAACAAGCAAACCCAAAATTTAACATATCCACTGCTTTCACTTTTTCTACCTTCTCATCACCCTTTGCCACAAATATTTGATGTCCCATATAATATATTCACTTTGATCAACAAAGAACTAAAGAAAGTCTAATACACTAGACAAAGGCAGTTGGTTTGAACAGAATACAACTGGCCAATGCTCACAAACAAGCCCTCAAAGACTTTATTCTGCCTACACAATTATTAGAGGAACACAATTCACCTCTAGTTAGTACAGTAATAGTAAAAAAAAACATTTGATTTGTAACTTGAGGAGAATCTATACATTGTCCTCAAAGTTCACAGTACAACTGCCTCCTGTTTTCAGTTCTCACGCCATTTCAAAACATCTTTTTTCAAACTTCCTCAATCCGTTCTATAAACTCAAAAGCACTTCGTCGACTTCCAGAAACCTCCAGAATCTCACACTTCCTACTCTCACCACGGTGGGTCAAGGGTCAGGAATTCAAACTTTTGCCCATTGTGCTTTAAACTGCACCACAACACAAACTTAAAGCAAAACTACATTATCATTTCCCATCCACATTTGAACACCTTCAACAAAACTTGCTTAAACATTTCTACTGTTATCTCTACACATTTTCAGATACACAGTCACTTTAACTTAACAACTTTTTAAATATACAACCGTCGTATATATCTTGATATGGGGTGTACAACCTATAAGTACTCTCTTGGCAAACATTAAGGCACTTACTAAAAGCAAAAGTAAATGCTGCCTGACAATCATTAACTTGTTGAAACCAGACATCGTATTTGGAGTAAAATTGGATAAACTATTCATTCTGTGTCAACTACCACATTGTTGGTAAAGTAAATAAGACTTTTCATGAAAAAAAAAACATAAAAACATAAAACTGTCACCCATATAAATTAAGAAAAAAAGACAAATAATATGTACAGACCAACTTTAAATAAAACAGACTCAACAAATGGCCTTGAGTATTTCACATGCTTCAGAGAAATGAAGAGGAACACAAATATGAGTGCCAGTATACCAGAATGACTGGACTAACAGGGCTACGCCTCAATGAGTATGGCACATAGATCCTGGATCTTTGGTCTGGTTGCATTGTGACGTCTTTGATGATGCAGCTTTGAGACAGTGGAGTTCAACTCTTCACTTGTCCTTCACTTTAATTAATTTCTTGAAAAAGAAAATAAAAACATCTTGTCAACATGACAAGTCCCATTTGCTTGTGTGTAACAGGAAGCTTCCTTCCTAATGTCCTCTTGTTCAGTCCTCTATGAAAGTGTTCGGACATGCTGCAGTGCCTCCTGCAGTCTCTGTCTGTAAATATTGTAGCGCCGTAAAACGGCCTCCTTCTGTTCCTCCTCCTCCTTATCCAGAATCCGAAGGAAGTTACGCAGTTCAGGAATAGTAAATGCATCCCACTGTAAAAAAGAAAAAAATATGCAATATGAACCAACTGACCTAACATTAAAGGCATAATTAAAATAAATTATGCACATGAACAAAGTTTGGCCAGATGAACAAAATGTACAGTAGATGCATAAGCAATGACTAGTATGAACTAAGCATGCACAATATGTACTGTATTTCAATGTGATCACATTAAATTTTACAACAAATAATATAAACACAAGTGTTTGAAGTGTTACCATGACTTCTCCTGTTTGCTGCTCTCTAAGCACAAAGCTGAGGGTGTCCAGGTTAGGCCCTGCCACCAAACGCAGAAACAGGGGCTTCTCCATGTCCCCAAGCTTACACACGTACACTGCAAAACACACATTTATAGTAAACTTTTAGTTCTGTGATCACAAGGTCATTTTTTGTGCAGTGTTTATATGAACACAATGAAAACTGTGTGCAAGGCCAGATATCTCACATGTATGCAAGGTCACTGGATACTTTTTGCAGAAGTACTACGGTAAATATAAATATGCAGATCAAAATATGTAGTACCTTGGTCTAGAAAAAGTTCAGTTTAAAATTTAGGACAATTGGTTTTCTACGGTGGAATTTGCTGTTTAACAAATTTTGCAGGTGTTATGGCAAGTTTGTGGAACCCGTCCATAACATATACTTGGTTATTTCTTTCAAAAATAGTAAATCTCCCACAGTTAGACCCCTGCTCACCATCTGACATCATCAAATTCATAGTACCCAGATAATCTGAATTAACTGCTCTCATTATTTCAGCGCTAAGACAGACATCTGTCGCAGAAGAGTTTATTAAGACTCAAATCTACAGACTTAAGGTCAAAGACAGTTTATCCAGTGTTGTATATACCAACACTATGTTGTAAATCCAATACGCTACTGTCTGTTTCGAATAAAAGTAGTAACATCTGTTGTCTAGACAGCATTTTATTAGTGAGTTTTACTGTAGTCTTTCTGTAATGCAAAAGCTCATCCAGGGTCTTATGAGACAGTATTCACAAATAAATCTTTAAGTTTGTAACACATCAAATAAGAAGTAAAGGGGTTACAGAAATACATCAAATGTGAAGAGTAGGATTTGTAAATAACGATCTATAAGTTATTTTCCAAACTTGGAGGTGCTAAGTAGGGTCAAAAGATAACATTTGATACTCTACAAGTCTGCAACAGCTGTTGGTTTACAGAAAGCTAGTGCAAGTTTATTTATACTTGGTGTATGAGGGTGTGTGTTGCTTATGAATGGCTAGTGGTGGGGAGAGCCGTGAGACACCCAGTAATTAGCAACAGTAGAGTTAAAAAATACACCGGATTACACACAGGTCATCACCAGGAGGTCAGCGCAAAAGCATTTGACACGGGGCCTGGTATGAGCAGCATGCGCCCATCTTTTTCCCTGTTTACAACATGTAACAGACCCATTGTGAGTGACTGCGGCAGTTACCTTGCTCCTCTCTGCGATAGCGCTTGTATAGAGCATATTTGGCTGGGTTGTCTGCCACCGTGAACTTGTTTAGTAGAGCCACAATGACCTGCGGAAACACAATCGGTTCAGACAGAAATAGAGCATTTGTAAGCTGTTTACCAAGAATGGATATATTACTTTTGGATAAAGTTATGTTTATAAAGATATGTTTTTTGTTTTGTTTTTAAATAATGAGCTAAAAAAGTCCAATGACATTTTCCCCCCTTCTTTATTGTGGCATATCTGGAGAGTTCAGGAGTCAAATCTGTCAACTTTTTGCTATGATTTGTGAGTGCTAGCCACTCAGTCAACTTGAGCATTATGTACAATGGTGGCTGTGTTTCCATTATGTATTTTAGTCATTTCTGACTAAAATCAGCAGAATGAGCTACTCTTCTTGGGTTTGATTAGAGAGTGTTGATGTGTGAGAGCTCACCTCTTTGACAGTGTTAACGGAGCTGACATGTAGTGTGTTGATAGCTCCTCGGGGAAGATAGAACGCTTCTCCCTCTGGCCCCCTCTGACCCCCCGAACTGTCACGGGCCTCCGCAGATCCATCTGGACTTTAATAAAACCTGTGTACACATCAGTGCGGCCCTGTGACAGACCAAGCAGGAAAAACATTAGATCATGTTAATAATGCGTACTAGCTGCATATATGTCACATATGTATTGGCAAAAATTACTTTTTTTTACTATACAGATTTTTACTATACAGAATCTGATATTTTTTGCAATCCATCATAAGAGCATGTAATGTGCCTTTAAACACTTTGATTGAGGTTCAAGTATCTGTAAAATTAAGCCCCAAGTCCCAATCTTAAAAGGTGCACTGTGTAACCTTTCTAGTGGAGGGCACATTACCTTCTGTCTCCGTGGAGAGGTTAAAGCTTTACCTGTTACACTGTATGGCATTAAACAAATCTATTGCCATAGGGACAAGCAGGCCCAACAGATCAGATCTGTGGGGAGGTGACCCAGCAAATGCAAGATAGATCAGTTTACTGCCATATTATGAAACATTCCAGGCCAAGCAATTACATCTCCATGGAGACAAACATGGAGATGCGTGTCAACATAGGGGGTCATCCTCCCTCCAGAACTGTGTTATTTCTTTACATAAAAGTGTAGGGAGTCTCTTTTGCAGTTTTTTGACAGATCTCTTATTATAGACCATATAGGAATGAATATAGTTTGCATATTGAATTGTACATAGATGACAGATTGCCCACCTCTACAGTGTAAATGAAAAAGCTGTCAACAATCCTTTAGTTCCCTCACGTGATTAGTCGTGCAAGTTTGTGATCTTATGTGCGCCATATGATCTGTGAGCCCACTTTACCCAATAAGCCCCGTGCAGAGCAGATGGTCCAGACAAGAGTAGCATCCTAATCTTAATACTCCATATGGGGCTATGATAGAGGGTCATAAACCAGTACACGTTATACCAGTGAGTCACCCGATGTTGTTGTGGGTCTGGTTCAGCTTATGTTAAAAGAGTACTATGTTGTGTCTGCACCCTCTTCCAGAAAAGTTACAAAGTCTGAAACTTGAGGACTGTAATGGGCCTAAACCAGGTTCAATGCAAGACCCAAGCATAAGTATAATCTAGGACTAAAATAAGCATTAAAAGAGAACGATGAATCTTTTCTGAGAGTCTGCCATTTTCTTGTCTCCATGAGGATGTTAGTGTTTTGTCTGGAATGTTCCACAGTAGTTTTGCATTGAACCTGGTTTAGTAGTTCCATTGCAGTGCTGTGTCAGACTTGCTTTAGGTTGTACATTTTATTACTTTGAAAGCTCCACCCTGCAGTTTGTTATCAAACTGTATCTGTATCTTGTAAAATAACTTCTGCTAAAACTGCAGGTCTTGCTTAACCCTGTCAGATGTTAATACTATCGCATTCTGCTCTCACACTACCAGGGTAAACACATGGGCAGAGAACAATGGCAGGAATAACATCATATCACTCTTATGCGATTGCTGTGGAATGAAAATGGAGGGAACAGGGGTGAAACATTAGCACAATCAATGAAAATCGACAAGACACCTTTGTGGTTTACTTCCTGTAATTTCCAACAACTACTACTTGGATTAATTTAAATAGAGATAAGGTCTCCAAAACAAAAGCATATTTATTTGAGTATGTACTCACAAGTGTCATTTTCAAATGGTCTTTGGTCTCAGAGTTGTACTGTTCAATCCTCTGTCGAATTTCCTCTCGACTAAACTCTGTCCGCAGCTCTCGGTCCTTCTCCACATCCTGATGAAGCAAATAAAAGAAAAAAGATAAAGAAACAAGTAAAACAGCACAGGCTCTGATTAGGCCACATGCATCCCTAAGCCACGCTAAGAATAGAAGAGATTCACAAGATCATAGTATGACAATATTTGAGTCCACAATATTATATGTGAGAATACTGACAGAAGTAGCTGTGTTTCAGGGGGTTTCTGCAGTTTTGTCTCTGCTTTTGACTTGTTTGGAATCATACAATTGGTCCCATATCATAATGCAGAATAGGGACATATGCAGCATTTATTGTTTTCTAAAAAACAACTGTCTGGACCCTTGCCCTTTATGTGGACATCCTTAAGGACATTCACAACTGGAAACAAACTTAATAGTAAGCCCACAACTGTAACTGTGTAAATGTAAAAATGCTCATGGCTCAGCACATGAAAGACCACGGACTTGATCTCATGGTATACAAAACACAGCTAATAATAAACACTGCAGACAATATTACCACAAACACAGTGAAGTCAGCAGTTACTTCACAAGCATTATGTGCACAATGTGTAATAAGCCCTGCATGTGTGGGGGATTCAAGAGGCTTTAGGAGAAACAGAAATTCTGTTTCTCATAAAGAAAAACAAGCTACAGCTATGTAATACAGCAAGTTCGAGGGAGTACAAATCAATGAATTATAAGCAGTGCAATAAAGTACTGAGAAGGTCGACTGTGTTTTTCAAGATATAATCAGAGATGGGACAGATGTCACATGACAAAGCAAAAGTTACATAATCAGCTGTAAAGAGTAGGTTCACTGCCCGGACAACTAAATTAAATGTTTTCAGTAAACCACAAAGACTAAAAAGAGCTATAGTAAGAATCAGAATGTTTTTTTGGTTTACATTTATACGTATATTTAGATACATGTGAGGGGAATTTGCAGGGGTATTTCACAAAAAGAGTTTACATACTGCATGTGGATAGAACAAAGTGTACAAGCAGGTGCAAAAAGACCTGGACAACTCTAGTGTCCCTCGTGCCTGTAATGTGTGCTTACATGGGCATAGTCCAGCTGTGCATCTATCAAACCCCTCACACACGCAGTGCACAATCCAGGAACACTTTGAAGGCACATGCAGCCTTATATGGACAGCAAATCCTGCTACATCGAAGACACGGTGCCAGTGCAGCCTCTACTAATAAATACAGACTTCTTTAAGCTCACACAGCTAAGGCAATGACAAACAGAATAGACACAGATAAGTGAATTAACTAAAGATAAACAAACTATTGGAGCAGATCCACCAGATGAGACAATACTTTCTGAGCCTGTCCCAAACGCTGCCTCACCTGGATTAAGTAAAGACCTGAAATCTTTTAACCCGTCTATAAACAAAACAAGAGTTTGATGCATTTTTCTATTATAAATAATACTTCCACTTTTACCACATGTGAACTTAAAGCACCTGGCAAGTTAGTCAAATCTAATTAGTTGGTAGTTGCAGGTAATAGGATTATGTGTAAATATAGACTCAAATGACATTAAACACAAAAAAGATCAAAACAAAAAAATAAAATTAGATGTTAAATAAAAATACATTGAAATTGTTTCCATTAGTGAGTGGGTTTGGGTTACTTTTTGTCCCTGCAATGGAGTAAGGTCACACAATACTTGGAAGGAAGTCAACAACATTAAGAGACTTGAACTTATGCTTTAGCTGCTATTACATCACATACCAGCACTTTGACCTGACTCACTGTTCCTTTACAACTCTCTTGACAAAGACAGATTAACAATTTTGTCTGGGATTTAAAAAAACTTAAGTGTGTACAATATGTCATAAGAACCAGGAGGGTGTGATGGTGGCTATATCCAAACAAGAAGCTGAGCGAGCTACAACACAATGAGGTCATGTTCCTGTTTGAGACCTCATTTATCCTCCCACTGACACTGAAGATCAACACAGAGGAGCCAAAGAAGAGAAGAAAACAGCTGAGACAAACTTGTTAAAAGATCCTGGTATTTCCTCATCAACTTAAAGTGATATCTGTAAATGTCAGTGAAACATGTTCCCTTTTCTGGTGAAGATGTTGCAATTCGTTTCCTCATGTCATGCGCAATAATTATAAAGCATTAGTCATGCTACGGCTCATTATTATCATTCTATGGAAAAACTTCACAAGAAAAAGCGATGTCAGGTGCAACTAGAATGAAACACTAGTAACATAGTTTTACTCAAATATTTATTATGTCAAATTATTAGCAAATCAGAAAATTCAGTGTTTTAATGTAATTGTTTGATGAAAAACTTTCCAATGCTGAATACATAAGGTCAGAGTGTACTAATAAAAGAGAGTGAGACAGTGTGTGGGAGAACTTACAGCTTGTACAAAGTTTTCAGCCCAATGTTACATATATATATATATATATATATATATATATATATATATATATATATATATATATATATATATATATATATATATAAATGTAAAAAAATATATATATATATATATATATATATACACACACACACACACACACACACACACATACATATATGTATATATATGTGTGTGTGTGTGTGTATATACATACACATACATACATACATATATACACACATACACACACACACACACACACACACACACACACACACACACACACACACACACACACACACACACACACACACACACACACACACACACACACACACACACACACAATAAACATTGGGAAGAAGTTAGAAGTTTATACTAATGTAAAAGGACAGTTTTAAGTTTTAAACTGGAACATCAGGAGTTGACCCCCTCATGTTTAATCTTGCACTTCTACCAGTGCATCCTGCTCTTCCACTCGCTGCTATGGTCAGTGAGAGTTTGCCTGTGTGGCGTTTTTCGGCCTTTTATCAAACGCACCTGTGGCATTCCTCTCTTTGTTTGGAACTATCTCACACATGCAGGGCCATTGTCTGAGCACACATGACAACAAGGAAGACAAAACATGCTCAGGGAGGATTTAGTGTAGAGTGTTTACTGCTGCCTCGGGGTGCAGGGTGCAGACTAAACATAGGAGTTAAACTGCTCCTTAAATGTGTCCTACATAATTTTCTTTTGGCTTCTATGGTTAGAACTGCATTTTGAATTGTAGGGTTTGTGTGTAATTGTTAGTATCAAAGAACATATCAAATAGTTAAGTCAAGTTTTGAAATGAGAAAGATCAAATTATGAATACAAAATATGAATGAAATAAATGTCATTTTTTAACATGACTAACAATTTTTTTTATAATGCAGTTCCTTTGATACTTGTCACAACTCAGTTTTGTAGATTTTATGAGACTTACATGGAACTGGTTGCGTTCAAATATTTTTGACTTGGTTTTTACTTGGATTTTCTGTTTAAGCGTTGTCTGTCGTGTTAGTTAATGACTGGACCACCTTTCTCTACTTCCTACCTCTTATTACACACATTTGCCAATATGCCTCTCCCCTCTCTCACTTTGGTACTTCCCGTTTGGTCCATGGGGGAAGAGGAGATGGGACACACCTTTCCTTCCAGCATTCCTACACTAATGGGTGCACTGCGGAGGTCCAACGGGTGACATGTGCACACCATGTACTTGCAACTTCACTCTGCAAATGGCGAAGTTCAAAACAAAGTTTTGATGTTCACATTAAAAACAACGCAAGATATCATTTACACAAGGTAAAAGAATACTATAGTCTTTGCAATCCAGACTAAACATTGCAGAGTTTAGAAAACCATTAGCTGCTTAACAGAATCATATGTTGGCTAAAATGATTACAGTTTATTAAATGTATAATTGTATTATTTTATCATTTTTATTTAACCAGGAAGGTTTAGTACATATATATAATATATGTAAACTGATTAAAAACAAGACAACAAGATTGATTGTTGTTCAGATAGATCAACCAAAAACATGGCTGAGTGAAGACCTGTCGCTACCACAATGTGGAAAGAGAAGCAGCAAATAAGACAATAAAATCAGCGGAAGTGGATGTAAAATATAGGATAGACATCTCAGTCACAAAACACAGAAACATGAAAGGTGAAAAAGGAAGAGAAAAGTAATACCCATGTAGATTTAGCCATGGTAAATGCAGAATATAATAGAAATGGATCATTATCAGTGATGCTACATGTTGTGATGACTTAAGTGTGTGTGTGCGTGGGTTTGTGTGCGTGTGTGAGTCACTGTGATGGTTATTAAGACACTTTATGACCGACACTGGAAAAATCCTAAGGAACAAGGTGTGGTCCATCTGCAATAACAGATTACACAGATTTAAACATGCAGGAATGGTCCAGGTATTAAAGTCCTACAAGTTTACATCTAATAAGCCAACGCTGTAGGGATAATTTGGTGTATGTTTTGTAATAAGTAAGTATTAATAAATAAATTACGCTGTCTTGTCAACAGAATTTCTGTGTCTCCCAACTTCTATCCAATTCCTCACCAAGCAAAAAACAGTACAACATTATAATCAAAATAGTAGGGACAGGGACACTTAATTATGGTACTTAAACTACACCTGCGTGTAAAATTTCATGACCTTGCATAGGAGACAAATAAAATAGTGACTCGCACATTGGCAGCTGATAATTATATTGATGTATTTTATTGTTTTGTTGAAGATGAGGGGTTTTCCAGTGTAAATCTGGTGTGAGTGACAGTACAGTCAGAGCCCCTCTCACAGGGATTGTCTGTCCATTATCAGGCTCCACAGACACACCTTCCTTTCAGACGCTTTTTGTGTGTATTGTACTAAAGCAAAGCTGGCCACATATCACATCATGTTATTTAAAACTCACTACTGTTCCCCCGAGCAACAACACGATCATTACAGTGATACGTTATTCAGTTGGTACTTGAATTACAGCTCTAAATAGGGAAGTACTGGGCTAACTTCCTGGAATGACCGATATTATAGATAGCATTTTTAAGCATAATGAGATGCACTTGAGGCCAGGAGCAATTTAATTACGACTAGTACAATATATCAGACATTGTAAATAATAGAAACTGGAAATAAAATTAAATGAAAAGCTATAGCCAAAGAAATCTCTCTCATTTGAACAGTATCAATAAACTACACATGCGCAATAAATAAACTAATATAAAAAGCTTTTTTTTTTTTTTATTACAGATGTTTTTTATTGCACTAAACAGCCTTGTTTTTTTAGTACAGGCTTGCAACTCCCTAAACCTATCCTGTAGGGTAAAGTAGCCTTGTAGAGGGCACGCTTGTCTCTGTGGAGATGTTATTACTTTGCCTGCAGTGTTCCAGAGAATTCGTATAGGAAGATGTACATCTGTAACACAATTGCTATCATTTGTTTATTGAATAATCACAGTTATGAACTACTCAGATTGTGGAATGTTGCTTTCTCACCAAAACCTTCACCTCAACATACCTCCAGTGATCCAATAAACCAACATGAAGTGAACAGCTTGTCCCTTCACAGCGTGTGGGATCGGTCTTGTCATTCATCATCATTTTCTCCTCACTCTCCCTAGAACAGTGACTGAAACAAGCAGCAAACCACCTCAAAGTGCCCCGCTGTGGTTTACTGATAATGGCTTCTGAAGATCAAACAGCCATAACTGGTCCCACATGATCCCTGCTGCAGCCCAGGCATTGCAGAGTTAGAGGTGGTTTGGGGGCTGTGGCAGAGATCACACAGGCATGCTTCATTACTGCTCCTATAAACGCAAGCCCTGCATTCACTTTTCAGTACAGGGCAATTTCCTCCTGAGAGAAGAATATTAAACTAATAAACATGAGAAGTACAAGAAATTACCAAAGTATCTGAGTGCAAATGACCCAACATTAAAACATTTGCAGATGTACAACTGTATTTCTTCTTTGATATGGATTACAAACCAAAAGTAATCAAATGTTTAATAGCATATACCTTAAATAGATGCCCAATAGGGGTGTGAACCTTTAAGTTCCTGGTGATTTGATTCGATTTCGATTATTGGATTGAATTTCAGAACAATTTTCGAGTCCAAGTTTATTTCTGAAGCTATTTTCATTTAAAAACAAAAAAACATTTATTTCACACATTTAATGTTCCCTGTAACAATATTTTATGCAAACTGTACATCCATACAAAACAGAATTGTTCATAGATCAGGCAAAGAATCTGAAAGGTACCTGAAAGTGCATTTATTATTTTATTAGTACATAATTCAATAAAAATAATATATCTACTCAATCACTATTTAGGCCCAGTTAAGTCTGACTAAACTTCAATAAATAGGTCTATTTGTCAAAGATAAAAATTATAAATATTTTCAAATACATTATATAGTTGATTTACGATGAATGAGGCCCTGGTCCTTTAACTGCAACAGGCTTATTCCCAGTTTAGTGATAAAGAGAAACGCATGTAAACTTGACAATGTCAGGTGAATTTTAAGGGGGCACTTTACTGTGGCAGAAACACGGTTATTAAAGTAATTTAAAAAATCATTTTTTGAGAATTTGGAATCGATCCAGAATCATTAAGATGTGCAATCCCAATCCTTTTAAGAATAGATTTTTTTCAATACCCCTAATGCCCAATCTTTCTATCTAATTGGAAATAAATGTAAAGGCTTTGCACCAGATTTTTACATAAAAACAGAACTTGATGATAATTTTCAACTGTTTGCAGCGATTAAAAACATATTCCTCACTTTCTTAATGCATTCCTGGCATCCTAATTATTCACCTTGAACCATGTTTCACAACTTCTAGAGGCCGGAGTGGAGTTTTGCTGTCATACCACTGCTAACAATAACTAGCATGCTAACAGCGCACCAGCTTTATTACTTCCTGGTTTGGGGACCATAAAAAAGGTTCATAATTAGATGAAGACCGCAGACATTGATCTTGCTTTGATCCCATAAGAGCTGCTTTTACATTATATCTGCGCATATCTGGGGCAAGACAAATAGAAGTGATATAGAAGTGGTGAGGTGTATTTTAGTCATTTATACCAAGAACTAGTTTCACTTCCCTGACAACCACAGCTTTGGTCACACATGAGAGCTTCCACTTGAATGCTGCTACTCTAGTCATTAATCAGGTACAAGTGCATGCTGCATCTGTTGACCTCTGACCTCTGCCACAGGTGTTCAGTACTAATGGACAGGGGGATTACAGACGCCACAGAGAGTAAGATGGACGATCACCTGTTCAGACAGTCGTTGTAGAGGGCCTGTTTAGAGCAAATTCAACTGTCACTGTCAGCACTTTGATAATAAACTCTGACACATGAATGTTTTTAGCTCCATTAGTTTACTTTGGGCATTCGCTTTGGGACATTTTTAAAAGGCAAACTGAATGTATATTGCAAGTAATTTTAGTGGCATAGTTTCCTGTTGTAATGTATACAGAGAGAATTCTAACTGGGTGCACTGCTGTAATGAGCTATATAACCAGCTACATGATATGATCGCCAGCTCTAACCTAAACTAACTAAACTATGACGACAATTATTTATTAAGTATACTGTGACTCTGGATCAAATCAACAAAATGTGGCAAAGGTTATATAGCAGTCAATATTATGCCCACAACAAGTGCACCTAGTCCTTTTTCATTGCACTCACTACCACCACCTCACATTCTCCATGACGCAGGTAGAGCTACTGTTCAAAGACACATTTATCTTATTATACAACACAGCCCACAGCCCTGGACTAAACCGCTCTGTTTCTGTTTGAAGAGACTGGTTGAACACAAAACAACAAATCTGCCTGTGTGTTCTTCAATGAATAAGTCAGGCCAACATCTCATAAAAGTTAAATGTGAACTGGAGGAAAGTTCTACAGTGTAGCACTTTAGTGAAAGATACAACACAGTTTGAAGAAAAATAGTGTTCCTTGTAATGCCGGCAGTTCTATCTAAAATGGGAATGAACCATGAAATTATGTTGTAGGGTTGTGAAAAGTATTGAAAATCAGATACTAAATCAATATTCAAACCAGTATCGAAAATAAAGATATAAGATACTCACTTTACTAACTTAAACGTATGGTAACTTAAAGAGTTTCAAGCCTTTTCCTTACTATCAAAATCGAGTTTGAAATTTCAGTATTGTGACAAATGGCTACAGTGTGACAAATATGGCACTTTGGGATGACAGCACGTTACTTTCTTGCCAGAAAAGCTGTTCTAAAGTTGTGTGCCGTAAAATAAATGAACGTGAATTCTGCCAATGAGCTAAAGGGTTTGTGACACAGAGAAACTAGTTATGGTAATGTGTCATGAAACTGCTTCTTTCTTGCTGTGGGGCCAAGTATTTATTCACATAACAAAGTGGTATGCAAATTACTGTACTATGTAATTACAGACGGGATGGACAAGTTTAAGAGAAAGAAGGATCAAAGGGTCATGGTTTTAGTCTTTATCTGGACATGTGGCCTAATAGTCTTTTGCTATCTTTGGCTAGCTCTAATACACTGCAGTCTACAGCATGGATAAAACCAAACGATCACTCCAGATGTCAGCAAAGATACAGAGCTCCATGACCAGACTGACAACTCATTAAACCAAACATTGAGGATGATGATCAAAAACTGAATCAAATTTTCACAAAAATATTGGCGATTCCTCCAACAAAATACAGTATTAAGCATTTCAAAATACTGAATTTAACCAAGGTGGCCTGAACAGGATGGAGGAGTAGAAAAAGACAGGATATGACATCCAGGTTGAAAAGAGAAAGACAAAAAGGGTGAGGAACAACAGAGGAAGGATATCTGAAGACGAGGAATGTGAGGTGACAGTGCAGACTCACGTGTGGGACAGGAAATTCAAGTACAGTCAAAACACAAAACTCAGAACACTCTTAACATAGAAATCTAATAAGCTCCTCAGTCACTCACGGTCACCTGAAATTTGAAAATAATACAATGGGTGTTTCATTGGCTTTGTACACAGCACATTCAGTACACACAAGTCAGAACAGGGTTAAACACGTCAAACGTACATTTCACAACAGTTTTATTGTGTGATAAATTACTATGCTCAATTAAGTAAGTGAAAATCTGCCAAGATGTCTGTTGCTAAAAGCAAAGCAACAGTTTACAGAGAGACTGGAAAATAAAAAAAAAAAAAAGATGTGTATCTCTGCTCTGCCGCAGTCAGCATGTCTATCTGTTCTCCTCCTACTCGAAAAACCGATAAGCAACTATCAACAATGACCTCATCTAACATGTAGTGGAATCCAAGGTAGCAAGGTTTCTTGGGAACTGGATGAGCATCTAATGCACTTTAAATGTGTCAGTGAAGAGGGGAGGTGCTGCAAATAAGCACTTCTTTCAAGGAAAAAACAACCCACATTTTTGTGCGTATTAAGTGTTATGGGCACAAATGTACACATCAAGAGTGACTTGATGTTTAATGAAAGAAATGAAATTATAGAAACCATTTGTACAATTGTTGTGAAAAGTTAATGGAGGCAGAAAATGTGTTATTATTAATTTCGAAAAAACAAGAACTAGTCATGACACAACATTGTAAGGGTGGCTCTGAGGTTGGCTATAATTTCACAGTTTTTCCAAACCAGCACATGTGTCCAGAGAGAAGCTCATCATCGGGCCAACTGCCACCAATACAGATGTCAAATGAAGAACCAAGCTGCCGTGTGACAGAAAACCACAGCTGTACTTGACTCAGCGGTTAAAAGTGTTATGTGTTTAATTTAAACATTCAACCAAACAACCTCAAGCCAATGTCTTGTTGAAAAAGCTATAAAAGTCTTTGATTATAGTAGAGCATATGAAGAGCGTTTGCATTAGAGACCAGCTGTCCTGTGAGTGTCTTGTGTGCTCTTACTGCTGAGTGGGTTAAACCTCCGGACATTACTGGACAGTGTGACATTTGCTGACAGAAACCCCATTCAACCCACATTATGTCCACATTGGTTGACAGTACAGCTTATGTGTAGAGTTAAATCCCCACTTTCAATTGACTTGCAGAGTACCCCAGCTCATTTTCATTCTTGTGTTTGCATTCAGCTTTATTAAACTTTGCTTCATGCTGAGCATCTTAATGAGAACTATCGGTCAACATCTAGGAATTAGGAATTAAGAATTATGCCTGGAGTACAGTCAGGCTATTCAGTGCCTCACATTATACCGCGAGTAAGTTAATTTAATGGTCAAAATGCAATCATGATCATGAAACACAAAAAAGCTCTATTCAAGTAGTTGCTTCCTGATTTTTCATGGAAATACACCATTCAAAAGTGTACTCAAGTGAATGGTGTATACAAAAAAACAAAGATTCTACGTAACGTCCAAGTAAGGTTAAGTGATGCTCTCTGTTCTATTAATATCTAGACATTCTTCTACTCTACACAAGTCCTTTAACACACTTTTAACTGTAACAAGAATACACAAACTGCCCCTTTAACCTTTTTCCCGTCACCAAACCAGTAATTTAATTTAGGCCTTCATGTCTTCCAAAAGTCAAGTCTTCTCTCTTAGTTGTAATTACTGCTGGCATGTGGGAAACCACCAAACTGCAGCCCAGGCTCTCATTGCGGGTCAGGAGCCGTGGATTTGGACAGCAAAGGTCACAACCTCCCCTGCACTGCTGTAGGGGCACATTGTGCACCCACTTTTCCTCTCACACATTCACAGGCAAGACGTCAAGGGTCTGTTGTGGAAATGTTAAGTGTCATGAAACTGTGTAGAATGTGCAGCCCGGCCAAGTCTCAACACCACCACACAAATGCACAAAAACAAGAGGGCATAAAAGAATGAGATGCACAAATGCTGTGTGCCTGTTTGAAGTGCAGTTTGTGAGTAGCTGGAATGATTATTTAGTTAAGAACTTGAAACATGACCTAATTCTTTGAGTACCTCTAAGGGAGTTAAATTAAATCCTGGGAAACTAATTTTGTAAGCCTGTGTAGAAGTGGAAACTTTGAAAACATTTTAAATCCAGGCAGGTTGGTATGTGTAAAGTTAATTAGTGACTAAAGAGGTCATGCTATCACCTACCTGTACTGAGTCCTAAAGGTAACATGAACAGGGTCATGTAAATTGAATGAACAGGGGGTGGTAAACAAACCTCCTATTGTGCCATTGTGTTTGATTGCCTGGCTAATCCTGTGAACTGTCCATACTGGATCAGACTGTGTTATGGGCTTATAAATGCAAATAATTAACCCATAGTGAGATATTGGCAAGATACAATAAGCAACGTGATATCAATGTCTGTGAAAATAAAATGCAGATGACACTAGAAAGTGCAGTGCAACAAAACCTTTTTTCATGCTGGAAAATTCACTCAACCACGCGCACTGGTCTGTGTCAATGACTGAAAACTCGCTAAAATAAGTGGAAAGTTGAGCTCAGTTGTTTATTTATGTCCGTACCTTGCTCTCTGTGACTTTGCCCGTAGGTTTCTTGAAGAACGATGTCCTGGCCGTGAAAAAGTACTCTTCGGAGTCCTCCTCCAAGCTGCTGTAGCCACTGCTCATCGTGCTATTCCACGTCATTTGCGGAGGAAACTTCTCGTCTCAAACTCGACAGCATCAAAAATCCCGAGGCTAGACAGTTGTTAAAAGAGAAAATCTACAGTAAAAGCCGACTGCTCACGCCTCCATGGTTTCACAAGGGATGATTTCCTCATTCAAATCCGCTCTGAGAAGTTGTCCTCCAAACCCCTCACCTCCTGCGTCGTTCGTATTAACTTATAAATAAACACAAAATAAAATTAATAAACGGCAACTATCCAATTAGATAATACGTCGAATCGGGCGAAATAAAATCAAATATCGAAAGGAAAAGAAGTACAAACGAAGAGTGTACTGCTGCGGGTGTCACACAGCGCTGTATGAATAGTCAAATATGAATGTGTGACAGTCGCTACAGTGTGATCCCGCCCACAACAGACAGCGGACCAATCAGAACGTGTAAACCCGCCCACAACAGACAACGAACCAATCAGAACGTGTAAACCCGCCCACAACAGACAGCAGACCAATCAGAAACGAGACATTCACGGAGCACTTGTTTGAGCTCCCATGACCACAGCCAATTTGGGTGCTACTTTTGATCTATCTCAGCCAAATTTCACACTATGCATTATTTTCAAAAACCTTGCCGGTGCCTCCTTTTAAAAAGAAAATCTAATTGTGTGAAAATCTATTTGAAAATCTATGTGTTTTGCATAATTTATTTGTAACTTTAGCTGTATCCCTGAAGTATCAGTGTCACCGTCAAACCACAGCAAACCCCACAAAAGCATGAAAGCACAGAATCAGGTTACCCCCATAGCTTTGAAAGGGTCAAGAGTCAGGTTCAGCCTAGGGACACGAGCAACGAGCCACAATAATAGCAGAAGTGTATGTTAGTACATTTTAAACTTAATTATAGTCAAGAATAGGGATGGGGCAATATACGATAATGTCGTTAATCGCGACAAAAAACTCACCACTAGGATATCTCTTTAAGAATACCTTTAAGATTAATTCTAAGCTTCATTAATTAGTGCAATAATTCCAGTCAATGATTTTCCATGCACATTTTACTCACTGTGCATGTTTAAAGCAAATTAATCCGAGTTCCACGTCTGCTTTATGGTGCTACTGAATGTTGATCTTTTTATAGCCTATTGTGGGTGCATCTTGGCTGTTTTCACAATTTTTTGTCAGATCTTATTGAAGGAGTCTTTAAAGGCCAAGTTTTGTGATCACAGACACACACAGGCGGACAGTGCATGCATCAAGCGAGGACTGATTTTAAGGAGCACATTTTTAAATTGAAGACCAGTTATATTTCAGAGAGACCTAATTTGCCACATTAGGGAGAGCCAAACCATTCTCTCCTCAACCACTGACATTGCACCGCACAGTTGATAAGCAGTCAGGCATCCCAATCTGACATAGGACTGTGAGAGTAACTAGCATTTTGTTATTTAGTTTATTTTTCTTTCTTTTTGTTGTTGTTGTTGTTGTGAAACTGTGATGAGTGGATGCTTAATATTGACAGAAACTATGGGAGGCCATGTGACAGTCTCACCCGGAGCAAACAGGCCGAGATCAGGGTCAGTGGTAAGTAACCTGTTGGGCACTTTGGCCCAAAGCCATTCTAGTTACACATTACTTACATTCCAGTGAGGACAGCACTAAGCTAATGTGCAACAAGCCTCTGAAGTGGTCAGCCTATATGTGAAGCATTGCACATCTTGAAAATAGCATATAGTGCATACATTTAAAAAGACATTATGGAAATATGTCTGGGTTACACATTTAGGTACTTTAAACAAAAAAAGGCTACAGAGCATGAAGTACTTTCCAAAACATCCAAACAGTTAGCCCAAAGCTATGATTTTAGTGCTGAGCTATGACAGGTATTCAGCCTTTAAATATCCCATCTAGAAAAGAGAGAATGTTGTCATAGTAAAAGTAAACATGAGGAAAGGATAAGGTAAGGCAAGTCTAAAAAGCTAACTCTGGGGAATATTCCATTTTCATAAGGTGATGAAAAGACAGACTGATTCTTCCCCCTTTGGGCCCCTATGACCTCACTCACTAAAGATTCAGTAATACAGAATAGGTGACAGCGAGAGAGGGGAGAGAGAGGAGGGGCTGAAACAAAATATATGAGTAATGCATGGCCAGGTGTGTGTTTGAAAGTGGGGTGGGGGCTGCTCACTAAACCAGTTCTAAGTCACTAATTTAGATAGTGGACTCAGACGGGTTTGACTTCTGTTAATGATGTGAACCAAAAGAGAGGTGGTGTTGAGGTGGAGAGAAATCCATTGTTGTATATATTGCAATCTCTGAATATTTTGTGTACTTTTTTTTTTTTTATCCTTTTCCAATTTTCAGGATTCCAAATGTCCCAACTGTTCTAGGCACAGAAATTACTTTAAAACATTTTACATCACATTAACATCTTTTACACAAACATTATGCAGGACCTTTCATAAAATGTGGGGTAGGGATGTCAAGATTGTGACTATTCAGGTTACAATTTAATCAATTCATGATAAATAAAAAAAAATAACAGTGGGGTAGAATTAACTTCATTCAAGAATCATTTCAGTTAAATTTAAGTAAATCTAAATGAACATAACATGTTCATTTGGTCGTTCATGTCACACTAATAGTACTTTACCAACTGTTCCAACTAGTCATAATATGATTTGGCATTTGGCATGCCCCACCCTTTTTTTTTTGTTTTAAACCACCAACAAATGTATTATTATTATGCATACTTTTGAGCTTGTAGCCAAAAGCCACTAGTTTGAGTACTTTTGATCATTTAAAATTAATTGTTATGACAACTATGCCCATTTTTCATTACTCTGAAACTAATGAGTAATAATCATTACGTCTCTTCTAAGATGAGGGATGCAACATTAGTAAATTATTTGATGAATTTCTTGACTTTTCACAAATATGTCATCAACTCTTGACTTTTTTTTGTTTTAGTTTAGTGATTTGCTTATTTGGGAATTAGAATATTTGAAGACTGAGCTGCTCCGTACTGTTACCATTTTTACTGCAAAATTAGAATCAGGAACATGACTGTAATGAAGCAGTCTTTTGGGGTACTGGCTTACAGGTTTTGAATGTCCAGACCAAATGCCGTAGGCCAATGTAACTGATCCCCAAGTGTAAAAATTTGGGGCATGCCCCTGCAGACCATAGTCAGAGCATATGGTGTACAGACTATATTTTTAGATTAAACAAGTTTATTGTTGCGTGCGTGTGTCCTTGTACCCTTTGTTCCCCTTCAGGCTCAGTAGTTCATCCTGACAGACGAAACACTTGAAGATCTTGTGATCAAAGAAGAAAGCAGAGTCCACACACTTCGTTCTGATGTATCACATAATCATAGAGTGGCAGAGGCTTGCATGTGAACGTAAAGCCCGGGCCACAGCTGGGCCAGAGGAACCTCTGTGTAATGAAGTGTGACTGACAGGGACTGAGGAACATTGAGAAGCTAAACTTATAATATATGATGGTAACAAGATATAGGGAGGCACAGTATTAAGGCTAATATCAATATTGGCCAAAATGTAGTTCGGTATTCCAAATTTATGTAAGTGATATTCTTTCTTCCATAGTCTTTGTGTGCCAATGTGCTGTTAGTTTGTTTGACCTTAACATACTTTAATCAACACATGAATAGTGAGTTATTAAAATGGGATTAGTTGTATGAACTTGACTTCAACTTTAACTCAAGTGTGCTCCTTGCAATAGATTTTAAAATATTTGTTAGACACACAATATTTGGGCTATTGCTTTACTGTAAAATGAAATGCAACTCATGATTCTAATTTCGCCTAGTTTTCCTTAGGCTAGTACTTAATAAATCAAGGGGTTGTGTTAATGTATAGTCACAACTTTTACTCAGGTGTGTAGGTGTATAACCTTGCAAATTATACCTACAAATACATATTTTATTAGTAATTAACCATTGGATTTATATAGCACCTTTCAAGACAGTCATTCATATGTGCACATTTGTAAGACTTATTGGCCCACAGGGATCACTTTACGGTGCCAGCTTAACCTCTTTCCTCAACCCCCATCTTTATAGAGTGCCTGAACTCAAACATAAATTTTGAGCGGCTTAAGTGAGTTGGAGTTTTATTAAAAGGCAACAGTCGGTATGTGCAGTGTAGTATTTTGGTTCAACACAAGTTACAATTTGAGGTCTGTCAGCAGCACACATTAGGTTTTCTATGGCCTGCCCGGATACTTTGTGAAACATTATGAATAGTGTAGATTGTACAGTGAGCTCATAGCCAAGACAGCCCCAATCTGAAGCTGATGGGGCGGGATAACGACCGGATCCAAGATAAGTGCAACACAAATAAACTACACAGCCTCCCGCCCTGATAAGCATCTGTGTTTTGATTTGAACCTGCCCATATCTACGCACAGAAACGACTATAACTTTATACAGAACTTTTCATAAAAAGTGGGGTAGGAGTAGGGATGTCGAGATCATTATTATTCAGGTGACAATTTAATCAATCAAAATAATAATGGAGTTAAATTTAGAATCAAGAATTCAATACTTGGTCACATACAAGAACAATGGAACAATGGGGAATATATTTTGGTTGTGATGTTGATAACCATGAACAATAATCAAATCTATTCAGTTTTTTCTTCTTACAATAATCATAACATAAATTTAATATAGCGACAGATAGGGGTTTAAACTGTTACTGGTAGGCGCAAATACACAAGCAGACATTGTGAATAAACCAACCCTGTTCACCTTGGTCTAGTTGGGACATGCCAGACAACACTGAGGATGATGACAACGTGCTGGTGGGTCTAAGCTGCTGGCTCATGTCCAGTATATAAGTCACATACACACACACAACTGACACGGCAGGAGCTTTTGTCTTTGGTCCGACCAGTTAATCCCACACAATCCACAAAGATTACACTGTAACTCACTGCTGCAGCTCATGCGGGTGTGGGTTTGACTGCAATGGTAAATACAGTACAAGCCATAACATGAAGAGATGTAGTTATTTGCACTTATTAAGGCTTTCTGCTTTGAATTAGGAGAGGGTCTGTTTTCTAAATCAGTAAATACATTTTATTCTTTATTATTTGTGTAATGCAGGTTTATGAAATGTAGTGTTTCTTGCATGGCCTCTGCTATTACTGTGTGCTGCTGTGTATCATTTTTGTATGATTTAAGGAGGATGAAAGTTCAAAATTGAAGTGAATTTCTATGTGTTCCTTAGAATCTACCATTAAATTTACAATGGCTATGATATTTGTTTTGTATAATAATTAACACTGCTTTAATTTTGCTCTGTTCTCCCTCATATTAGTGGGGTTTGGCCTCCTTTGTATAGGCTATATTAAGGTAAGTAGCCAATACAGACAAATTTGGATTAAGAGGCACATGGCATTTGGGGGTGTTCACAAAAATATATTTTATTAGTTTAAATGTAGACAAACAATGTATATCTAGATGATTTTTACATGAAAGATTGTAAAGACCTTGTGGGCTGTGTGTGTTGTAGGGATGAAATAAAATAATATTAAACTGTTCCAATGCAAATAATTCAGTGGCAGGTGTTGGCTGTACAGGGTTACCTTTTTTTGCTGAATCTCACTTTCTGCCAAACACATTTCCTGCTCAGAAAGGTTAATAGTGAGCAGCCTTCATATTTCAATTGAAAGTTAAACCAAATGCGCAGACTAGAACATTTTGTTGAGATTAATTCAAAAGGCGGGATTAAGGTGACAACTACGGAAAACTTTCTATGCACAAACCAAATAGATATAACTTTATATACCCAACAAAGTGAGAGAAACGCCCTTTACTGTGGGAAAGAGGAGGCAAATAGTAACATGCAGCTGTATACAGCCACGTAAAGCTCTTTATGGTGGGTTTCTCGTGCTGGTATTTGTGGGAAAAAAGTGCACCTTTGTGGCCCCACCCCAGCAGTAAGTGGGCCAGTACCTTTTATTGAGTAACGTAAAACCTAGAGGGAAAATACATTAGCATTTTTCTTTTAAAATGCAATATCTCTTTGCTATTCCAGCCAGTTGGGTTTCATAAATTCTAAATGTCAATTTGTCAAGTGTGCTCTTTGATCACTGAGATTGTAAGTGTGTAAGACTGAATGTAAATTATTTTTAAAGGAAATATCAGTTCACTATGATGCATTTGCAAAGCTACAAAACATTTAAAAATAGCAGCAGCAGTGACAAACTAAGCTAGCTCTTATCCAATTCGTTTCAAGAACTGTCTGTCAATGACTAACAGAGATGAGGCACTTACTGCGGCCCTTACTTCCTGTTCACTGGGAAAGACAAACACAGGCTTTAGCACAATGCGCAGGGAGGGAAAATCAACATGGTCTGGATTGAAAAGAATGTTCATGAGTTTTCTCTGGCTTTTTAATGACCTAATTAACACCAGCAGGTCACACAAGGACCCATTTGTCAACATGAGCAAAACTATAATTGTAGGAAACAATGGAAAAAATGTGATGTGTGGGCTGGTAATAGATGACCTATTCTGCCAACAGGTTTGTATTATGTAACATGCATAACAAGGATCTGTGCAGTGCTGTTTTAATGAAGCATAATCTTAAGCCTGTCATGATTACTATATAAACTTAGAACAAAATTTTTGTGGTCAATATTTATCGTGTTCTTCTTCTTTGCACTACTTTATCGTGTTCTTCTTCTTTACACTACTGGAAACGTTTTTGATTATTTTTTTGGCTATACCATAAGGCACATATGTCAAACTCAGGCCCGGTGGCCAAATCTGTCCCGCGGTGTAATTATATTTGGTACGTCAAATCATATCAAATGTGCATTAGAGCTGGCCTGCCGGTATATAGCGCATGCACCACTAATACTACAAATCCCAGAATGCTTTACGAGTACACTGCAGTCAAGATTGGCAAGTGCCCCTCCTTTTCCATTGACACGCATTAGCAACCAAACTACTAGTCTCCTTGGCCAAATTAATTGCTACAGAGAAAGACATCATTTATTTTAAGTTTTTAAATAAGAAATTAATACTACTGTGTCTTTTATTTCAAATTAAATTTCTCATATGTTTGTAATATCAAGCTTGAGTTGTTCCAGATTTTGTTTCCATGTGAAAAGGTTAAACATTACATATCAGGTGCATTTTTCAATAAATATTGAGTTTGGCACGTGAATTTGTCTTAGTTTTTAATTTTGGCCCAGTGTGAATTTCCATTTGACACCCCTGCCATAAGGTTTAAGGAAAAAAAAAAAAGTATAAGAATAAATAACTTTTATGACTCATTACAGAGGCACAGTAAGTACTTAAGTGTTTCATTCTGCTATGTATTTATTGCAGCACATGATTTTATAGTTTTTGTGTTTTTATTATCGTCTTGGGTTATTCTGTCAGTGGCATAAATTAGTTGCAATATTACCATTTACCCTGTATATTTAGTTCAGCAATATATCGCAAATCTCAAAATTTATGATCGTGACAGCCCTACATAGGCTATATCAATCTTGGTTGTTAAGGGGATGCTGATGTCTCTAAGGCCAAGTATGTAAAGACTAAGTATATTTCAGAGACAGATCCCTGAGCTGTCTGGCTCCCTGTCTGCCTGTCCCATCTCATTTCAACAGCAGGGTAACTGAACCTGGTGCCCTCGCTGTGTGCTTGTGGTCCCAGACGCTGCACTGTCACAGGTGTGTGTAAATCACACGATGTCGACAAAGGCCTATACACATTACTCACTGTCGCCCACTGTCACACTACACTGCTGAGGAACACTTCTCATCAACACTATGGATATATAGCAATAAGAAAGATAAGCAGTACTGACAATAGAAAGTAACTACAAATTCCGGGTTTATACACAATAACACCAATAACACAAATCTAGAAAATAGTCATTGTTTTTATGAAGTTAAATACAACGTGGTGTTCAAATTGTTTTAAACATCCAACAAAAAAGTGAATTTCCATTTTACTATCATTAAGTGTGATAATATTTTAGTAAGAAAAATTGAATCCAGTTGTGTCTTATTTTTCTTTTAAAATAACATTATGATTTCCTATAGATTTTATGTGTATTTAATTATACTTTGGTGCCCTGCAAATGACACCAGAATCTGCTAAACATGGTGTCTCAGTCTATGAATTATTTTCCAGATTCTCATCATGGAGATTAAGCAAAACCCAAGGAAGTCAGCACTATTCTGCACAGTTTAAAAAGTGCTGAGCGAATCCTGTCCGTGTTAAACAAAGAAACCTCATCACTGAGTGGAGAGAGGTTTCATTCAGTCCATAAACTATTGCAACCAATAAATACCACAAAGTATTTAGAGAAAATAAAAGTTCAGACTACATGCTTCAGAGGATTCAAACGCAAGTTCACATTTCACTTACAATACTACACAACATAATGATTTTTAAGACATTGTAAGAGGGTAAATGATGTACTCAAGACTCACAACCACTATGGCATCAAGATAACATAAAAGACCAACAACTCTGGAGTTACATTAAACCATTTTTTTCACACATTCACCAAGTTACTTCATTACATTGGTCACATTTCAAAGAGTCATATAAAAACAAATTATGCATGATGGGAAACTCCCTCCTGGAATCCCTTCAAGCAAAAGGTAATCAGTATAAAATGTGACTTTACTGCCCCCTAGTTGTGAAATAACAGAATTAACCATTCTTCTCCCCTTCTCAGCACTAGAGAATAGAGTAGTTTATTTGTGACTATTTTAAAGATTGTGTTCCTTTACTTGACAAGATAAATAAGATACATTATACTCTATATATTTATGTATATACTCATATGAATGTACAGTTGCTCAGGTTTGTACTCACATGAAATGGTGGGTTGTTGTTGACATGGTCCGGGCTAATTGACGATGCCACAGGATTACAGTCCAAAGACACTTG
The DNA here is from genome assembly GCA_019594935.1 of Periophthalmus modestus. Classification (NCBI taxonomy): domain Eukaryota; kingdom Metazoa; phylum Chordata; class Actinopteri; order Gobiiformes; family Gobiidae; genus Periophthalmus; species Periophthalmus modestus. The sequence goes on along the minus strand of JAIEZT010000054.1, from coordinate 33,916,930 downwards.
ATCTCGACAGGCAGTGTGACAGGCATATTTACAACCTGCAGAAAAAAAACATGGGCCAAGATCATTACAAAGAGCAGGGCACGTGGACTGTGGTTGTAACGTATATGCAAATGAACACTTGATATCACACTCTCACCTCAGGGCAACACAAGAAGAGTAAATCAAAGGTGTATATACTATTTGGTATAAAAGAAAAATCAAAATATAAAATAGCCAAATACAATAGATCTGTCAAATTACTTTGCCTAAATCAGTATTGTCTTTTCATTGTTCGATGCTACAAAATATAAAATCAACATGATCTCAGATAATGAGAGCAACACTTTGGGCGGTAGCAATATTAATATTTTTACAAAATATATAGTGAAAATGTACTTGCTAGAAATTGTCAAACGAGTCATTTATTATGGTAAAAAATATATTTCTAATATTTTCATAATTTCTGCAAAATAAATAAAACCATGAAATGCACATTGGACTTTTCAGATGCATTTGATTTTTCTGTATTTACATGATCATCAACCTATAAAATAAACAATAATAAAAAAGTGAAAAAAGAAAAAAAGAAAAGAAAGAAAAAATATTCAAACCTACTTTCTTTTTTTTTTTCAAAATAACAGTGTTCACAGATCCTCTCTTACCTGCTGGCTTCTTCCTCATCACCTGCTGCTCGAGTTTGTCTGACAGTTTGCACATAGCAACACCCATCTATACTGCACCAGCTCTGCCTCACTGCTCCATTGTTGTTGTTTTGGTCTTGTTTCTTTGACCTGTTATTCTCGTTGGATGCTAATTTGCTTGGTGCCCAAGCTCCCAGTCTGCGTGTATCTCTTATGCTTGTGTTATTGCGCTGAGTGTGAGTGATTTGACAGTCAAAAGGAGGCCAGTGACACAGACAGACAGTAGTTGGTTGGTGGACAGTGCACAGAGGGAGACTGCTGACTCAGTCTCTCTCTCTCCCTCTAATGTGTGTTACTCTCATCCTGTAACTAGTTGGGATTTAATTGTGTATTTAACTCCGGTCATCTGTCTGCTATGGCAGCCAGAAAAATCCTGCATTATAAAAACACAGCAAAGATGACAAATAGATTTTCCTGTGTCCCAGTAGTAGAAGTATTAAACACCGTGCACACTATAGACCTAATATTTTAAACAGTAACATTTCTTTTTAGCAAACACAGATACATATTTCTATAGTATAGTATAGTAAGTCTAGTCATATATTTTGGCCAATCAGCATTCAGCTTTGCCCTTTATCGTAATTAAATATATCTAGTCACTTGTCAGTAGGGGGTGCAATAGGGTTCAGCTTAGCTTTTCTGACAGAATAGCCTCTTAACAAAAAATACCTACCTTTAGCATGTAGCTAAAGGTAGGTACATTTTGGAGCATTCTCCGTGGGGATAGATAAGTTTTATGCAAAACTATGAAAGATTATAGCCAAAGAAACAACGCTTCCGTGGAGACAAGCATCCAGGCCAAAAAAGAGTCAGGTTTGTAGAGACCTACTCATAAAACACATATTTTCCTCAGTTCAGTAAAAACAACCAAACAAACAACTTTAGCTGATCACCAAGAAATGGTGCTGATATGAACTTCCACATTGGTCAACAATGATGCGTATTTTTATTATTTAATATAATTTTGGATAGTTTTCAAAGAGTCTGACCCAGTTAAGAATCCTTACACACACTTAGTGATTTAGAACTTATTTTGTAATATTGTAAATTTTTTGTTAGCCTTTTGGTAAAAAAAAAAAAAAAAAAAAAAAAAAAAAAAAAGAGATATTGCTATTCAGAGAGACTACTCCAAACAAATATTCCTCTGTTCAGATACAGAAAGGTCACAGGTCATAGACAAGAACCTTCCCATGACAGTCTGGAGTATTCTGTCTCAACTAGTAAAGACTTTTAGCACCGAGTATCTAATCAAGTGAGTGTGCTCAGACAGAGGCAATGAGGCTGCAGCTCCTTTAGCGGTCACCCTCTAACCGCCCTCTCCCCCTTTGGTCTGAGCCCTGAACAGCTGATCTGTCCCATTCAGTGGTACAAATGTCCAAAATGCAGTTTGTACTACTCAGTTTTCATGTTTTGTTCTCACAGGTCAAAGGTAGACAAAGCATTGCTATGGTGGCTGCATTGTCCACAAACAATAAAGTGGAATTTTGGGCATTGAAAAACATATTATATTTCAATAACCGTGCTAACAAATGTGCATTTTTTTTCTATCTAACTTTTATTTTTCAGTTAATCTGAGTCCAAATGATTTTCATTCAAATTTGCATATTTGGAATATCACTTAATCAACAGTGTCTATCAAGTAAAGGGTTTGTATCTTTGGCAAAAGTTTTACACATGCAGGGTGCTTTTTCATTTGTCTGGTTTTGCGGCTGCATGGCACAAAGAATATAATCTCATGATGCAACTTCTAAAACTTGTTTAAACCACATTTCAGAAGGTCCATCTTAGATATACACGATTTAACTGGACAGTGTCATCTTTTTCACTTACCGGAATTCCTCCACAACAGATTGATCTGTGTTCTCCTGGAGCTGCGCATCAGTTTTGGAAACCAATAAAAAAAGACAGATACCCTTCTTAGAGTTTGTCCAAAACCTTTTGTAAAGCCCATTATTCTGACACTGTTGTGATATTAATCAACCCCTGTGCCAACATTTAGACTTATATCCAAAAAAAACACTTAATATAAGTCCAAGATCTGTACAATAGTCTTCTTGGTTGTAGATGTCCATAATGTCCCCAGCTTCAGTCTAAAGAGTAGCTGCTCTCATGAGCTTTGACCCTCATTGTGTGTGTGATGGGCTATACAGGGTCTGTCTTTTGGAGACAAACTGTCAGAGCCTCTGAACAAACAGAGAGGGCAGCTGACACACTGCACTGGGCACAGGACTCACACAGAGCATGTCCTCTGTCACAGCCATGAATTGGTCGCATTATCTAAGCCGTGATTTTAGTCGAATAAGCAAATATGATTTTTATGAAGTTGTGTACAGTATGTTTACACCCATGTAGTTCAGTGGAAGTGATTTTTGCAGTATATAAATATTCACATACTTTTAAATAAGTATTTTTATATTGCCTTTAAATTTGTATTTTGCTATACAAGACTGACAGCTGTCTTAAAGTGCCACTCTGTAGACATTCATTAACTGTACACCTCGTGGTAAGCTGCTTCTGTAGCCACAGTTGCCCTGGGGTAGACTGACAAAAGCAAGGCCCTGATTACCACCAATCACTCAAAGACCACATTCACAGGTAGGTCTATGCCTTGCCCAAAGACTCAACAGCATTTTATTATTACCATACTTAATTTGTTTGCAAATGGAACTCAAGTGTGATATCAACCAAAAAGAATAAACAAAGTGATTCTTGTGTAAGGTAGGGTATGTTAAATGTTTGTTATCTTTCAATACATGCAATCTAGGTTTATATCAGTTAATTTAATGGGAACCTGAGGGGACAATCCCCATGTTACCCTGTCTCTGAAGCCAAGTAATGAGTAAACTCTACTGTTGTGCCTCGCTGCTCATAAGTAACTATTTGTGGTGTTTAATAAGTAATCCAAGGGTAAGAACATGTCCCAAGGATAAAAGCAAAGTCACCTCAGAAAGTTTGTTTTGTGCACCCTTCTGAGGAGTGGTCACTCCATGTTGACATAAATAGAAACCAAGAGGCTTCCGGAGCAGCTAGAAACCACGGAAACTGCTTTTACATAAGAAGAATTAGGCCCAAGAGGACTGTGGCCATGCCTTGTAATGGGTGGTGGGTATAAAAGCAGTTTGCAGGTCTATTTTTGTCAGACCTATATGAAAAGGATTTAAAGGAGAGTCATGTGTAAAAACACAATGCAATTAAAATGTAACAATCTTTGTTTAAGTTTCATCATGGTATGTGTTAATTACCCTAGAATAAATAAAACAGTAGACTATAACATGGATAGTTTTACTTGACAATAAACTGAACTGGCACCTAGGCTGCATTTAGTCATAAAACAATCGGCTGTGTCTGTGACGTTACAGTATCTTTGTAGGTGATTCAGTGTTGTTAATGCCAAACACCATGACGCCAGCTTGCCTTTTCTGTGAATGCTCCTGTCATTGTTCATCTCTAAGGAGGAGTGATCAGGAGGAGGGCCACCGACACAATGCACTGGTTTCCTTGTCAACTCCTACACTTGGACCTGCTTGTCTACATACCAACAACATTCTTTCTGTATTTCAGAGCCTTGCCTTTTAAAATCATCACCTTTTTTACTTTAGGCTACTGTAGGCTGGGGGTGTTCCACAGAACAGTCAGCTGTTCATGCAAATAGTTTATCTGTTTGTATCAATTTCCTTATCACATGTATGAGTCCTATTTCTAAACTTTGACATACGCTATGTCTAACAGTGCCACCTATACATTTACTAGATTATATCCTATATCGTTGCAGAATTGAAGGTAATGTCACTTGTAAAATTGAAATTTAAAGTAAAAAGGGAAATAACAATACAGCCTAGTTCCGAGTCCATCACTTCTGCCTGAGACTCAGAGGCCTGTGGTTCACACTCACCTGCACAGGTGAGGCCGTGGTGGAATATGTACAGGCAGCAAACATCACACCAGGCACCCTCGTCACTGGGCCCGAACACATGGCCCTCCCCGGACTCCTCTTTGACTCGGGGGTCTCTCTCCTCGGTGAAGATGGTCCTCACGTCTGGGGGTCTGAAACCCTTTTTCCGGTTTCTCGGTGGTCCTCCCGCGGGACCCCCGTCGTGGCCGTTTGGGACCTGTCTCTGTGCCCCTGCCCCGTGTTTGCGCTCCGTGGGGTTAAATAAACTGTCTTGAGCTGTTCCCTCTGAGTGGTCCCTGTGATGCCAGTTCGCGTCCAGGATGTCCAGACTTTTGGACTGAGGAGACGGGTGTCTCCGTACGACCCTCGCGACGCCCGCTTTACCGTCCTTGGACACGCGCATTCTGGTGTCCGGCGGTGGCCACGTTCCCTCTGGTGCCTCTCTGACAGTCGCCCGGCTGGTTATATTTACCGCTTGCACACCTAACGGGGCGTCAACGGACAGAGAGGCGCGGGGCACGCATTTCCGACCTTGGTGCACGACGTTAAACATTACGCTCCTCTTCTACGTCAACTGTGAGTCAGTGTGAGCTTCAGCATTTGTTGTAGTGACCTGGAGTGAGTCTTCAGCAGCTGAAGAAGCCTGCAAAAAACGGGTTAGGTCTCATTTTATCACGTTAACACCTGACGTGTACAGGAATGCGAGATCTGTGTGATTTTAACTGTGTGTTTTTGGTGTATTTAACTTTGTTATATAATAATGCTTTTGTATTTGTTTATTGTTGTTAGACCACCTTGAGTGTCTAGAAAGGCGCCCAATACAAAATGTATTAATAATAATAATAATAATCACCTTCACATCACCTTTTCACTGGAGATGGTCCAAATATAAGATAAATAAAATGACGGTCACTCTGTTGTACGCGTGACAGACAGTGGGCTTTAAACATTTTATGGTTTTAGCCACAGTTAATTGTTGTCTGACCTTTGATGGTTTGCTGCAACGTTTTGGATATTTATAATATGCAACTACATACAACAAAATGCAGCATTTAGGTTTACTGCAAGTCAAAATCATTTACCATAGGCTGCTGCTGTTGTGATGAAAATATTTTATTAGTTGGCATGGTTTTGTAAGTTTCATTTTATAGGCCTAACCTTTTTAATCAGAAAAAAACAAAAAAAAAAACATTCCCACAAGAAAAGTTACAAAGTGCAATTGCAATGAAGATAAATCTTTAGATCCTGAGAAAGTTTTTTTTTTCAATTGCATAGTCTCTTCCTGTTAGTTCCTGCATTCAAATGAATACTCTTGATTCAAGTAAGATAATACACATTATGGGACATCTTTGATGAAATTGTAAACATAAATATACAAAAAAAAAAAATACACAAATAGTAGTGGGCCCAGTGGCTAAGGGCAAAGTTCATATTAAGTTCTCTCGAGCTGTTACAGAACCGGGGTTCCCCGAGTCAGATGAAGGCAGGTTTAAATATGGACACAAGGGGTCATTAGTGGACTTCATCATCTTCTTGACTGTCGAAAGCTTTTTCCTGAAAACAATGAATATATACCATATTTAATAATCATGTAATTTTGTAATATTATTATTTATTTTAAATCTTGGGGTGTGTGTTCACATACATAACCACCCTGTTCCTCTGCCCACGACGAAAAGTGATTCTTCAAGAATCTGGCTCCATGGCCCAGCAGCCGATTCATTGGCAATGTGTCCAAAACAGACAAACGAGTGGTGGCCTGTTGGTGACAAAACACTCACTTGTGTAAAATATCACAATTGACAAGTTGTTACAACACATTTTGCATTTTCCCTACCTCACAAGCGACAGCTATTTGTGTCTTGGGTGACACTTTTGGACCAAGACTTTCAGTGTCAGTACTGAGGCCCATTCGTGCAAGGAGGCAGAATATTACTTTTTCAAAAAAGCTATAGTTTCCCAGAAGGTCAGTGATTTTTGTGTCTTTCAGTTCCTGTTCATAATAAATAAAATAAATGAAAAGCTGCACATAGTAAATGTAAATCTAAGCTGTTGGTAAGTGTATCTTACCCTCTCATACAATCTGTCTCCAGCATCCCGCAACAGCAAGCCAATCACTGTCTCCACTTCATCTAGTAAAAATAATTTACATTAGTAACAAAAACATTTTTTTGCCTAAGAAAAACAAGGAACAAGAGAAAAACAAACAAAAACACATATCAAACCATCGCTCTTGGCTTTATAAGTGTTTACAAACATCATACTTTTGTCAAAGTAAACACGGGGTTGGACTGTTTTTCTTCTAACCTGAGGCATGGCCATTCATCAACAACAAAGTGATCTACTACTGTTTATTCTCCAACACGACATTCAAATATAATATCATTATTTCAGATGGAGAACAGTGGCCTAAGTAGTCATATGGGAGAGTCACTCTGGCATATGGAACTTAAAATCCTTCCAACAGTAATCGCACATTTATATTTCAGTACTGCAACCACTTTTGAAGTCATTGTGAAAATAATAATTTTACCTTTGTTTGTGGTCCCTGAGAGGGCATTACACATTATGCCATTTTTTAAAGTTTTTGTTTTATATAGAAAGCCAATAATTACAAAGAAATTACCCTAAACCAGGTCAATACATCTGCAATTAGATAGCAAATTCTACTGAAGAATCCTGACCTGCCCAGCATCTGAATTAAAACTATGGACAGTTTCAAATATTGTTCTGTCACATGAACATTGTCCTTGTTAGAAAAAAAAAAAAAATCACTGTAATACCAGTAAGCCAAGTCACATATTAAACCACATTGAAAGTATAACTTAAGTTCATATTTACATAACCCAGACGTTTGTGCTGTATTGCTGTTAAGTCTTTTGAACTTGCTCACCATCTGGGGCATCAGTTTCTATTTCTGGAGGAACAAACGGGATTTCAGCAGAGATTTCTGCCAGTCGAACTGCAACATCTTCAAAATCCTCTTCCTGCACCACTCCTGGAAATATTTAGTCAATATTTTGCTCATATTTCAAAATAACACTGTACAGTATTACAAGGCTAGCCTATAATAGTCTAAGTAGGCCTACTTACCACATCTAAATGTTTCAATGCCTGTGTCCTCTTCAGCGTCACATGGACTGGGGATCTCCTCTTTAGTCTGTGGTTTTAAGCAGGTCAGGAGGCGTTTCCATATCTTCTTTTTCTTCTTCTCCTTCTTCTTCTTCTTCTCAAGCGTGATCCCTTCAGTCTGTGTTGAGGGTTTATTACCATTAGGTGTACTTGGATTTTCCTGACTTGTCTCCTTCGGTCTCCGCCTCTGTGCATAGGCCATAAGGATCCGAAACTCCGGCATGTCTTCAGTGCTCTCTAAGCTGGAGGTGGACTTCTTAGACTCTGTGCTATTGGTAACCCCATTTTGGCTTTTGAAGGGGTCATGGATTTCTACATGTCCATTAGCCATCTTTCACTGTTGGTAGCCAAGAGAAGAAGAGAAGGGGTCAACAGGTATGTCATGGGCATGGACCTTATTAGTATGTTAAAAAAGCAACAAAAACAAAACAAAACAGAAACATTCATGAACATTCACAAAACATTTGGCTGTCAACATGCCCCTGCGCTGCATAAACACAATTTTATGTTGCTTGTCTGACCCCTATTGGTACAAAAAGGTATAACTCTGAATTCTAAGGTGCGTTGCGCAGGTGTTGCTCAACTCTCCTGTGAGTCATTTCATTCAGCCCTGTCCCACCACACCAGAAACGACAAACTAAACCAAACTTACTCCATTACGTAAAGTTAAAACAAAATCTTTATAACTGGCTAAACAAACCAAACTATGTCTTTATCGTCAAACTTTTATAGTGACACAGCGACTTGGGCTGCACTAACAGGCAATAAAGTCCTCTCTAGTCTTGGTTATGTTTTGAATACCAAGTAAAGTGTTCAATAATTTTTTTAAAATAAAAGTTAACTTACGTTCAAAAGGACCGTGGGCAGATTACAGCTGAGTCACTGGTATATCTCGTATCTTTCTTTTTCCGAGTGTAGTCTTAGTTTCGATCAGCTGTGTGCTTTAGTGCCTCAATGCCACGCCCCCATAGGCGGTATATGCTCATGCCACGCCCATCTGTAAACCACGCAACCGTGACGTAAACGCGTCATTATCACGTCAAATAAAACCTGAACCACTAGCTATATAATAATATAAAAAACTGTAAAATGTTGTAGTAGGCCTATTTTTGCATAGTTTAATCAAGAATGAGATAAATTCAGTTTTTGTTGATTTTGTAGATTAAAACTTGACAGTACAATGTAGCCTAATGAGACAAAGACCATGATAAATGAATGCACATTTTGACTCAGGAGGAGTATGGGGTTTTGTTTTTGTTTGTGTTTATGAAATTGTGCCCATATTTCATAAAATGTGTCTTAGCATTTGTGAAAATTTAGAAAAACAAAACAAAAAGAGAGAAGGCTTTTTCTGTCGAAGCCCATCTGCTATAGGAACCCAGCTATACCGAGCATATAGCACACACAAGTAGTTATCAGTGTGGCAAACCCGTCTGAATAACTCTGTGAGCTGATAAGGAAAACTGGAAATTTCTCAATGCGGCGGTCTGTAGATTCAGCTGTATTTAACTTTACAACTGGCTGTCAGATCTCTCACTTCTATGTTACCTACATGATACATCCCACAAGAATTCATACTACATATAAAGATTCCAGCAGTTTTACAAAGAAAAAATGTCCACTTTACAAAGAACTACAATGGATGTAAAATGGTATATTTTTGTACTTACTCTGCATCTCCATTTCCACTAATATTTCTTAAGGAAATTGAAATATTGATAACCCAACTAGGCTATATAGTGGCAGCGGCAGTGACATCTTTAAAAAAAAGTAACCTTTTTCTTACAGCTGACTACATTTTCTACCTATTTTTTTTTCTTTAAGATATAATTCTACATTTGAAGGAAGCCATTTTTTTTTTTATTATGGCCTTCCCACAACCATAACACTAGACCACAGTCATAAAAAATAGACCACAGTCATATCTACAGCATCACATGTTCATTTACAGGTTAAGAAAATATAACAACATAGTTCAAGTAATTTTGTCATCCTCAACAGAAATATAAGACAAGAATGGCCAAAATAAATCACTTTTCAAAACTAAGACTACTATCAATTATAAACCATTGAACTCATTTTTTGATTAAAAGTTAAAACAACATTAATGTCATACTTCAGAGGGACGTCTGAACGAGGTAATAAAATGCCATGCAAAAACCAACCCTATTGACGACACAAATCAATACAATAAGTTATGTTTGAAAGAGTGATGAGCATATAGTCCACAAAAGCTTACATACAGATGTTTTGTTCTTCATTGAGTGTAAATTCACACATTTGGTGCATTTCAAACACAAAGGAAAATACTGACTGAAGTAGAAAAAGCTTAAATTAAAAGGCCTATAGTTTTCAGTTGGGAAAACCATTTGAATAATTGTATATTTTAAACTTGAAAAATTGCAACATCTGTCTGTTCAAATCTCTCAGTGCACATAGATTCTTCTTCAATAATCTTGCCAACATAAAATAAAACCTTGTTTGAGAGTTCAATAAAACATAACATGCACAAAAAACAAACCAATCATACATCAGCATTTATGTAAAATTGCACATTCAATACACATTAGTGCTAAATGGTCAACATTTAACATAAGTAAAACATTTATGTAATGTAAACAAAGAAAAAAGGCCTAGTCCATTCATATTGCATTGAGTATGGCTCAGATTCTTTTCTCACTTTGAAATAAATGCTTCCCACATACACACATATAGTATCTACAAATAAAAATACACTTAATTATACTTAACTATACTTAATAAATGTGTTGTACAAAGTGAAGATGACTTTTTAATTGTAGATACGGTTGGCCTTTTGATAACACATAGGAAAATGTAAAGTCAATGGTCCTCAAATAATGGATATGCTTAAATGTACAGTTATCATTATCTGTAACAGTTAACTAGGGTGATGACCCTCTTTTCTTCTATAGCCAGTGCTTCGGATTACAAAATAAATGTTGCTTTACAGGAATGTGAAACTTAATAAAAACTAGATGAATATTAAATCCTTTAATGCTACTGCTACTCATATACTTACCCTGCTTACCTAATTAACATTATAATTTATATTCTTTACATTATACTAAGGCTAACATCATGGGCTATATCTAAAATGTGTGCAAAATATAGGGGAGGTGTAAAACAGACAAAATGCCTTATGATAGATACAAGCAAGAAAGAAAGAAGAATTGGAAACTAGATCCATCTTTCATATTCGGCACAAGTAAAGCCTTTTGTAAAATATACTTAATTCTAATGTTGAATGATAGTATTTCACTTAATAATTGCACAGACTAAGAAAAATAAACAAAAAAGACAGTGATATGGTATGACACTACATCAGTGCAATGTCTTTGGCACTTATATGGGGTAGCAAATATACTTTTTAATTTTTACCTCAACAGATCATATTACCCTGCCTAAAATTGTTTTGTTGTAAAAACACACCATTCTGTTGGACTCCAATTCTGATCTCTTTCAAAATTAGAATATGTTATAATATAAATTCATCTCGAATAATATTCTGGGAATTCTGGGACAGCAGGGTCAAAGTGCACTTGCATCCCGAACTGTGAACAGTCCTACAATCAACCACTCGTTATACCAATAAATAGAACATGAATAAATAAGTACAAATAAATAGTCAATAAACTCCATTACAGTGTTGCCATAGCGATCTGCCCCTTGAAGTGAAGACAGTGCTTGCTCTCAGCTTTGACACAGTGGTTGTGCCCAGAGTCCAAAGACACAAATAAAGTTCTCACACAGCGGTCTCAAGGTCTTCATTGGGAGTGAGCGGTGTGAGTTTCTGACTCAGGTAGGTGGCCAACTCTGAGTCGCCTTCTGCTTGGTCCGCTGGTGTTTTCCCCTGTAGCACAACATGTCAGTATTCATCAGTTACTTGCAAATAGCCAAACAGCTGTACTGCCATGTGCCCAATGGTCTATATTTAGAGATCCAATATTGGTATAAGGAAAAGGGTATGGTTTGGAATGCACTGGACTGAATAGAGGATATGTCAGTCCATGGTTAAACGCATGTGATGGTATGTAATAATATCCCAGGTTCAGTGGTGATTGTATTTCTACGTCTATGGCAACTCCCTTGGAGCTGTTTAAACAGAAAGTCATGTCATGTTGTTGAAAAGGAAGTTTACCTGGAAGTTGGTTTTCTCAAGTGAAGCACCAGCCTCTACCAGTAATCGACACACTGCATGCTGTTTCCCTAAGGCTGCTTTGTGCAAGGCGGTGTCCCCTCTGCTTCCACAGAACACATAGCAAGATAGACAAGATTAAAAAAAATGACCAACATCTCAAAAATCTCACCAATCTGTGAGGCATTGTATAGGGTTAGGTTTTTCCAATCTTACCTCTCTCTGTCTGTTAAATTCAGAAGCACTTTAGATCCTAAGCATAAAAAATATATATCAAATGTAAGAAGTAAATTAAAGAGAATAACTCATTTAATTTGGTCATTTAGTTGCCAGAGAATATGCTCACCTTGTTGTAGAATGAAGGTAACTAGTTCTGTGTGTCCATTCTGGGCAGCAATGTGCAATGCTGAACAGCCTCCAGAGTTTCTGACCAACAAGCTCACACCGTTACGCACACACTCCATCATCTGAAAGTGATCAGATACAACTACATTTCATACATTATTTTATATATTATATGTTATATTACTACATATATAATAATGACAGAACAGCACTATATGAGAGATTCAGCCTACAGTATAGCATAACTAAATAGATAAATACTTATATTTCTATGTAGTACATTGTACTACATTATAATATATGTCCGTTATAAAAGTTCTTGGAATTACCATAGAAAGATCCCCAGAACTGGCAGCTGTGAATAATGCTGAAATGAAAGAAAAAGAAGCAGACTTGGGATTGTTCAAACCAGCCAAAAACAACATGAATACAACCACAATACTCATAGCCGTGTGACAGGTCTAGTCATTATCACAGCTGAGAAAGACAGAATTACACCTGAACAGATTGTTGCAAAAATCAACATTATGAATCCACTTTAGTAAGCCTCTGCGTGTTTAATTTAAGGAATTAAACATTAATCATCAACCTTTATATCACAGATAGAGGTTATTATTGTAGGTAAAAGGTTACAAACCATTGTAATCAAAATGAAACTGAAACCAAAAAGTCTGAAAACTTGTTGAGACATGTCAGGGTAATTCCCATTTACGACAGTAGATGGTGTGTGAGTATGAAATGAAACTATAATGATTTTGTGTTGTGTTACCTTGTTCCTCTGGAGACAAAGAAGATCTGAAAAGATAATTAGATTTAAAACAACAGATAATATTAAATAATATTATTGGTAAGAATGCAGTAATATGTTTTTTGGACCCACCCAACTATAGGCTCCACCACAAGATCAGGCATTCCCGTGGATGACCCCTGATTCAAGATGGGCCCCTCATGGTCTAAGATAAACACCTCGTCCTGACAAATTTCAGTTACAAAGTGAAGGTGCTCCTGCAAACCAGGTAGCAAAATGGCACATATAAAAATTTAGTTTGAAATGAATGCTGTGCATTTTATTACAAGAATTACCTGAGCTTTGTCAATGCGGTAGAAGCGATCTGCTGATGTAGCTGCAGATACAAAGTAAACCATATTAAAGGACTGTTAACTGGACTTGTGATTATGCACTGATGGGGAAAATGTTGTGGTGATTGTGAAAACAAACATAACATTGTATAACAAAAGAACATTTATTCATCTCAAAATACAAGTTGTTTAATTAATTGGTAAGGGAAGTGCACATTAAAAAGATAGCATCACTCACAATCCAAGAAGCTCCAGTTAGGAGAAAGTCTACTGGTTGAACTGGTTCTGGGAAGTCCTCGACTCTCATCCTGCAAATCACAATTACGCAAAGAAATTGTTTCATTTTTTTAATATATGAGCTGCAGTGACAATAGAAGAAGGAAGTAATGAAAAAATGAGGAAACAAAGCAGTTTTAGATGTTTGGTGGCAACAGGGAATAAGAAGACAAAGACAAGAAGTTCTACAAGAGGAAGTATGACTTATTGCATAAAATAATAATTTTACCTGGACAGATACACACGTGTTATTTGCCAAATAAAACTAGTAGTTTTACAGTGTATGTACTTAATCTGTGTCCAAAAAAATACATTTTGTAAATGCTGTCTCTACAACAGTTCATATCAAAGTGCAGTAATTATACCTGATAGTGCACTCTGTTGCCAGTAGGTGGCGCCTGGTGCAAGTCCTAAAGCACAGCAAACAGGTTTCAAGGTTAACAGACAGACGGAGCATTTAGATCACAAACTTGCACAGATGTTAACCTGGTTAGTGGACATTTCCCAAATGAGACACATGGCTATAAAAAGCTCTCTAGTGGGGTATGGCTTAATCCACTCATGAACAGCCAAGAGTTATAAAAGGGACACTGGCTTAAAAATGGTAGAGAAAGTGTAGAAAAGGAGGAAGATGCAGTTGACATGAAAACACAAACTTGCCTCTTGCAATCTGTCGATGTAAAGCCTGCATGTCTCCAGGTCACAGTCCCCTCTCACCACCACAATGCCAACTGGGATAGCTGAAGGAAATTACACACATTAATTTATAATCAATTAGCAGAGAAATACAAGATGCGGGATTTGTTCAGGATAGCAAAGCCTTACAGATGTCCCGTAGCCTTTCTTTGTCGTATTGAAGTCGGTCATACTCCAGGAGGCTGATTCGATTCACTCTCAGGCGCAGACGATCAGGGACAGCATGCTGACTACAGACATGTACATAGACATACACAAACACACAATTAAGCACCATTCAGACAAACAACATATCTTCAACATGCATAATGACACATACAAAACAAGTCACTGGTAAAATTACTACTCTCATTAGGATAGATGAGAACTAAAAAAAGGGCTTAGGGTAGCACCAAGATAAATCTTTAGTAATAGCTATTGGGATGATATATATTTATAAAGTATATTGATGAAGTAAAAACATAGAAGAACAATGGGTATTGCCAACACTTGTTTACATCTGGTGAGTTACACATCCAACTAAAACACATTTATTTTAAATATTTAAGTCACTGTGTAACTTTTCTTATGGGCAGTCCTCCACCCACTCATCATAGAGATGTCATTGATTTGCCTGGAATGATCCACAGTATGGCATTAAATGTATCTATTTCTTAAAGACAAGTAGGTGACACCAACAGACCAAGCTACACGTCAGAGCTGTGAAGAGGCGATCCTGAGTATAAATACATATTTTTCAGGTATTTCTAAGCTATAAAAACCTGTAACCTGCAATCTAATAAAACTAAATAGATTAAAAAAATAGATAATCCTATGCTGTGGAACACTCCAGTCAAAGTAAAAACATCTCTATGGAGACCAACAGATGGTGGACCGCCCCTGTCAGAAAGGTTACATAGTGCACCTTGCTATAGTCTACTCTTAGGTCTTTAACTTATTACTCTTTCTGCACTAAAGTAGTCTGTCCTTAACATGGATAATGAAGATATGAACCCTGTCAGACATGTCAAATAAAGACACAAGGACAGGCACAGACAGACAGGGGGCTGAGGTACTTACACAGAGAAGGAGTCGGGGGGAGCAGAGAGGCGGCGCAGATCAGCTGCACACACCTTCTGAATACTACAGCCGCACACACATTTACACACAAGAGAAAGAGAGAGGCAGAGATACAGCAGAAACAGGAGAGGAGGAAAGAAGGATGAATATAAAGAGAAATGACAAAGAAAATTAAACAAATAAAACATGAGGACAACAGAAAACAGGGAAAAGAAATAAAAAGCAAAGATATCAAGGTAAAGAATTTAAAAAGCAATAAATAATCCAGAGAGAGAGAAGAAAACAGAAGAAGGGACAGAAGGAAAAAAGCCCAGAGGTAAGTTGACACACACTGATAGCACAGTAGCATAGCATAGCTTTACAAGCAAAGGCTGAAGCTACAGCAATTATTAATTCTGTCTTTAGTTTTTCTCACATGCAGACAGAGGTTTTGTGGCTGCTGGACAATACACAGAAGATACACACAAAGAATTAATGCTGCAGCACAGATAAGGGGCAGACGGCTGTTAGTAGCCACACATATGAGAAGGGGTCTAGAGCTACACTCATCTACTTCATCTCTCCTTGCTTAAGTCACTTTAAACCACAAACCTCAAGATATATATTACATTTCATGATGCAGATACTCTTTTGTTTTCATTCATTTGATTAGATCAATATCCGTGCATTGATTGCGGTTGGAAGGCAGATGTAGGATATGGAGAGGTCTGAATGTCATCTGCCACTAAACAGATTGTATGAGTCATGAGTGTGGCCTGGGCTTTACCAGCTCCTGTCTATTTTCTCAGTCCCTGTGAGAGCATGTAATCGCCCGTGACTCACTCGTTCAGTAGTGGCACTGAGGTGCGCCTCTTGCTCTTCTGCACCATGTTGGCCTGATTACGAAGAGAGATACGCAGAGTCGATGGTGCCAGTCGGCATGGCTCGCCGTCCACCTAGATGGACAGGCAGATAAATTCATAGTTGTAATGAATGGTATTTTTTCATATATTGCAATATTGTATTGTACTACTATTGTAATGAAACACACCTGAACAGGAACAGTTTTGTAGGTAGTTAAAACAACCTCTCTGCACTGGTGAAGTCTCTCTCCATGTCCACCAACCTGTAGCGCCGCCTTGTGGACAAAAATTGTTTGTTGAGAATAACTTAATGGCTTTACATATATTTATATTTACATATAAATCTTTTTTTTTTTTTTTTTTTTTTTTTTACAGAGAGGCCATGGTGAAAACCAATGACTTTCAATACAGCCATCATCATGTCGCTGAGGTTCAAAGTCCCGATGATCACCCGTGTTTCCCCAGGGCATAGTCCCAGCACAGTACCTAATATTGAGAAGGTAAGAACAACAAAAAATCAAGATACAGAACATCTAACAATATACAACATTTTAATAACATCACAAAGCCCGACATGTGGATCTGACCTTGGAATGTTTAGAAACACAATGCACTGGAATTTCAGCTCTTGAATCTTTGGAGTCAAATCTGTGCCGTCACACTGAAAAGAACAAGAAATACAATGAATAAGATCGAACTTTTGTCTGCTGATAGATGCAGTCACAGTCAATTACAATTTGCAATTACAAATAAGACAGTAAAAGAGTGTGTTTTTTGCTATCTTCAATTAAGGGAAATAATGCCTCTGGTGTTGTAGTCCCATGTAACATCTTAAATACCGGGCCAGCTCGCTACTCAGGCCTGTCAACATGAAAAACGATACTGACAGATAAACAGTGTGTTAACACTTACTACTACTTTGACGTGCTTGGCCAGGTCCCTGGAGCTTCTCTGGAGAAAATCTGAAAACGCAGCCTTCAGAACAAACATAAACAAAAATTACAAAAAATAAATATTGAAAAACACCCAAATCAAACAAAACCATCATTCAAAATCTCCGAAAAATAGCCACTTCAGCTGCAAATATACAATATATACTGTATGTCTGAGCACTTCAAATGTCAAAAATCTCTTATGGTGTGTAAACAATTATATGTCAAGCATAACAAAACCTTATATGTGCATGCCTTCAAGCCTTCTACTTTCGCTTTCCACTTCTTTAACACTATTTGCATTATAAATTTAGTAGCATGTATATTTGTTCAGTTCAAGATGATTAACAACCATTATATTGTAAAAGAAAAAAAAGGGTTTAGGAGAAATACTTACTCCTGCATAGAACATTTTGTTGCGGAAGCGACTGTTAAACTTTTCTGGATTGGCCTCTGAAACATGACAAACAAGACAAACCAAATGTATTAAAAACTCTCCCTAATACCTGATATTTCTGCAATGTAATATTGAATTAATTTGCTTAAAATATTCACCTCTGGACTCATGAAACTCGAGCGTGACATGGGCATCAAACCCCAAACTGAAGTAGTTGTTAAAAACATTGAGAGGCAGCTGTCCAAAAAAGATACAAAAATAGGTACAGATTCCAACCGTAACAGAGAAAATATTTTCACTGTCAACATAGCACAGCATAATATAGCATACATGACTGGAGTGGTCTAATAGTAAGTCACCTTCTGACTTCCCTCTTCTTGCTGTGCAGAGCTTTTCTCCACAAGTAGGTTCCATCTGTCCAGCTGCACCACTGAACCATCCTCCACATGACCAAGGACTTTGGAAACAGGCTCGTCTGTGTACCCCTGAACAATTTACAAAATGCAAAAATTAAATCCCATAAGCTGTCAAAAACAATTTTAGGACCTCTTTTAACTGTTGAAATATTCTCCTGTGTCATAGTTGTTATCCTGCTAGGTTTCGGTGTTTACCATTAATACTGGAGACTATGGTGGGCCCCATGAGTCAAATCTTTGCCCCATAGTCTAAAATAAGATGAGCAATAAATTATTATTAAAATAATACTTTTTGTTGTATTATCATAAATATATGGAAGTAACTGTATTACATTTTTAACGAGTCTTCATGGTTATTAGAGGCAAGTGATATATTTACTCCAAAAATTCTATTCAATAAAATTATTAAAATAAGGACTACCTGTGTCACCAAAGTCTTGTTATAAATCTGTGAGACACACTGAGGTTCTTTATTATTTTAACATGTGACATTTCTCTGATTTTTTATATATTTGTACTTCTTTCTTGTTTTCCTACTACACAGAGTTGGGTAATCAAGGCACTGCAGACTGCACTTGTATGTGACTGACGACAATCTGATGATAGTAGCACTCATCAGCAGGGCCTCTTCTGAGACTCACAGAGACATTCACACTCACACAAACGCTCACAGTTCCAGAGGCGGGGAAATGCAGTGCTAAGTAACTCTGTGTTCGAGGAATTAAACAAAAGAAAGGACAAAAATACAACAGCAAATCTAAAGACAGAAAGACCAGAAAGCACACGATAATTGTGCCGATTGCATAAGGCATACACAGCAGATTCACCAAGATCACATTTTTTCTTTCTCTGTCACGTTATTCAAAGCACATATATTTCTTTATGTTTGCCACTTGTAATTGATGTTATTGCTTTGCTATGAATACTCCACAGTATGGCATGTCGTTAAAATTTGGTTTGAGCATTTTCTGAACCAGTTTGTTGCTAAGTTTTATGACACACATTGCCACCGATATGGCAAACTGTGTTGTTGAACTTTGTAAATGTAACAATAATTGTACATCCATTTGTGCCTCAAAGTCACTGCCCCTGAATAATAACTCAAACCTTACATAAATGAAATAAAGAAAAGCCTAATGGAAGAATGATAGAGGTGGATGAAAAGACTTTTATGCAGTGGTTATGCAATAAGTGTGTGTGTCAATGGACGCGTTTTTTGGCAAAGCAGTATTTCATTTTACAGGCAACAAAGCAGTGAAAGCCTTAATCAGAGAGGGATTTTATTCTATATAGACCTCAAAGTTACACAACCATTTTGCCTCATGCCCAGCTTTACCAGCCTATTTCTGCTATTTATATTTAAAAACACATTAAATATGTATGTACTATCAACATCACACAGAGAGGATGTCTGTGAAGACTCCTACATGTCACAATATAAAGTATGAGATACACAGGAAGACAGCCACTATAGACTTCCTGGAATGTGGATGTGGAGTTCCTCATTGACACCCAGAGACACTGTAGCACATAGGCTTTCCCAATAAAAAATATTCATACTAGATGATACTATTAAAAATAAAAACAAAAAAACGGTTCAGTGTTTACAATATGAAATTAAGCTTTGTTATTTGGAGAGAGTATTTTTTCTAATGTGTAAATGTTGCATCCTTTTTGCAAATTGTACCAGAAAGGGAACCAGAAAACTTACTCCACCCCAGTTGAGTGTCCTGGCGAGGTCATTTCCTGTTCCCAGAGGAAGAACTGCGACAGGAGGTTGTGGGTTCATCTGTAACTCATCTAGAGCAGACAGGATCCACCCCACCTACAGATATTTTTATATTTCAATTTTGACGGATACTACTACAACTGCAAACAACTACAAATGCATGTTTACTTACAGTTCCATCACCTCCACAGGCAAGAATCCTAAGATTTGGCACTTTTCTATATAATTCTAACCTGGAAATCAAAACATATGATGAATTAGTAACCTGTAAAGAAGACTGATTAACTACACCCCTTAAAATAAAAGAGTACTCACGCCTCTCGTAGCCCTCCTTGTGACAGGTCAAAAACTTGTCGCGGATTTAAGATCCACATAAACATCTGCAAAACCTTGGCACCCTATAAAAGTGATTTTTTTTTTTTTTAAATTAAAGTAACGGCCATATTTTTAGTTTGAAAATTGCAGTAATAATAGTCACTAACCTGGTTTCCACCACTTTTGGGATTGACAAAAACTAAAATGGGTTTCATAAGAGGAGAAGGAAGAGGCTTCAATATAAATGGCCGCCATTTTGATTCCTATAAGATGAAATTATAATTAGTTTAGTGCTTACATAATATGATTAACTTGGACTTAGACCAGATACAGTATGTTTAATTTGTTATATATTTATTACATGCCAGGTGCAGTAATTGTAAAGTTTTAACCTTGTGTATGTGTGTTTTAAGCAGTGTTACTTACATCCAGTCCCTTCTTGCTTGTCCTTCGTTTGAAAGATGTGCGTTTTTTCCTTCTGGCAGAGTTCTTAAGTGAGCTCTAGGAGACACACGCCACCACACAAACACAGTTTTGAGTTGAGTGTCGCCATGTCCCTTGTGACGCTAATTAAAAGTGCAATGAAGCATGTGATGTGACTCCGGGTGTCTCCATGTCTCTGTGTATAGACTTGCCCAAAACAAAACTAAGTGTCAAATTGTATTATATAAACTTGTGCATCTAGCTACTATCATTTTAGATGCTGTACAGAAATTCCTGTCAATTAATATCAACATCCTCATGTGGTGGAGCAGCCCTTTAAAGGACCTCCTGTATATTTTCCTAAAAAGACTTTCATGAGCTGTAAAAAAGTTATAGTGTTGTTTCCACATCATTATTATTATTTAGTCTATTGTCCTCACCAGAAATAAAAAACCTCAGTTCTCCTCCTAATGTCATTAGATGGTAATGGACCTTTGCCAATCTTTCTTTTCTTTTTTCAGCACTCAAATTGCCTTCACTCATCTTTCAAACCAGGAGCTACTGTGTTGCTGTAGCATAACTGACCTTCTGCACTCCACATTGTATATGCTCAGAAATTACAGCTATGCTTTACAATTATTTAAACTACACAAAGCCTAAATAATGCAGTACAGTAGTGTGTGCATACCTGTGGTTTTCTGACTTTGATAATCCACGATGGTGGTACTATGACTCCAGCGTGGGCCCCTAGTGAACATGGCTCCTCTATCTGGTGCAGCATAAAACATGTTACCTTGTTGTGGAACTGCAAAAACACACCATTTTATTAGAAACAAGTCTCCAGAGTATAGTATAAAATAAAATAACAACACTTACAGCTTGTTTACACCATGAGCAGCTGATGGCAATGATTTCTTTACTATGAAAGAATTTCTGTTGAAAACTCTGTAAACCAAGACAAAACAGTGAGCACATGTTATAGGTAGAGGATGTGATGAGTTCAGTGGTTACCTTTCCACACTGTTTACACTTTCCCTCTTGTCTCCGTCTATGAACCCAGTGATGTCTGAGCACATTCTGCTGTTAAAAATTACAGACACATTTTTCACAAAATAACTGTGACGCTGTTATATACATGCAAAACTGTGGCAATGTAACTTACATCTCTAATGCACCGTGAACTTCCCTCTCTGAATGTTGGCTTGCATCGAAAGTTGATCTATGAAAAGCAAGATTTCATAAGGTGTTTCATGATTTGGAATAAAAAAGAGAACTGTGAGCGACTAGAAGACGGTGCAGGTGAATGCATCGGGGGTTCAGCTATAACAGTAGATATCAAGAAATGTCAAAGAGGGACTCAGAAACATTGACATAGAAAAAACTGTTCATGTTGAAATAATTGACTGCATTTTACACTAGTCCACATGCAAGTTTTTTAAGTCATCTTTTGCTCTGTCAAAAAGAGGATAGTGTTTGAAACATTTAACAGCATTTCTGATAATAAAAATCCAATTTTAGAGGAACCACTGACGTTTGAAACTTTTATTATAAAAGTTTTGTCTGCATTGCATGTGGTGGTGAAAAATGAAATACTTCATTTAGCAAGTCACTCAATGGCCCTCGTACAATAGCCTCCTATGGTTCAGTCAGACATTTATTTTAGGAAAACATTTCACAGGGCAACTATTATCTCGTCAACTTTTGTTCTTGGGCCTAATTTTGTTACAAGAGAACTGAATCACAAACTTTGTCAGGAAATCTATTTTCGACGAATAACTCAATACAAACAACTGTAGGCATACGCATTAAAGTCAGCTGAAGAACAACAATGTGGCAGTTTCACAATGGGAGGAATTATGGATTAACTATGTGCATGTTTCATACCTTTTCGAGCTGCTCTATACAGCCGGTGTGGACAACAATCTTACAGGCAGCACATTTCCTTCTGGGGGCCGACTTCTTAAAGGAAAAACAGACAAGCAGCGCAGAGGGAGGTGAGGTACAGTCGACAACACAATAAACAAGAGCACAAATACAGGGCTAGCTCATACTTCCTCCAGACAAAACAGCCTTTTATGGAGACCTTGACATTTATGTTTTTTTTTCCTTTAGTCATGACTCATAATTATGAAATAAATGTTATTTGTCATCTACTAAATGCAACATCACAGCCGCTTTTGTCCTGATAGACTGAACTTTAACCCCTGTAAATGGCAGTACGACAAATCACTGATATGGACCTTAATGCTACCACCATCAGTAATTACAGAGGTTTCTTTGGTGCGTGTGAAAGCAGTAGACAGATTCAAGCACATGCAAAATGCAAAGTCTAAAGTTTATTTGTATAAAGACGAATTGATTTCAGAGATGAATGTCCTCCACAGTGAAAACCCTACATGTACTACCAATTGTATTGTGTTTCTTGATGGTAAAGATAAGATAAATACACATGAATTAGTAAGCCTATAATCAAATTAACTCAAATAATTTAATTTAAAGGTTCTGTACCTGATTTTTACAGTCATAAAAATCTGAAAAAACAGAATTAGTTCATTTTTAATGACTTGCACTAAACTTATGCATTCCAAGGACCCTAATTATTCACCACAATGAGTTTAAGTGTTTAACTGTTTTTTTATAAGAGTTTTGCTGTGACGGTACAGCTAATAACAACCTGCATGCTAATGCACACTTCCTGATTATTGGACAATAAAGTTGTTTGTAATTAGATAATTTGTGATTAGAGCAAGACAAATTTACCTCAAATACATGGGAAAATATCAGGTACAGTCTACAGGGCTTTTGTATTGGTCAAAAACTATAACAAACAACAATAGGATTAAGAAAACCCAAACATTGATTCTCTAGAACCACAAGACCCTTATTTAACAGGTTTTAATCTTCAAACTAAAAACTAGCAGCAAACGTACAACCGAAGTCAAGCTGTTCTTTCAGGGCCAAAGCACTCAAAGTTAACAATATGAAGAAAAATATCTGCTCACAAGTCACAACACTGAGCTCTTAACATGTAAACAGAATAGTAACCTGTAAACAGAACAAGGCTTTGGAGTTACACTTTAAAACGGTAAAATAAAATATTCAATCATAGAAGTAAAGCATAGAAGGAATGAAGAATTTGAGTCATTGTAAAAAAATTATAGGAAAAGAGTTGTACCTTGTATTGCAAATGTCAATGTCAAATCTGTCAAAATAATTTAACAGTGTAACACAGCAGTTCCCCACTTAAGTCATCAATCATTCAATTATAGACCAAACGTTTTAGTGAGGTGCTGAAAAACCTAAAAGAATAATTTGTGTATTTTAATTTGTATTTTAATGTGTATCTTAAAGCGGACATATTATGCAAAATCGACTTTTCAGAGTTTTTAACTATGTTAGAGTTGTTTCTCCTCACCATTTACTCACCTGAAGTTGTATTTGGAGTGATCTGTGCCTGTTTGAGCAATCTTTAATCTCTTAGTTTCAAGAAACCATTTTGCTGATCATTTTCCGTTCACACGGCCACCGGCATATGCCCACCGCTCTGTACTTACTTCATTCTCTAATGTTATTTTCTTAATAAGTGATATGTGTAGGATTTGGCAGCGTCATATTATCTGCACCTCCATCGGCTGTTTTTTACGGCGATGTTTTTTACGGAAATGTTTTTTACGGCAATGTTTTTTACGGCAATGTTTTTTACGGCAATGTTTTTTACGGCAATGTTTTTTACGGCGATGTCAGCTCCCATTAGGCACTGCAGTTTTCCAACTTTTAAGTCAGCAGACTTTTATTAAGTCATTTTGGATGAATATTGCACTTTAAAATGTCCAAATTATAACATAATGATCCACTGATGTCACAGATTATAACTATATAGCAGACACAATAGGTCTTCTTAAATATTTTTTTTCAACAGTGGAGTACTACTAGGTCTTTGTATGGGTATTCATTTTCTTAATCTTGTATTCAGTGTTGTACAGTACCCTACCTGTTATGTGCTGTGCATACAATACTCACTGCAGTCTTGTGTAGACAAGTGTCCTCTCCAAGATAACACATCTCTCCAGAACAACTGGTCTCCATCCACAGGTGATCCCCATTCACAGCATTCTCCTGCACAATAAGATAATGATATAATACCTTAACAGTCCCTTTGTGATGCATTATATTCAATTACATTAAAGTGAATCGTAAGCACATACACACTCACAGCGAAAGTGGTCAAGAGCATGTGTCAAGCACATAATTGGCAATGGAGTAGGAGGCAATTTCACAGTATATGTTAATCTACGGTGCTAATCAAAACACTGGAGGAGCTGTATCCCTTCAAACAACACACCCACAAATACATGCTTAATGTGTTATGTGTAAATTTAACATATCAGACATTCATGGACTACATGATGACTATAAAGGCATAAGCAACATGCAAATAGTCAAGATCTATTATTGTCTGTTTATTACAACAAGAATATGGAAATAATAACCTCATTAATGATTGCAAGCCCAAAAGTCTACCCTTCAGTTTCATTTTTTTTTTCCCATTTTATTTTTATTTGTCTTTTAGTGCTATTAACTGCTGTTCCCCTACCCTGGAATCTGGAAATTCTTATAACTTCCAGCATTATAATATAATATATGGCACAAAATGCAAGACTAATTTACACGCATCACTGCATTCTATAAAACAGATAATGATTAGCAGTGACATGGAAAGAGGGACATCATAAAATCGAAGAAAACCTTACTTTTCAGCACTTAAATATTAATGGGGCTCAGGGCAAACCATATCTATAATGCATATTCATTAGGGATTAGGTGGGATGATTTTATGAGTGTATTAGTGCTCCGTGCTGAGAGCTGAAGGCCAGCAGTGACGTGGTGGAAGTGCTCCTGCAGTCACATCTGAGGGGCTCCATCTGATTACCATTATGTACTATTCATTTATGCATCTGTACAGCAGAATCTGCCAATTAGGGATTGTGTATTATATAAAGCCACATAAGGGCAAAGGCCCACCTATTGTCTCACACTGTATTTATTTTACTCTATTTGAACATACAGTTTTGCCAAGAGGTTTTAAATTGAAAAGCTGTTACACTGACTTTCTAAATAAAGCCCTACTCAAAACTCAGCTCCAAATTAGATTTGCTCTTTGTTTGGTGTTTTAGATCAGATACTCCCTCTTTCCAGTGCCAAGTCATTCTTGTTTCTACTACACAAAAATAGAAGCATGGTCTCTTCAGCTTGAGTCTACTGACAATAAAGTAATGTTGGCTGCTCATAATTATTCTTTGTTTTGGAAACAGTGATTAACTGAATAAATAGTGATGACTGACTGCAAAAAAAACAAAAATATAATCTAAGCGCTCCAAGGAGAATCAGTGGTCTTCACCACCAATAATTTAAATGTCTTTCCATTTCCACATGAACATATGGCTTATACAGTCTGCTGACAAATCTGTTTCAGTCATTAGGTCAGTGACTCAGCCACTAGGACAACCACTACACAGCTCAAGTACCTTAAACTCATTTGCATGTATATGTGGATTACATTGTGTGAATTGCTTATATTCATACAACCAACATTTATAATAGTATAATAACAAACCGTCCAGTCCACACTGGTGCGTAGCTCTTTGTTGGGGCCATTGGTGGCAGGGGGCAGTGAGGGGTGGGGTGGTCCCAGGTGCTGGAGTCCTGAGCGAGAGATGGCTTTCCTAAAAACAACCAAAATCAAACATACATTAGAGCATATAGACAACTAATCAAGTACTATACCATGTTTCACAATTAGTTACAATCATCATCCATCAATAACGCTCACAATTCAAATGTTTAACTCTCAGTCAATAAATGAATATTACATTTTCTGAGAGCACCTTGAACAGGCTCTAGAAGTTGGTGAGCAGGAACTGGGAACAGCTTGGAGCGGCTGGTGCCAGCAGCACTTTGGGGTGATCAGCAACAGAGACGAGATGAGTCAGCGGCCAACTCTCTCACTGGGTTTCACTGACTCTCGCTCGCCCTCACGCACTCTTCACATTTCCCTCAGATGCACTTACGCACACAAGCTCAAGATCACATGACATACCACTTGGTTTAACAGATAACAGTAAAAATACTCTTTTTCGGTACTTCATGAATAACAAAATGATACACTGAGTGTGCTTAAAATAAATAATATAATATTTCACAATTATTTGTAAGTGGAAAAGGTCTTGTGGAGCACCTGAACCCCTGTTGAAAGTTTCAGTGGCCTTGTGTCTAAAATGATCAGGCAGGACAAAGAGGAGTCCACTTACACACCCACCGTAATCTGATGACACGCACGGTGACATGCATGCGCACACATCCACGACTCACGGGATAAAAATAGAACCACGCGGGTGACAACAGCATAAATGCAAGGACGTATGGTGACTGGACATAACCCAAACTGAGATAGGGGACAACACACACACCCTTATAGTACATAATCAATATAGTCTATGTAGATTTTAATCATTTTGCCACTTAGGTTCAATTTAAGCAGGCAATTTCAGAGAGAATTTCCATCAAGTGACATTTGAGGACATGATGGCGTAGCAAGTCCATTAGTGCAAGTAGAGAGAGGAGGTCTGACAATCCGGTTTGGCTGTGAGCAACTGTGCACTTTAAATGGAAACACTTCAATGGCAAAATAAAAGTACATTTTAGTACTGCACGATAGAAGAAAAAGATTAAATTATAAGAAGTGTAATATTTTAAAATACTATTGAGACCACTGTTTTACAGTCAAAACTGTGCCTGAAACATGACAAAACAAAGATTAAAAAGAAAAAAATATATATACATATATGTGTGTGTGTGTGTGTGTGTGTATATGTATATATATATATATATAAATATATATATATATATATATATATAATATATATATATATATATATATATATATATATATATATATATATATATATATATATATATATATATATATATATATATATATATATATATATATATATATATATATATATATATATATATATATATATATATAATTTGAACATTGCTCTGACAAGACATTTATTTTGACAGGTTTTCAGTATAAAATGTAAAGAATAGACTTATTACTTATGGCTTAATTATAACTGATGATTAATTAATGTTACATGTATGAAATATACAGTGTATTGTCATTTAAATGTGTCCAAAAGGCTGGCATATGAGTATCATATTATTAGAGATTGAAAAAAAGAAGATCTGCAGATGCCAGTATTACACTCAGACAAAGGCGTCACAGAGCATTATTACTGAGTGAGTCCTAATCTACTAAAAGCACACAGGATCATAGGCTTTAATGCTCGTCCCTAAAATTTGGCCTAAACAAAAATATTCATGATGTACCACTGCTCCACACACTTATCCTCTTAAAATACAAGCCATTATTTATGTGGGCCAAAAATTCTGAGCGGAGTATCATAGTTATATTTTAAGTTCTATAAGTAAATTGAATGAGAAGAAAAGTAAGTGCATGTATTAGCCATAGACACTTATTGGGTTGCGTTCATGTGACGTCACAACATTCTAATGGTTGAAATTACTGTTTAACTAATGATGCTGATGTGCTGATCTGGTTTATGGTTAATATCTCTGTATTACTGGGCCTATTCACATGAAACAAAAACTGACACAAAGTCCAATGCCTCATTATGTATGCTGACAGAGGAGTGAAACTGTGTTTTTTTATAATAGTTTAAAAAATAGTGCCATCATTCAACACCAAAGACATGATTGACACCAGTTAAAAGAACTTTAAGACACATGATTAATAAAATGACAAGTTTGTAGACCAAGCCCCTAAAAAATAATAATCTTAATCTCACAGATTTCTTTCAAGAACAGTAAATCTCCCAGAATTATATAGACCCCTGCTCTCAATCTTAATTCATCACATCATTAAACACAAGAATGTGAATGCAACCTGTCACCCTGGTTGTTGGAAATTGAACAAAAGCAAAACTACATTGTAATCTGTAATGTTATAGTACATCAAATACATATCTAGTATGCCACTGCACACAGTTCACTACCATAGCTTCTCTGATGATATGGGAAAAGTCCTTCTCAGTGTTATCATGATATAATAGACCCAGGCACAGTCAATAAGCACATCAGCAGGTCAGGAAAGGGACATGGACACAAGGTTGAAATTACAACAGCAGACCACCCCAGTGACTGTTGTGATTACAGTACAGTATATTGTGTCAAGATAATGGCTCATGTGATTAAAGCTCACCTGGCAGAGCAAAATAAAGATTTCTTGTCCCAAAAATGTATCTCAATTAGAGTGGTACAATTAATCACATTGAAATTGTGTACTGACTGAATCAATCATAGATCATTAGTGGCTTGGGGCTTTTAAATCGACAGATTTATCAGTCAATCTTGTGGCAGTAAAAGCCTGTTTTAGACTTGAGAGGAATAAAATCTATAAAGTTTCTGTGGTAGATGTACTACAATGGAAAGCACACATTTGTTGCTTAATCTGGGGTTGAGTTAAAAATCTGATCTGATGTATCTCCACTTAAAAATTAACTTAAATTAATTACTTAAAAAAAATCAAAAAACAAAAACTTAATTGAATCATGTTTGATCAACAATGATCAATATAAGGAGAAAACGTGGGGTTCAATTTTTTTGCAATACATTTTTTATTTGTATTATAACAAAATGTAGACCTTTGTCTAACATATCCATCAATTTATTATTTCTATCATTCTGTGTTCAGTTCTTGAGTTGTTTGGAATTTGAAAATACAGTATTGCTAATCCTAGTAGTAAATTGAAATCTCAACATTGCTTGGGATAATAATATTTTTACAATATTATTGTTACATTACAATAATTCTCATGCAGTGGTATCAAATTTTTTCAGACTGGAGGTGAAGAAGCTGCTTGTGAGTTTAGCCTCAGCTTTGCGTTCCCTGATTTAAAACCACCTACTCTGTCTCTTGCCCGACTGCCTTTCTGTAAATGGACCATTTACTTTTGCCTGTTGTTCTTCCTCAGTGACACTCCTCTTCCTCTCATGCATTTGGCATAACCAGACCATGATCACTCCCACTCTTTTGTCTCTGTTCTGTCACTGTATCCCCCCTGCCCTCTCTGAGCCTCCAGCAGCACCTCCTCTCTTTCTTCTCTTTCTTCTTTCTTTCTCCATCCTCTGCCTCCTCTTCCTCATGCTCTCCTCCTCCTCTCTCAGCAGAGGTGGGCTGTCAGTGTTGCCATGACGATGCACAGTGGGAGTTCATCCAGTAAAATGTTGGGAGAGAATCTATACTGAACAAAACTTTAAATGCAATCCAATTACCCTAAGTCCCTATATTATAAGATCTGACAAGTGTTGGAACAAAATACTTAGGGTTGGGGTAAGAGGAAAAAACAACAGAGCTTGTGTCAGAGAATTACAAGTCAGAATCAGAAAATCTTTAAAGCACTTGTCAGTGAAGAAGACTAACAAACTCTGCCTGTGCTTTGGCAATTTGGTGCAAACATATAACAAAAAGAAATAACAGAATATGCAGCTGAGCGATATGGCAATAAAAATTGTGATCTCATCCCTATGATGATATGCTGTTTCGGTAAAATCGGCATATATTGTGATTCCCAGATTAACCAATCACAGTGAAGAGTAACTTTAGCTTTAATTACCTCTTAAAAACTGCATAATTTATTTATTTATTTTTTTTTTTTTTTGGGTATATCGCCTACCCCTGAAATAATAGGGGAGATACATAAAAAACAACAACAACAAAAACCAAAAACAGTTTTACATTTTTTAAAAACATTTTTTTAATGCCTAGAACACAATTTTTAGGTGCCCACTTAATGTAACACAGACACTTCTCCACCCACTCAGGGTGGGGAAGTGTCTGTGTTACATTAAGCAGAGAAGCAATCCACTGACCCACAGTTTGTTGGTCTGATTCCAGCTCCCACAGACAAATGCTGTCGTTGTGTCCTTGTGGCAAGACACTTAACCCACCTTGCCCCCAGTATCTGCATACACTGGTGTATGAATGTGTGTGTGAATGGGTGCGTCGTTAAGTGCCTTGAAGATGGAAAATCGCTATATTAAAAAAAACAACTAAAAAAACTCTGACCATTTACCAATAACACCAAAATCCTGTGGATCAGACTGCGGTTAGATTTTCATTGCCATACAGTCCCATAATACAATGATAATATAAATGATTACTTATTATAATGTAATAATATAATATAGCAGTAAAAGAGTATTTATTGTGCTTTCTGAAATGGCTGTTGTATTTATTATTCCAATATTTTCTTGGAATTTAGTGAGAACAAGTCGCAAGAACAAGTCAAGCTAATTTTCAGAAATAACTGACATACGCTGAGAAAACTCCAATCATTGTACTCTTCAGTACTTCCACGCACACCGCTTAGTTAGCTTAGTTAACAGCCAGAAAAATACAAGGCAGCTGCAAGTGGGAGGCTCTGTGTTTAACATCTTCTGAATGCTGGGCCTCACTGTTTGTTTTTTAGATTTTTTCATGTGGCCAACTCAATTGCCAATTCTTTACAAGTGCTGGACAGAAATGGAAGCAGATATTTGTGGACTTGAGGTCATGAGGTTTAGAGTCTTCATGGCCTTTCATGTGTGCGCCAGATGTGTCTTCATCATACCTTTGCAAAAGCTATATTTTTGTCTGAGTGGAAGCATAAAATTAATGTGGAAAAAAGGCATTCAAAATCAAATTAACTATAAAAATACAGACACTTCAGAGCATCCCCAAAACCAAATAATTGTTTTTGATAGTAGCCCAAAAAAGAGTTTGTAAATGAACCAAAATCTCTACCTCCCAATACTCATGAATGGCATTTGGCAACCCAGAAGAATATACACTCACACAAAAAAGATATTTTACCCTTTCTCAAAGTAAAATTCCTCCATGATAAATCCGTGGTAGCTATGCATTATGTCACACCATAATACCAGTCACAAATATTAAGGTAAACTGCTCTCACCTGTATCCTAGAAGTCGGCGAAACCAGTGCCCTCTCTTCCCTCTGCCTCTCCTTCCACTGTGACTAGCAGCACTCACAACATTAGTCATTTTGATTCGTGCTGAAAAGATGGCTTTAATCCTGCTTGAGCCATGAGCTGAATCATGCAGAAGGCAGTTGCCGAACTTCCCTGCAGCAGACTCTCCGCGCACAGCTCAGGTAATTATGCCCATCACCGTGACAGGCAGCAGAGACCTGACACCAGACATCTGAGCTCCAGACACACCAGCACACACACACACACACACACACTCACATACATACAGGGATGGATTTTAGCTTCATGCTGGGTTGAAGCTATCTCATTTACAAGATCATTTGAATAACTTGTACGCCTTTGGATATGCAATATGTAACTTTTTTGATGGAGGGTCCACCTGCGTATCTCGGCCTGGAATGTTCCACAGTATGGATTTAAACTGGATCCATTGGTAAAATCCTCCAGTTGAGATAGTCCTGACCAAGCCTAGCTCAAGATCTGGATATGGGTCCTCATATCATAACATGCAACTTAACTTGACCAGAGACAGACATTTTATATGCTGCAAAAATGGAATTGAATAAATGCAAGTTTGATAAGCTAAATGAAACAGAACTGTCATCTCCTATGTGTTCTCCATATAGTTGATATTAAACTTTAGTATGTCAATTTAACTTAAATTTCCCTATTACATCTGGTTTTTACAAGCCATATTGGGAACATTAGGGCAACGTGAGAGACCTATGTGCAAATGTCATCAATCCTCTGTAAACTGGCATTAAGCTGAATGCTTGCATGGATTTGGTTAAAAGGTCATTTCTGGGTCAAAGCATTTCTGCTCAGTCATTTGGACCTAACAACTAAACCAATTTCCATTTTTAACCACA
Organism: Periophthalmus modestus; assembly: GCA_019594935.1. NCBI lineage: Eukaryota > Metazoa > Chordata > Actinopteri > Gobiiformes > Gobiidae > Periophthalmus > Periophthalmus modestus. The sequence goes on along the minus strand of JAIEZT010000054.1, from coordinate 33,884,615 downwards.
CACTGTTCAATAGACGTACAATGATTTCATGTTTTCCCTGTCAATTGAACAGCAATAGTAGCCAACTGTTAGATCATTTATCTTATAATCCATATCCTCTTTCTCTATTCTTAAGCTGCTCCACTTTAGTTGCTCTTCTGATTTCCCTCCATGTTTCTTTAATTTCTGTTGCGCTGTTCTGTTCTTCACTGACTCTCACAGTCTATGTGGGTCACGACATAAGCTCATGCCTACTGTAACAGAACATGCTACATACATGTCCATGTTCAGTGCAAGAGACGGTTTGTCCTAGTAGTAGGTAAGTAAGTAGGTAAAAGTAGAAGTAGGTAAAATAGTAAAATGGTAAATGGTCACATTTATATAGCACTTTTCTACCTCAAAGTTCTGTACAGGAAGAAACCACTCACACGCTCAATCTTATGCCAATGTATGCAGACACTGGGGGCAAGGAGGGTAAAGTGGATCTAAGTGGATAAAGTGGAAGATATTTTGAGTTAATTATGGGACAAAATCTACAATTTGTAGTACTGGATGTCTTGTTGTGAGGATATCCTAAATATCAAATACAGGGTAACACTGACACTACTGAAACTGGAAAGAACAGAATCTCAGAGAGTACAAAAATAAGTGAAATAATCACATTTATAGGGCACTCAAAACGGTTTATTTCAGTAGTTCTCAAACTTTTCAGTTTTCACATCAAATACCACTTAAGAAAATGTTTGGCCATCTGAGTACCACCAAATCTAAACCAAGTCTAAAACAGGACTATACCCGGTCTAAAGGGCTAAACCAGGTTTAAAAAAGGACTATTGCAATACTAGCTCTAAACAGGACTAACCCAGAGGACAACAATGTGGATCAAATTAATTCTAACTTCAGCAAAATATCAAACTGCACAGGAAAACTGTAAAGTATATTTGTTTTTCACCCTCTGTCTGACATCAAACACAAAAATACACAGGAATTTCAAAGCCTACACACATCACAATAGCAGGAAGAAATTGCCATGCACCACAACACACATAAACTATGCTTTGAGAATTGGACAAACATCTTATTCTAAAATATAAAAATTGCAGCTAAATACTTGTAGCATCTCTTCTCTCATGCCCTTCTGATGCATTTGTGTACATGTGTCATTGGGGGCAGGGTGTGAAGAAGCGGGTTGTCATGGTAACCTCACAGACTTCCTTCCCAGTATGATGCGAGCGTGCAGCATTCCTCTGTCTGTCTGTGCCTATGTCTGTCTCTGGCTTATTAGTGGCTGAACCCACGTGTACTGAAGCGTTAAAGAAGAGAGTTGAAGCTGCAGTTAACTCAAAGAGTTGTCAAGCGTATGGTGCATGAAAAACCTCAGAAGCCAAAACTATGGAAAACCTGGACAGATAAAACTGTGCTCTTCTTTGCGTTTATTTCACAGTGTGTCTATATCTAGACTGAATGCAAATAATTCAGGAAAGAAGTAAGTAACTACCTAATAAGCAGTTGTACTATCAAAATAGAGTTCTGATAACTGTGACCAAGCCACATGGTTGATATGTGACAGAATCAATCAACCACAAGAGGAGATGCAAATGCCTGAAATGATCTTTGGCATAATGTTTTGAACTGGGACAGCTTGATCCTTATTATTACATTTCCATTTACTGTGCTAGTCATTCATTTTGCCTATTCTGGATTGGGTCTTGTATACAGCGTATATACAGTCCTACACACATTTCCTGAGGACAGTTTAAAGTAATCTATTTAATAAACAAATCATTTTTTATGATGGAAAGCAGCATTCTGAAAATATTTCTTTTTTTACTAATGTGATTTTGTTCAGTATCAACACTCAAAAGAGATAGTCAACCTTTGATAATAGTTTTAGTACTGATTAATATAATTCTTTCAGCCGTGTTAGCTGTAGGTTAGATCAATGACTGTTGTACTGCTAAGAGTTGTCTCAGCGGTGCACTTTGATAAGTATAATATATTTAATTACAGTCTATTTGTCTTCTCGGTGTCTCTCTGACAGGGAGTGGGTGTCTGGGAGCAGCTGCAGGACTCACAATCTGCTCTATCACATTGCGTTCTCAAAAATGCTCAAGTTATAAACATGAAATTAGAGACCAACTTTTTTTTTCTTTTTGTGGGGTTTAAAATGAAATGATTCACAACACCAAATCTACAGTATGCCAAACAATCATGGCAGTTTCCCCAGGCTTACTGTATTTACATGTTGAATATCAGTAGCAGTTCTGGTAGAATTTGTGTAATTAAGAATATCATGAACCTGTGAGATTGTTCTGGCTGCAGTCATGTACTTTGGCAACTGGAGTGGCGACATACACAGAGAAGGAAGCATGCGCCCACACAAACTGGCAATGCAGAAAGGGAAACAAGGTCTTAACAAGCCTCTTGCATAATGTACAAGCAACAGTTTGACACAGGAGCAGCCCATCAAACACAGCACAGAAAGGGGAACTGAGTGTGTGTCATGCCTATCAAAAGTGACAAACCTGCAATCTCATAGCACTATTAATTTGGGTGCTTGTGAGCAACAAAAATGCATTTTACTTCTAAAATTTCAAACCCGATTTCGACACTAAGGAATAGACTTGATACTCAATACCGATTCAAATACCACAATGATAAACATTTATTTATCTTTATTTGGGCAATATAATGCCATTTTCAACATTAAATCTTTTTTTTTTTTTATATTACCACGTGGCCTTCCATCTGTGTAATCCCTCGTCGTCCAGGTAGGCTGCATAGTGGTCCATGGGCGTATAGTCTGTGTGGTTTTATACTTGTTCTGATACAGCTCAAGGTCATTCTAAGCTATTCAGGGAAGGTTAATTTTTGTGGCTTTTTTAGTGCTGACACTTCCTCAAATGAGTACCTAGTTTCCATTCTAGTATTACTATCGATTAGATCGACTGACCAATACTAGTTTTGACACTAGAGTCAGTATCAATTAGTAACTAATTTGTGGATATTTTGACAACTCTACTTCTACATATATTTAAAAAAAAATACTACCAAACTCCTAAAACTACTCCTACTTCTATACAAAAAAAACAATACATAACAACAACACACAACTGTACTAATTCAAAATACTCAAAAAGTAGAGGTAGAAGTAAAGGTATACAGACAGTAAAATTATTCCTTGAGAAAATGTATCTTTCAATCCTTCTCATATCTTATTACATTTCACCTCTAGTTATACGCATCTGCTTTTATGTCTTTGTTATGAAGGGCGCTGGGCTCATTTAATAGTGGTGTGAGCATGTGTGTTTTTCATTTGGATAGGGGAAGTTTGACTCTTTCCCTCTGACCTTCCTCTCTCTATTTATAACCCTCACTGACTGTCTGCTATCTGCTTCACTGACCTGATGAGGCAGAATGGAACAATAAATTAACTAAATTACTATAGTTACTAATGTTCCTGCTATACATTAAGCTGTAGGAGAGCGAACACACATTGCATACTGAGTGCGTCCTCTGATAGCTGAAGGTCTTCACGTGCTTGACTTCCACATTATACTGTGTCTGCAGGGGGTGGGTGTAGAAGAACGAGGGAAGGACGAGCGAGGAGGAGAGGAATCTGGAGGCGTCTTGGCTTTGCTCAGAGCCGTGGGCTCCTCTCCTGCTCTTCAAAATCATCTGTTCAAAACCTTGAACAGCCCTGCATCATTTTTTTAATCCATTTTGCATCACAGTTCAATTTTTTTTTTACATCAGGGATACCCAGTTCAATATTTTTTTTACATCAGGGATGCCCAGCAAGAACCACTTATGACACTGGCTCCAATCATGTTCAATTTTTCCAACAAAGCACGACCTTTTTATAAGCAATTATTTTGAATTACTGAATTACTTTCAGATTGCCTCAGATGTATACAGTAAAATTAATTTTATTGTTTTTTTTGTTTTTTTTTTAATACAGCAAGGCTAAGAGTTGATTTCCTAATTCTGAATTGTGCATAACTATTATTCTGTAGGAGTTACACTAAAAAAAAAGAAAATACTTTTCTGTCCTTTGTCTTGCAGAGTCAGCAGAGCCTATTCTCCAAACCTCCCACATAGAAAGCCCACTTTGCTTCTATTAGTAGAAAGACCAAAGTGAGTTGTGGCTGAACTGCTTCTCTCATGGTGACACTTGTCATCCTCACAAGGATGAAAAGGCTTTGTCCTGATGCCAAGAGTGAAGGGTGATCCAAGGAAACAAGACCATTTGTTTTCAATAACAAAAATCAAAGAGTCATCCAACAAAATCAGCAAAAAATGCAACATATTTTGTCTTTTGTAAGAAATATGTAAATATGTACAGCACATGAAAGCATTTTGTTAATAGGAGAAGTTTGTAATTGAATTAGGGGTAGCAGCATGTTTGTGCTAAAAAAGATTTTTTAAAAAAAGATAATAATTTTCAGTAAAACTGCTACAATCCCTGGAACATTAGGAGCATTCTTGAGTATGGATGGTCTATACTGCATGCAACAGTTGCTTTTCTATTTGGTATTGCACAGAACTCTTATCTGCTTGCACTGAGATACAGCCTAAAGCAAATCTCTAAACAAGACCAAACAGCGACTGAAAGCGGACTGTCTTCATGATTACACCTTCCAGTTACTATATTGTACTCTACAATCAGTTAATCCTTGTCATTAACCACTGCAGTATACAGGAGTGATAAGGGTCTCTCCTCGCCCCCCCCTCCTCATCCCTGCCCCTCCAACACCTACATAATTACAGACTGTCAGAAGTGTCCACTGTGTGTGAGTTTGTGTGCATGTTTTGTGGGGGAGGGAACACAATCATGCTGCGCATCTTTATCTGACCTTTGCAGCTCGACAGCGGATCCTCGCTTTAAGAAATGAGCACTGAAAAAAAGAGAAGTATGAAGAAGAAATCGCCTGGCAGGGGGTGATGGAGCAAGAGAGATGAAAAGAAAAAACTGTAAGATAAAAACAAAAATAACTTAAAAAAAAACAAAAAACACTCAAACGCTAATTTAAAATGTATAATATTTGATCATTTTTACCTGGACAATTAATAAGTGAAGTAGACCAACATAGATACACACTTGAAAGAAGAAAGAGATAAAGATGCTGTCTCACTAATTATAGCGTGTCTTTGCAGCTGAGGTCTCTGTGTGTGGGTGTTTTTGTGTGTGTGGAGTCGGTAGCAGTGCACAATATAGAACTGCAATCTATAGCCTACTGTTTATTTGGTATATTAATGTGTACTTGTCATAGATCTAAAGAAGCTCACCCACTACACCCATCTTGAGAAGCATTTATAAAATACCAACATATTACAATGGATGGTTTTGTCTAAACACAAATGTTTAAAGAGAGGCTACTGGAATTACAGGGGGTTTGATGATGTACAGAAAAAAAAAATGCATCAGAACAGCCACATTTGCATAATCAAAAAAATTGAGACTATACCAAAATGGATTCTAATCTAGCTTCTGTAATACAGCTTCAAAATGATTACACAAAACAAATTAAATCAAATGAAACCATTTGGAGGATTAGTTTGACAGAAAAATATTGTATGGAAAAAGTCTGTATCAAATGTGAAAAACGTGAGGTAGATCAAGACAGAAAAAAACATGCCAAGAGTTGCGCCCTCTTCAACATTCGTTCTCCTTCTTAAGAGCTCGAAACACTACCTGACAACTTTGCGCTCCTCTGTATTTTTAAAGTCTATACACCTTCACCAGATGTGCTCTGATCATTTTAACAGACAATAATCCACTATAAAAGCATGTATTAAAAGCTGTTAAACATTAGTTACATGGCGATCCAAGGCCGTGCGTTTGATCAAATATCAATCAAATCATCATTCAATTGTTTGCAGATTGCAAAAGCCTGCACTGGGGGTTTGTAATTGATAATCTCATCCTGTGGCAATAAATTTCCTCTCTGCAGCACAAATAAACATATTGTAGCTCTGGTAGGTTTTCCATTAATTTTAATGTAGCGGCCCAAAACAATGAAACAACACGCTATTCCACAGTGGAGGATCTGTAGTTTGTCATTACAACTGGTCTAAAATGAGTGAGCAAACATATGTCTAATATTTCCATGGCTGGTTTCTTACCTTGTGCAATTGAATGCCTCCTCCTAATCCGCTCATTATGTGCTATGAGGATGTGGGAGATTTGAACCATGACCCCTTAAATGTAGTTCCCAGGCAGATATGTATTTTCTAAAATGGATTTAAATTGGACTAGTCCAGTTATCCAGTTTTCCTGGCGTGCATGCAAATGTAGCAAGTGTCACCTCAGTGGTCGACTCCACAGGTTCATTGTCATCTGCATGAGGCAGATGGGATGTGAAGAACAAATCAAAGCACCAACAAAGAATAGTAACACGTATACTGCTTCTGAGTACTCAATATTACTATTATCAAATTAGCCATATAAGAGGTCAAACTACTACTGGATCAAAGGCTACAGGGGTCAAAACTGTCCACTCTGGACATCAGTGTTAGAAAATTTTCATCTAATTATTGTCACTCAATATTAATACAATTTTAGTAAAGCCAATATTGTTAACTGCCTGAAAGCAGTTTGACTACACTGTCAAAAAGTACACCAACTTATAGACAAAGCTGAAAGCATTTTTAAGGGCAGGTTCAATTACAGCTATGTAGTGGAATATAAATTATTCTTTACAATTCGGAAACTTAACCAATGAGCAATACAAGTTGGAAAATGTGAGCGTAATTGAAAGTGGTCAGTGTATTACAGAAAGTATGTGTCATAAGAAGTGGACACTGGTTAGTTCTTAAGGCTTTGGGATATTCTGATTAGTCAATAGCATTACTGGATTATGTTTGTTTACAGTTTTAATAATTAGGTGTTGTCATATAGGCTCTTTATAAATGATTAACAAAACAGCACTAGCAGTAGGACATTGTTTTTAAGCTACATCAATTAGACATTACGGTAAAAGATCAGCCATTTGTTATAAATGCATTTCTTTAGCATTTCTTGTAGATCTCTTTGATCTCTTCACTTCTCCTTTTAGTTGGTTTCAATTTTGCCTTATACTCCCTTTTCTGAGCTCTATTTCCAGGGCAGGAAAAGCCTCTTACAGCCAGCCAGACGACTAATAAGGAGAGGCTTCTGTTGGCCAATCCCCCTTAATGCTCCAGCACACGGCATTATGGACAAAATAACCCAATAGGCGCGCACTTGCTCTGTCCAGGTCGCTCCCGAAAAGGCTACAAACGGAGTTACGCAAAGGAGGGCTAGGTCTCAAAAAAGAAATACTGTGCACTACCTAAAACAGAAGTAATTTCTTTAAGTCCCAGTTGAAGTTGAGTGATGGGCATAAACAGTCACAGCAGCAGGGAAGTGGAAGAGTATCATTTAGAGAAGAGGGGATGCCCTACACTCTCAGTTTAAATTACACATGTTTACACAGAGGGAGAGATCCTAAGTAAACACAACACATCATAATGGAAAACACGCATATTGAGGAAGAACTAGTTAACCAGCCAATATCTGCCTTCTGCTCTCACATATCAGACATTTAACTGTATGTTAGGGGTATCCATTTTAATAGGTATAATAGGTATACAATTACTGTTCTAACTAATTACAAAAAAGAGAAAAAAAAAAATGATTCTGCTTTTTTATTTATTTATTTTTTTTGTCAATCAAGCAGTACTGACAAAGTTGTGTATTGTGTATTTTAATAACAATATTCGTGCAATATTATGGTAATCCATAAGAAATGTGGTACAGGTTCAAGTATCTCACTTTATTATAGACAGTTCTTTCCATCTTTAAATGTACATTGCTTATTGTTGGCCCTGAACTTTTGGGTAATGGTTATATACCCTGAATCATGCCTGTAGTCTCTGCAACAGATTGTATTTAAAACTGTAATTTACAATGCAAATTTTTGGACATGACTGAGGAACTCTTAAACTTGAAAGGTACTGAACTGAAAACTAGCAAGAAGAACTCATAGTTTGTTGAATATTTAATTTAAAAGGTTAAAAATAGTTAATTGAAACCTGCCTGGCCCAAACTTGAACCCCGACCTCATGAGAATTTGAATAAGATTCAGACAAAATCCTGTAGCGTTCACAGCAGACATTACAAGCTTTCCTGTAGATCTCTATTGTTCAAAGTGACAGAGTTGCTGTGACATTCTTGTGGCTTACAGGACCACCAGATGCTGAAAGCACAAAGACAAATAATGAGAATGACATATGTGGTGTTTGGAGTAATGTCAAGACCAGCCTTACTTGCAGCAACAATCAGACATCACCTGGAGAAATATGAAGCTGACCAACCACATACTGTAAACAAAATGAAAGACTCACTGTATGTGGAACATCTGATTGCCAGCTCGAGTAATGTGAAACAGGAGCAAGACATATATTTGCTGTTGCCAACATGAACTACAAACTCTCCTAAACTTGACTTCACATAAACAGAAACATGGAAGTGTGCTGAAGGTTCTTGGTCTGGTATGGAGACCAGACACTGATGTCTTTGATCTCAATAACTTTAGAATAGAAGTAAGAATATTCTGAAAGGGAAAGACAACACAAAGAGTAGTGTTTTGAGATCAGCGGCCAGAATATTCGTCATTTACCATCCGAGTTAACTGTTTGTTTTAAGAAATGTGGTAACGAGGCCTAAGCTGGGACGAGTTGCCTCCAGATCTCTCACAGGCATGGCAATAGTGGTGCATGGAGCTTCCGCAGATTCACCAAATAGTCATTCCAAGATGGTTTGGAACAAACATGGTCAAATGTCAGATAAATCACAAGTCTTCCATGTTTTCTCAGACGCTAGTGAAAAGGCATATGGAGCAGGTGTAAACATGCAAGGACAGACAAAAGAAACAGTGACCACACTCATTGCATCTGGGTCAAGAGTTGCAACCATTAAAACAATAACTTTGCCTTACTTGTAACTAATGGGCGCTGTGATTAGCAACTAACCTCTCAAAAGCACTGAACATGCAAATCACTCAACTTCAAATGTGGTTGGATTCCATGATCGCGATCCACTGGATACGCAGTTCATCTAAAAAATAGAAACAGTTTGTTGCCAAACTCCACCCAGAGTGATGGACATACAGACACTGACACCATCAAAACTGCTGTCACACTGCACAAAATTAAAAAAAAACAAAAAAAAAAACAGATCTCACAACAAGTCAACCTGCATCACAGTTTATAGAAGATGAGCTCTGGTGGTCAGGCCCACCATTGAAATCTAAAGAGCTTCAAACAACACAGTCAGAAACAGCAGAAAAGGCACTCATAGAAGAAGAGATGAAAGCTGAACTAAAGGCAAGTTATGTTACAGTAAATCTCAGTAACACTGAAAAGGTGCAATCTGAACCTCTGCTACAGCTGGAAAAATACACCAAGCTACAAACTGTACTTAGAGTAACTGCATGGATACAACAATTTCTCACACAGGACAAGAAAAAGGGAAAACTAACAGCAGAGGAGCTCTCAAATGCAGAAAAGGTATGGATACACAAAGCCCAACAGTTTTGAAAGAGAAATAAATAAAATGAAAACCGGTGAAAATGTGCACTAGGACTCGAAAATCAGAAACCATTTCTGGACAAACACGATTTAATCTGTGTGGGCCGAAGGCTGAAGCAGTCGGACATGAGCTTTAAAGAGCAGCACTCTTGGTTGTTACCACCCAATCACAGATTTGGACAACTTATGATCAAACACATGACCCACTCACTTTTGTGTGCAATGATTTGGAAACCACAACCTCTGACAACAGGTCACTTCCAAATAGGAAAAAGACTCACCTCCTTGCCACCAAAACTGTTTTCCACTGCAAGTCAGACCACAAATGCAAACAAATAAGACCTAACCAGAAGATGGAAATATGGCCACAGACTTGTCATTGAGTTTTGAAACTGATGGAGTCATAAATACTTGGTGGACTTCAGATCGGCTCACACCCATGAACCACCAAAATCTACTGAAAAAAGGAGACATAGTCCTCACTGGAAATGACAAGATGCCATTTGATGTGGACAACAGGACTAATCACAGACCACCAACTGGGACAACTTTAAGAAGAATACCAGTTCAACATTTGTATTCTTTGAGGGGATGTTGAATATTTAGCTTAAAAATGTAAAAAAGATTAAAAACTCTACCCATAGATAGCGCTGGTGCTCTGCATTCCAGAAAGGACGTTGTTCTTTGAAAAACTCAGAAGACTGCAGTATGAGACAGTTATAAACATGCTAGTCGGAAGAACAACGCAAGTTGTAACACAAGATTGGCAGCATCTTTTCAGTAAAAGCCATCGAAACTGAAGCTACTGCCTGGAAATTTTTCATTTTGATTCGTAGTTGTAGCTGCATCCACAACATAATTTAACCTGAAAGTATCCGTGGAGACAATAGTTATAGTAATTTAGGTGTGACAAAATACACAATATATCTTAATGAAAACTGCAGAGCTGCATCCAGACATCAGAAAAGCCGGCCTTTCTCCTCCTCTTAATAGGAGAACTAATTCGTAATATGCATTAACATGTGTTGAAGTGTGTACACGATCAACAATTAGTGTTATGTTTACCTGTCTAAGAATATCCAGTTGTTCAACCAAATTAAAATGTCCAAAATATATGTTGCACCGCCCAAATAGAATAATAGTAATTTATTTATTGGTAAAGGAAAACTAAAGGCTACAAATAGTAAGCTATAATATTTAACTGTTTAAATAGGTGTTTTCCCAGGTTGCTTTTTGAAAGTACCAGTAATATCAGTGTGGAAACTAATGTTGTGGTGGCCAACTGCAGCATGATGCACGCACTGCTCACTAACACAATTACTGAAGGCAATTTGACATTACATGAGCCTAAATGTGAAAGATCTGCTGCGCCTGTGCATGTACAATGTTCAGAAGCCAAATGAACAGACTGACTGAAAAGATTTTGATCATGGTGGGTGGTTTCAATAGCTTAAGCAGTAGTTATATATACAAAAAAATCCAACCAACCAGTTATAACATATCCGAGAGGATACATTTTGTTTCAATTTCAACAAAAGGGAAAAGTGAATATGTGAACTTATAACTCTACTTGGATCTATTTTCTACTTGAAAATGAATCCATATCAGACCATCCCTATGAAGGATCCATCGGATGCTGAATTTCTGTCATTATGCTCAAATCCACTTGAAGGCTTAACATTTACTTTATTAGTTTATTACTTTAAAAAAAGTTAACTTTGTCCATAGTAGCCAAGTAGCTTGTGCTGCGATTAACGATATTATCGCCACAAATTATTAATTTGTCAACGTTCCGATGGCCCGGTCCTACTGTACAACTCTACAGGAATGTACATGTATTTCTGTGTCAGACACGCAAAACAATCTACACATCAAATGAAAGCTACATCACTCGTCTTTTCGTATATGCAAACAATTTTCACCTGGAATCACCACAGCGCTGACAGGAAAGACGTGTTTACAGAAAAGCCAAAAATGCGGATTTGGACTTCACTCACCTTTGAGGCTCTGGTTCTGTCAAACATCAACATATTCCACAAAGTTAGTCTCATTCGTTCCGTACAGGTCCAGAGAATATAATCCAGTCAAGAAATCATGTCCACAAAATAAGTTAGATCCTCCATGTCCAACCTGCTGCAGGAAAAAGTATTCCACACGCGAAATCTGGTCCGTCACTTTTTGGCATTTCTTTGGTCGATTTCAGGCATAATAAACTTAAAACAGCGCCGACTTTGGCCGTGTCTCAAGTCACCAAAAATTCACCAAAGTGCCCTTAAGTCGGGCGGTACTTCGACCTGCACTTCGAACAGTACGTCGAACGGTGCATGTGACGAATTGGGATACGACCTTTGTTTCTCAGTGATAAACACACGCCGTTGTCCAATAAGGTGGAGGTCATTATCACGATCATTTGTCGCGATTATCGTGATCATCGCGACATCTGCGATGATCACAATTATAATCGCGATGTTCACGGTCATTGCGATCATCGTGATCACGATGAAAAATTGCCACGAACGATTAATCGAGGACCAACTTACCTCTGTTTATTTTGTGCAAATTGAGCAGTGAGAGAGCATGTTTTATATTCTGGCAGCATCAGACGATGAAAGGCCTTTGATCAGTGTTTACCCCTGCAGGTGGCACACACCAGGAACAACACACAGTATAGTACATGTTTTATGTGTTTTAGTTCCTAATGCAGTTTAAATGCCAAGATTATGTATTAATAAATCAGGCATAAATAATTATATGCATTAATTAAATATAAAACTACTCATAGCCACTTACTGCAAAAAACATCAGTGACTTGATTTTCTCATTTGACCTTATACAAATGTGATAATCAAAGTTTTAGACTTTATAATATAGGGAAGTATAGGGAGGAGATGTTTTCCTTGTGTTGATCAATAACAATATTCTATTGGATTTTTATTATGTTTCTTTTTTTTAAAACAAATGCAATTTGTGAAATATTGATTTCATGAACATAAACAAGTCAGTAGCAGAGCCTGAACTCCAAATCACATGCTTTTACTGACAAAGGATTGGCTGTAGACCCCAAAAATCCAAATTTGTTGTTGACAAAGTACTGGGAAGTATTTTCAGAAGTGAATAATAATTATTACAAGTTTTCGTGAACTGATCTAACAGCTGCTTCCATGTTGACCAGCACCACCCCATCTCTTTTAGACTGAGGAAAAGGTTGTCAAGCATGCAGAGGGGTGAGACATCTAAGAATAGATAAAAGGAAAGACAGTACTCTGGAAACATACAAAGTGTAACCAATGTCTGCTATATTAGTTACTCGTGCCATTTCTGCTATAAACACACAGAACCCAAAAGATAATAACATATACATTGCCTTTGATGTTCCTGCTAGATGGCTTAATTTTCTGTGCTTTCATATTTCCACATATGGTAATTCTCTTCTTAACACTGGGCACTTCAAAGCTTTGGGCTTCCTCCTCACAATTCCTCTTGCTTAATCAGCCAAGACAGATTTCTTTGCATATAGTAGCCAAAGCTAACTGCATAAATGTAAACTTAAACACAAAACAGAAATGTAACTCTTGATTTATTTATTGACCTAAAAAAATGAAATAACCATCTTGTGCTAGGCTTTGTCAGGATCCCCTAGCTGGAAGATTTTACCTGTTGTGCATGTTTTAGGTGGATGGGGGTAAAGAGTGCCTGGAGGAAACCCACCCAGACAAAGGCTTAGAAACATCCAAGCACAGAGGTCAGAGAACTGCAAAAGCTATATGATAATTGTTTCAGTCAGGTGATGAAACTCAACTAAATTACTAATCGGACACTGTTGACTAGACTGAGAAACATAAACCAACCTCAGACCTATAGGCTATTCAGTGTAACAATGGAGTCTAATTGTGTCTATTTGGTTTATGGCCAATGCTCACTTTCAACAGCAGCTGCCAATCTCACTGGGGTGTCAGGCTGCTGCTGGCATTCACATACACGCACTTAAACACACAGACATTGACCAAAAATCAATAGTGGTCCCGGTCCCCCTCCCCCTCCACATGCTCCAGCACAAGGATACAACACCAGAGGCAGATTGATGCACACGAACTGTTGCGCAGGTAAAATCATATCATTATTTATCTGGCATTGTCCAGTGTACATTAGATAACCCACTGTAAAGGGCAGACTTGTGGGCATGTTACATATGGACTACAGCGCACTATCAGGGAAAGTGCAGGCTATTTCATCCCTTTTAGGCCTACACACAAACAGAACTGACATCATTTAATAGCTACACTCATTGACATGGGGATATACCTGGCGTACGAGGACACAATAACAGCCACTCACGTGCAGTTAAAGTCTATGTCCCGTCACGACCGATAATCTCCAATAAATGTTGCCACATGTCTGACATTTGAAGCTGATAATCGGATGCGCGTCGAAACTTGTCAGTCAGTTGGTTATAAACAAGTCAAAATATGCTACAGGGCTGTTCTGCACTCACCGATATGAGGTTTGTTTTCTGAATGCAAGTCCCCTCAGTTTTTCCTCCAGACTCTCTTGCTCCATGTCGGGCAGGCTGCTGAACGTGTCGCTGCAGCAGCCCCCAGCCTCTTCAGACCCGGCTCCGGACTCTGAGTCTCCCCCGTCGGCCCCCATGGAAGAAAGGCGTCCGCTAAAGCCGCCTGTCCCCGCGCTGCTGTGGTCCTTCGCCTGGGGGTCCATGCTGGTCTGTCCTCCTCACTCTCTCGCCCCGCGCTGGACCCCCTCTGATCCCGCTGGTAGGAGAACACAGGTGCTGAAAGCAGAGGATACCTGTCGCATGGAGGGTGGAGGTGAAAATAAACACAGAAGTAGCAGGGTGGTAAAGCGGCTTGTCCGTAATTTTTCACCACTGACCGCTGTGTGTGCGGCTGCCAGGTACGACGCGGTACCCGCCTGAGCAGCAGACTGATCCGCACTACGAGCTGATAGCGCTGTGTCAAGTCTGCGCGGGTACACAGGAAGTCTTAAGTGCTCATTCATCCACAATAAAAGCTAAATGGATCCGGATTGGTTTCACTCTCCGCCTGTAATGTAGTACATGTCTATTATGGCGGTGTTAAAAAAGCTACGCATCATAAACTGTACCACTGTGGCTAATGCTAACATAAGCTAGCTAATTAGCGTAGCTTTAGAGGGAGAAGCTATGTTTTCATTTAGTCCATTGAACTCACTAACTATATCTATCTGCATGCCAAAATAAGCTTTACACTTTTACTTCTGCAAACGGAAAAATTGCAAGTTATTAATTTGTTGTAGGCTACTTGACAGCCTTGTCAAACGCGCGGGTCTGAACACAGAACAGCATCCGCCAGGACTTGTTCTGTGTTTAACTGAACCATACAGAGATGAAACAAGTCCAGGCTTTCAAACTCATTGTTTATCTTCATCCCTGACATGTATTTAGCCCAGAGACGAGCAGTGTGGCATTAAGGAATCTCCCCTTTTCTGCAGCATCATCATCAGTGAGAAAGTAGGCCACGGATGCTGTCACCATCTCACTCTCCTGCTAGAATCATATGGCTATAATTACACACTCATGTCTAATGCTCTTTGTGGGCCATGAAATTTCAGACTTATGAAATAGGCCTGTAGCCCAAATTTCATTGCCATCACAAATAAACTGCATTATAAAGCCACATACCTTATAATGTAAACCTCCAATAAATATCCCATGCAAAACTGTCCTTTACCTCATTTATAATTAATCCGATAAAGTCATTAAAAACTAAGAGCTACACCAGAATGAGAAATGGCTTAGTGTAGGCTGCTTTATTGTGCTTACTCCAACAGTCAAACACAATGCATAGCTTCAGAAATGAGGTCCCATTGTTGCTGTGAGACTGGACTGTGTTATTACCCTGAGACTGCATATTGTCTTGGGACTGTCAGAGCAATTTCCATTCCACTGATCTATTTTAAGATTATTGTTAAGCCAGGGAAAACAGAAATCCCTCTTTATATCTGGTTAAATAATGGGTCTATAAATACATTTTAATCCAATTAAATCAAAAAATGCTTTGAAGTTTCTTCAGATTTAGCTCATATAGTGACTGAAATTAACAATGTTCCACTTTTTGTCTTTTACCTGCTCCAAATCCACTCAGAGATAAACATCTGCAAAATTACATGCATTAACACACAATTGCATGTACCACGGTTAGGTCTATTTGTTGCAAGCCATAGCCTAATACACAAAGAAACATTGCAACATCAAATTAATGCTAAAGAATCACACACAGCCATTGGGAATATGCTTTTACTACTGAAAATACTTTATTCTGAAACTGTAGAAAAGCTTTAAGTTCAGGCACAAGAAATAGCAAAACTGTGAAAAATCAAGACTTAAAGAATTCATAAAATATACATTGGCCCTTTGTTTTCTGCTGTACTGGAGCTGTGGAATTAAATATTTGACGCAAAACTCATAAATAAGTTATAGGGATATCTTGGCTGATTCTGTTTTAACTTGATGGTTTGTTAATTAATTTAACCAAACAATGGATTGGACTGGCCTCACATCACACATCCATAACTTTGTGACAAAAAAAAGTCTTTGGAGCATACAAATAATGACAGTAAGACACTTGAAATGAACAGTTAGGACTTTGATGTGTAGGTAACTAAATTATTATACTAACATTTAGATACAGACATTCTAGTATCAATACAAATCCATATTTACAAAACCATAACAATTTTGTGTAGTTCATTTGTATTTTCTTGGAGCTCATTTGTCATAATATGCAAATTTAAATTGGCTTACAAATAAGTTGTATTGAGGCCAATCCTGACACACCTTAAAAAACATCAACATAAGAGTGATCTTTTACAACAAAATGAGACAAAGTAATATCTGCCTATTTGAATTCCCATTTTTACACAAGTCCTTATGAGGAGCCTACAAGCATCATCGTTGATGCTTCATAACAGATAATAACATTATACAAAATATACAATTATAAAAAGAATGAACAGGCAAATACCAAAATGTGACACACACATTGCTGGAATGAAATACAATTCATACTTAAAGAGCAATCATTTCTATAAATATATAGATCCTCCATGTTTTAGCACGTCAGTGTCCCCTATAAAAGCCCCACATGCTATAGTTTGTTAAATACACTCTGCAGTGGAGTAAATGCTGTATTATTAAACAGGTCTTAAATTCATTTGCAAGTGATTCCTTTAGCCTTTCTTTTTAAGACTGGA
The DNA here is from genome assembly GCA_019594935.1 of Periophthalmus modestus. Classification (NCBI taxonomy): domain Eukaryota; kingdom Metazoa; phylum Chordata; class Actinopteri; order Gobiiformes; family Gobiidae; genus Periophthalmus; species Periophthalmus modestus. Next base: position 33,867,839 of record JAIEZT010000054.1, on the reverse strand, counting down.
GACAAATGAAAACCTGACTTGTGTAGAAAACTATTCAGTGCAACTTACTTTAGGAATGTCGGCAGCCAGTGCCACTATCAATAGTGATGTTTTGCATCACTACAGTGTAAGTATTGTAAAAGTTCAGATGGACCTCAGTATTCAGCAGTGACGTGAGGTTTCCTTTGGGACACTGGCCCATGCTCTTAAAGGAGGAGGTCAAAGTTCATACAGTCGTGATGAGGACATAGTACTCATGATGTTTCGTTGACTGTCCGTTCCAACTCTATCACTTTACTTCTGCTCCCATTTGACCTCGGATCCAGAGACCTAAAGAAAGCCACAGCATAAGTCTTCACTTTACTTCTAACTTCTTTAGTTCTACTTCTACTTCTAAGTCTTCTACTTTACTTCTAAATTTAATTCTATACTTTAAAACACAATGCTTATTACACATTTACCTGTGCATGTCTAAATGTCTTTGAGTGTCATTGTTTTTATTCCTGAAAGGAGGATAGGTTTCGATCCTGTTGGGCTCTACTGCAATTTTCTGTTGCTCTGAACGACGCCATGCTGCCATAACAACAGCTGGTGTGTCCTCCCATTGGTCTGGATATTCCCCTCCCAGTCCAAGCAGTTGTGGCTGTTCATCCTCAAAGGTTGATAAAAGATTCCTCGATTTTACTAAAAAATAAAACGGCTTATTTCAGTCAATACAAAGAACATCATGTTGTATTGTATAAGCACTGCAAATGCTGTCCTTGTCAGATGTGTGGGCAGAATGGAAAAAGAAACTCAATTTGATCAAATTATATCCGGCCACTTATGTCTTTGGGAAGTAGAAGAGGATATATTCTACTGTTTATGGTCATTTGTCCCTACACAACCTATAGTAGGGTGTAATTATTGTTAACTGAATTATGGCACTTCACTGGTACTTTGCAATACTTCATTAAATAAGCTGTATGTGACAGGGTTTACATAAAAGTCATTTGAAAATTGGTGGTAAACCAGGCACAAAAGGCCCATGCATTCTGTGTATGAGTGTGAGTGTGCATGAGTGTACAGTGTTGTCCCACATACCTATGGATGTGTAGGAATCTTTGACAGCCATCTGTTTGGATGTGTGGTCTGTGTCAGTGATTGTGGAGGAAGGGGCCAAGCTGCTGGGGTAAAAACTCCCCAAGAACAAAGCAAAACACAGGACAACCACCTACAAAAAGAAGCAGACAAACAGAGGTTGTGAGTTATATTACAGTTTTCACTAAGCTCTTCATAAATAAAAAAATCTGATGTTTCCAATTCAATAGTTGAATCCATATTTCATACTTGTAATTGCTTATTAACACGCACACACACAGTCAGTATTACCATTAGGCATGAGGAGGTCTGTGTTCCAGCCACTCTACAGGACTTTGAGACCTTCCCAGCGACCATGGCCTGCAGTGCCTGCAGCTGCTGTAGCAGAGACCTGTACAAAAGTGAACATGCAAGTTAAACACAGACCTGCAGAGACTCAAAAAAACATACATAATATAAATACTAATCCTTAGCTTAAGAAACTACAAATTCCCTTAGAACTAAACGCAACTGTTTATGCAGCACTGAACACCCTCTCTTTTATCACCCCCCTCCACCAACTTAACACAAATACAGTGTACACAGATGCAACTGGTTCATTTGAGCAGTTTATCACGGAGACCAAAAACAGCTGCGTTCAACGCAACTTTACTTAACACATTACATTCACTGGTTGCACACACAACACACAGCACACAGCAATACTGTCCATTCATGTGTGAAAAGCAAACAGCACTATCTATGTGAAACAGCTTGAGCATTTTACATTAGAATACCCTCATGGTTATGCATGGATGCAAAACTGCAGCTGAACAGACCTACAGGGAGGTAGCTAATAATAAAATATAGACACATTGTATCAACTATCATGATGCGAGCTTTGAAATAAAACCTAATGTCTTAAAATAAAAAAGCCTGAAGTGACAAGAGATGAGAGATGTCCTGTCACTGTCAGAAGAATTTAAATTTTTCTGTGACTGACAGGAGTCAAACCTGTCATCACTGCTGTGCCTCAATCCACTGACAGCATTGTGAGAAAGATTTTTGTTGCACTGATCAATAGGTGAGCAGTTACAGTTCACTAAATTTACATTTTTCATCATTGTTGGCATTGTCATGAATCCTTCTAAACAGCATAAACAAACAATACACAAACATTTATTGATTTGTCTTACTTGTTGGTACACTCAAGTGTCTCCACTTTCCTACGCAGTTCACTGTTTTCATTGGAGCAGTTCTCCACCCTGTGGCCAAAGAGAGATAGTGCAGAGTTCTGGTTTTAATAAGTCTGACCACAATGTACAAAAATAATCAAGAAAATACGTACTTCTTCTCCAGTGTATCCATATATTCCTTCTTCTTCCTGCGACTTTCTTGAGCTGAAATCTGATAATGACAATAGATAAGTCAATACTACTCTAGATGGAATGTTTTCTTCAACTTTTTTATACCTTGTTTTTAATCTTTCTGCGGATCTTCTTAAGCGCTTTCTCCTCAGCTTTGGTCAGGGGCAGTTTGGTAGGAACAGGGTAACCTTCAGCCACCAAGGTACGACGCTCCTCCTCAGTCAAGATCAGAGGCCCCGAACCTTGCAGTTTCTACAGATCAGAACATCCAACATGAATGAGTAAATCTGATGATCTAATCATTAACACTAAACAGTACTTTTACTCACATGGGGTGCGGTAAGAAGAGGGGAGTTGGACAAAGAGGAATGAGCTCGTGGGGACACCTTGAGGCTGGCCTGTGATGGTGGGGGGCTGGTGGGAGAGGTGGGGCTCGAGAGGCCTGTTGGAGCATGCACAGGACTTTGACTGCCCTCAGAGTCACTTCCATGGGAACTCGGAGGGGTTGGGGGCATCTGTAGTGACTCCAGACCTAAAATTTAAAGAATTAGTCTTTTAACTCCAAATATAACTTCCATACATTTACATAATAATAGGTTAAATATGAAAAGCTTCATTAATGGGCACATTAAGAGAGACTATGAAAGAAAGGATTAAAATGGGTTGAGTAAAATGATCAGGCCACAGTTGACAAAGATAAATACACAGATATACAGAATTAAACCTGTTGAGAACCATGGCTTTAAATGACAAAACTACAAATCACCAGCAGGGGTCATAACCACACAGAATACAATGAAAAGAAGGAAGGAAGGAAGGAAGGAGGGAGCTTTTGGCACACTTACTTTTTGGAGAAAGATTTAGAAACTGGTCAACTTCATGTGGCTCCAGTTTTATCTGTGGGGTAATGTTCTCTTCTTTTATCTAAAATAAGATGTGATAACAAAACTGTCTGAACTGATTTTAACACAGCATAAAGAATCATTATCTCTCTATACTGTAATGGCACTGACCTTAATGCCTTTGCCTTGGCTCGGGGACTTTGGTGGGACAGGGGGTGTGGTGGCTGCAGGGGGGACAGTCACTCCCTCCGTGGCCCGTGGGACTTCGGAGGAGGACAGTGACAGGGCCAGTGTGGGGAGCAGAGAGGGAGTCTCACACAGCAGGTCAATTGACTCCTCCTGCTCCATGGGCCACTCAGAATCACCATCTGACTCCCCTGAAAAAAATCAGCATAATATGACAATTATCCTGTGAAACATTTAAGTCAACAATATTGTGTCTGTGGGGTTATAGCAGTACATTTTCAGGAGAAGTGCTATCTTCCCAAATTTAGTATTTGACTGTCTAAGTAACATTTTCTCCCCTTCAAATGACAGGGTTCTATGTGTATTGTGCAATTCTGAGTTACTGAGGTTTATATTTGACCACTCATATAGCGCAATGGAACAATGGGTTTTATTCATATAAACCTAAAGAAATGTACCAAACCCCACAAAAGCTTGATCAAGTGTACAGAAGATAATCAGCAACTCAAATTAGGTAAAAAAAAAAAAACAAGAAAAAAGAAAAAACAAGAAACGTCAGACAGTACTTTTATATTGTTATATGCAGTCAATCGGAATTGGATCTATAATTGTACGAAGACATTTTCAAGACTAAAGGCCCTAACCTCAGTCAAAACAAAGGAATAACCTTTATCACCAAATAAGGACATAACTGGGGGAGCAAAGATAAGCTGAACATGTCAACAACTAGAATAAAAATGGCTCTAAAGTAAGACACAGTAAGTACTAACAGTTCATATAATAATGAAAGGTAATATCTGATTTTGGTTTGTATATTAACTTATGTCTAACCTGCTTCACTGCCATGCTCTCCCGTCAGGTGGGACAGCGGTGACTGGGGTCTGCTGTCCCCACAAAGGGAGTAGCTGTGCTCCACTGTGATGTGAGGAGAAATTGGAGAGGATGGCGACAGTTCCCCATCGTCTCCCTCCATGGCCTCCCCTCCTCCTCCTCTCACCCCAGACAAGAAAGGGTCACTAAGCAGTTGACCCAGCAGGGCATCATGGGAGAGATCATCCAGGAGCTCCGTAAAATGCTGTAAAAGGGAAAAAAATAAGATGAGTATCGACGCAACAGTTTAGTGCCACTTTATTCATCAAAGTAATTTTCCCGGTACCATCATCAGAAGCCACATACAGACAGCCTAGTAATTTAAGCCCTCAACGTATAATTACTGTAGACTGATTTTTTATTGCCACCTTTTCTTAATGTTACAACCCCCACCCCTGCAGGAAAAGGTATTCTTAACAGATTATTAACAAATACATTTTTAGTGGTGGCGATCATTGAAGAATAAGAATTAAAAAACTCTCCCATTCTCTCAATACCCTGCAGTATTCCTCCCTTTGCATTGATACCATCTTTCTGTACCATCAACAGACAAATAGCCCACATTAAGACAGCCTTGACTGTTATGACGCAGGGAAGTGCAAAGACTAAACTTGATATGCTGATATCACATGTGCATAATTTCTGCCAGTACAGACTGTAATTATTTTTTAAAACTAAAATACAATTTTTGATGTGGCAGTTTTTGTTTCTTTGTATTAAAATTGCATTCATATCATGTCATTACTACTGTAAAATGTGTCTTACATAATTCAATATGTTTTGAAAGAGTTATAATAAACTAACTCAATGACATTTCACTTATGTTTACGGAGACATTTAGCCTCAACCAGTAACATGGAAATACACAAATACAACAACACAAGTACGGCATGTGAATCTCACATTAAAAGTAGAGAGGCTTATTAGGTTGGACACAACTGAGCAATAATTATCCGACTACACAATTCAAAACAAAAGTTTAGACTTAACAAGGTGTTTGCAGGTCAAGTTAGTGAGAGTGAAATCAAGATAATGGAAGATGTGAAACAGGAGGAGGGTGAGCCCTGAACATGTGGTTTCAATTACAGAACATCACTTTAAGCATTTTCTCTCCTCACCACACACGGTTATAAAATAACTTTGTCACTTCAAGAGGGAGAGGCCCTAAAAGGCAGTGTCCCAAGCCCTTGTTAGTGCCAGTGACAATACACTGTGAATATATTCAAGAGGAAAAACAAACGTTTACACACTTAACCACTTCTTTTCGTTTCAACAATCAGCACATGCAACTGATACTTCACATGTGACCTAAATGGCATGTGTGCATGCTTTTGTATAGATTGGGACTACTCTATAGTACAGTCTAAAGGTCTCCGAGAGAATCTATTTCGAAATGTGTTAAAACCATAATAATATATATAATGTCAATATATCCAAGAAAAAAGGCATCATTAAACCAGAATTTGGTTAACCATGGTCACTTGTATTAGTGTTCCCATTCATATATGAGCAGTGAAGGACTAATCAAATGCTCAAGTAATAGAAGTTATGGATTTGGGTGTAACAGTCTAATCAAAAAGCAAAAATGTTGACAGCACTGGCAAAGGCATGTGTGTAACTCTTGGCACAATGAACCCATGAACAGTCCAATGTCTACACCCAAGGCACTTTTCTCGATGACACAATCTGAAGGATGCTACCAGCTATTAATGAAGCCCAATTGCATCACTATCTGCAACTTTAACACCATCCTCCTATCACTCATTTTATGTGAAGACTTTGGGCAATATTTCACAGGTTTATTGTCATTATGCCCAAACAAGGCATTTTTTAAATAAATATATATTTTAAACATACAGTTTTATTTTGTGTGTCTTAGTCATCAATCATCTCTGGCTACTTCTAAATATTAGACCATATATTTAGCAACAGCAGTAGTCCCATAGTGAATGACTAAATGTGGACATGTACGGGTGGGGGTGGGGGGTGGTTATGGTAATGCTTAGACCAAAAAAGGGAGAGGTTCTCCTGAGGGCGTCTGTACAACAAACCACACCAAAACTTAGGAGTGAGGCTTTATTCACTCCCTGTCATCAGTGCTGTGGGTTGGGATGGGGAGACTGGACCAGTCGCCAGCCGGGTGTAACTCATCACATACAACAGAAAGATCTTTGTATTCACAGTCCAACAGAGAGGTGTTATTTAGGGCCAAATGTGTAACTTGACACTTTCCATCTGAGGCACAGGGCCAGAGGAACTGAGCAGAGATGGAATCTAGAAAAGACGATAGAACTGGATCAAGAATCAAGTGGAATAATGGAAAGTGCCACAGCGAGAACTGATTGCAATCTTTTAATTAAAGACAGGGTCGACAAGGACTGATAAGGCATAATGGAAGGCTATTTCTGACCATGGCAACATTTGCTGATTAAAAACATTTCAGTGTAGCAATTGGGGCTGGGAACTACAACAACAAAAATGGGATCACAGTTTGTTTTCTCAAACTGATCAATCATAATGTTTTATTTAATTAAATGTGTCTTATTAAAAACAAATAAAATGGCTTTCAAATACAATTTTGCGAAGATAAACAATAGATGTCTGAATTCTGCCAGACCACATGCTTTTACTGACAGAGAATTGGCTATAGACCTCTTGATTAAAAAGACCCAAGCATACCATAGACTGAGCCTCAATTAAAATCAAATTAATTGAACAGCCCTATAAGCAATTCACTTTCATGTCTTTTACAAATTATCACTTGTTTAAAAGTTTGCATACTGTTCCAAGTAAGTTCAGGGCAAGCCCACACTAAAGTCATAATAAAATACTTCTTCAAAGCTTGAATGAATACCAGACTTACAATGTGAAACCCTTTCAAGTACGCCTGGAAACAGTGCTCCTGCAAAGTTACATTTAAGTGATATTTTCTGTCCGCTGCTGAAAACCTCTGAGGTCTGTAGTTAGCAGGCTTAAGAAACGAGTGATAAGGCCTCACAGTTAAGTCCCGACCAGCTGTGTCGGGCACCTTTAAGCAGCCAAATTATCAGGCAGTGATGGAACAGGAAAACGGTGTCCCTGGACAGTAATTGGTCTGTAAAATACGGCGCACAGCTGAGATCTGAAGGTAGAAAAGGAAGAGGTAAAATGTGGCGTTTATGCAACATTTTGGACCCTTAAGGAAGCTAAACCAGATGTTGAATCAATAGCAGCCATCTCCGCGGTGTGGGTTTGTACTTTACCCTATGAACATTTACTGATGACGCTGCAGGTAAACACTCCAACCGGATAGAAGAGACTACTCAAGTGCACATTAATACAAGTCAAGATAAACACATGACTTAGACTTCATAATAGGTTTATTTCCTATCTACGACAGGGCAATTTACCACCAGCACGTGTCTCAGAGTGACAAGATAAGCTTGTTATCTAAATCGTGAACTGCAGACGTTAACTCGATTTTGATACGAAAGAAAAGGCTTGATATTCAAAAACAATTTTTGACTCCAGAATGATAACAAAAAACAAAACAATCTTTTCCTAACAATAAATAATTCTCAATAGTTTCTAAATATTCTAAATATAAATTCAAGAAATGTCCGGGTCCATTTATGTAATTTTCCTTAGTATCAATACGTCACTTATAATATCTAGTTTCAATACTAGTTTTTAGTGTTCATTTGTATCTGTGTATCTTAAAAATAAATAAATAACTAGAATAACTAAAATTGAGCATAGTTCACTTTAATGGATAGGAGTCAATCCCACTTGTAGCATACAGCAAGTTTCCACTGGAATGCCAACAATGCAGCGGTTGTAGTGTGGTAATGTGCATAAGTGAAAACTCTGATGCAAAGTAAATAACAGAAGAAGCAAAGACAGCGGCAATCATAACCCTTTTCTTATGCATGATGACCATTAAAAATAAATACGGTAATTTGCTGACTACCAGAGTTGCCCCTAGTCTAACCACACAATAGATAAGAATGAGAAGTACCAGCACTACACATGTTATCGCTTGTTTCTACAGCAGTGGGACTGAGAGGAGGGCGGTCTCTGCTGTGGCATTGATATCAAGTGTCAGGATAAGACAAATCACAGGCCTTGAATGCAGGACTCCTCAGACTCAACGGTATCTGGAGGCTGTCTGTCTGTACAAGAGGCCTTACAAATGTTTTCACCATGAGTGGAAAGCAAATTTACTTGTCTATCATGCTTCATTACCACCTTAGTTCCTAACACAACCAAACATCAGTTGTTCCATTATACAAACCTAATTCATACTACTCATAAAACTGACACTTGGTGAATTGACTCCATAGAAAAAGTCCTCATACCAAAGTGGTTTGCACAAGAAGAACTGCTCGGAGCACACACCCTGACCCAAATTCCCAGACATGGATCCCGGCTGCATGGGACAAAACTACCTCCAAAGCCTGTAAGGGAGGACTTATTATTTACTGATGCTTGAATTTCACCCTATATTTCAGAGTCAAATAGAATATGGTTCAATCACCTTCATTAAAAACACGTCTTCATAATATGCCAAACATAGAAAATAGCCTCAAAATGTTTTCAAAAGTTGAAGTGAGATCCATTAAAAGAGGTGAGATATGTTTAATGAACATAAACAACGGCAAGTGTGAAGAACAACAGGGACTGTGACTTCTCACTGATAGCTGGTGTTAACTCTTGTGCCACAGGCCAGGATCAAAATACACATCCCGAAATGCACTTAGATTGCTGGTGACAAAATTCACAGCATATCATTTATCAGTTTGGGTCAAATGTGCAAGTTTTCACATTAAATGTTTAAAGTAATAATTCAAGAAGATTGATCCCAAATCAAAATTTTATCTGGCTTGTGCTCCTGTTGTGTTTAATCCCAGAAAGAATTGGAAATGGAAAATACGTCATCGGTTCTTACAATGCTTCTCCATTCCAGTAAGCTTTACCCCATCTGATTCCCCTCAAACGGCCTAAAGGACAGAGGTCCACCCCCCGCACAAGTACACAGACTTTCCAGTGTTGCTCATTTGGACCGATGAGTGCATGCTACCCCCACTTTTCCAAACACAGCACGTCTCCAGATGTTACACAATGGCTTTCCCAGAGCAGTTTAAATCCATAGAACTGGCACAAGCAAAAACAGTGAGCCTTTCCAATGAAACAGTAAGACCACTATAAAACAAAGACACCAAGCTCAAGTTTAAAATTTGGATACACACTATTTCAAGCAGGCCTCACAAATGAAGTGAATATATACTTGTGCACCTATTTATGTCATAAGTTGGAAGTTTTATATCATAGTTTGTGAGCTATTGTTGTGAGCTTTTCTTGAGAGCGCTGAGTTACTCAAGAGATTTTGGGGAAGTCTGACTGTAAAGCAACATCTTTCTTCAAGTAAATATAACTAACCTGTAAAATGGCCTACATATTGATGATGAAGTAAAAATGTGTATATGCAAATAAATATAAATATTTGATGATGATCAAATGTTACAAATACAGCTGTCAGATGTATGGGGGCTCTTCCTCTCTCCAGCACTACCTTCATCCTCTGCACAGATTGTTGCTTTTAAACTGGGTCAAAAGCAGCAGCACATGAATAACTTTTTCCATTTTTCCATGGCGGCTGCGCTGACCACTCTTCAAGACTGCACTGCAAAAACACACACTCTCTACTCCTGAACTCTCTCACCCCTGGATTTATTCCCTCTTAGCACAAAAAAGGCAAAAAGGCACATTTACTTTTCATCAACCAATGTATCTTACAGTGTAGTCTTATAAGGCTTTCTTTGTGTTTGTTATAAGACAGCAAACTAAAAGTCTTGTCAATCTGATTAACCTTACATATATAGGCAAACAGTATTTCTTCCTAGTACTTTACAGTACTAGGACTTTACAGTACTAGGAAGAAAAATACTACAGTACTTTTCTTTATTTACACAAGTTAAATGAATTTCTTGAATCAGAACCTCACAACTTTGATCTGTTTTTATAGTTTGAAACGTAGTAAGAGTAGAACTATAGCTTGTCAAATACTGTAAAAACTACAAATAACACAAGGTACAAGCAGCAGGGGAACAAAGGATTCTGAGAGCTGTGTGCATTTTGTAGACTATGACAGCTCCAGGCTTGTTTTAGGGCTGGCTGCTTAAATTACTCAGAGGGATATAAAACCCACACGCCCTTTAATCACAGCGGCACACATCTCTTTATGCAGCGAACAGCTAAGACATGGCCAGAACAGACAGACAGACAGACAGACAGAGGGTAAATTTAGCTTCTCCTCACAGAACCCAGGCTCCTGTGGATTCTCCATAATGATCCCCCATGCTGATTACTACCTTTACAATCTTCACAAATGGCAGCCTGCAGCTAACTTGAGTCTGAGCCGACTTTCAAAGTTTGGATTGAAATTGCATCAGATGTGAAGCACATTGATGAAAAAATATGGTCCATGTGTGGAGCATATCCATGATTTAAAATGCCAGCGCTTTCAATTCTTCAACTCATTACTGACTGTTAAACATTAAACATGCTTATTTAGCATTTATGCCTGAATTGTACCACGTGCATGTAGCAACCTGATGGACGACTCACCTCAAGATTTAAGGATTTAATTGTTTTAAGCAGTGTTTGTCCGGAAACAATACACAGAACCTGAAGATCCTGCTCCACGCCTGCAGTAGTGACAGTGTACGTTCATTAATGTGACACAGATAAAGCAGCAATAATTTGTAGTATGTAAACCTTAAGAAGATAGCTGCACTTTTGCTGGTAGTAAATGGTAGTGAGAGTGTTACAATGGCCTGCTGTATGCTCCCCACACACTCAGCCCTGTTGCCGCGGACATAGGCAGCATTCAGTCTGGCTGAGTGAGGCCTCCACAGAGCAGGATGCCCTGCTCCAGCGGAGAACAGGCGCTGCACTGTGAGCACATTGAACAATCTGTTTGCCCTTGACTCCACTGGGTGTGCATACACTGAGAAAAATAATATTGTGGCAGGATTAAAGCTGGTGTCAGCTTAATAAACACAGCAGGTTCTTTATCTGCAGGTATGTTGCTCATTATGTAAGCACCAGGCAAGGAATATGTGCACACAGGCAACAGCAAAAGGCTCAGAGCAAAGAGTTCAACATGTGCAGAGTGACAGGCTGCTGCAAAGAGCTCAAAGATAATTTATGGCAATTCTGAGCTCTCTTTTCCAGATGAGTGGATAAGGTTTTATCTGGACTTACAGACCAACAATAACCAAATATGAAATGAAAGGGCATATTTTGCCATTAGAGAAACACTGATCTTTTAAAAATGTTTTACTACAACAAGAATTCCTTTACTTCCACAGTTTAGTAAAAAAAAAAAAAAAAAAAATCCCATCACGTCACAATCCAATACAAAAAAACTATCCCTTCATGACGTCAGAACAACTGCACTTTCAACACCACACAACCTGAGGAACTTGATTGAACACTTAAGAGGCAGAGAAAAGGGAAAGGCGTGATCAAGTACTAACAATATGCAAAGGTTGCCCATTGAGAGGATTGGCATAGTTCTGAGGAATCCCATGTCAACACACCACAAGCCGAGAAAGGACGGGACAAGAGAGGGCACAGTTACTTTGGGAGGGGGCCCAAGATTTAAACACTACAGTCTTGTTGGCCCACGCATACTCCCCCATTCTTTCACACACTAACACACATACCATTCATGGTTTACTATATTTAGTACCCATTGGACTAACAACAACTTGAACACAACCTGCTTTTCATGAATTATGAGGAATGCAACATACCATACGCCTTAATAATGGAATGAGTGGAAGCATGAAAATATAAATACATTCCTAGTAAAAAGTCATAGGTACAAACTTTTAAATTAAGGCCTTTTAAGTAAGACTTATATTATTTGGTGTGTCTGTGTTTGTACATTTATTATATGAGCACGCAAGCAGGTTTGAAATATACAACTACTGTAGTGGAATAAGTTAATGTATAAAAATTGAAGCACTGTTTGAGATTAAATGCTCTATAAGCAATATTTGAGCTTTTAAAAAATACTTTTGGATAACTTGGCATTGTTGTTTTATATTATATAATAACATAAAGAATATATATCACAATAAAAAATGAATAAAAAATCGCATATTAAAAAAAACAAAAACTTTTTTTACTCCTTTTACAAGCCAATACGTATAAATGTTGAAGTTGTATGTGTGTGTGGGAGGGCATTTTTGTCTAAATTATAACTTTAAATTTAGCTTATATGACCAATGTTGGAACTTCTTGTACTATGTGTTGCCGCCCACAAAATGACCCAAAATGAATGCACAGCTCTTAGCGCAGGGCAGCTGCAGTTAAACTTTCCTGCTGGTATTTGACAAGAACTGTAGCCTCAGGACCCATTTAGAGCAGGAGTGCTATGAAGCTTCACAAGTCTTTACCTGTCCATAGCTTCTCCTTGAGGAGGCAAATGCCAAATTGTGTATGCGCTTATGTGAGCTGGGTTGACTGAGCCTGTCCTCTGTGGTGTCTGATAGCCATCCTGTGAGCCAGCTGGATTTCTTCTTGTAAATGTATCACTCCCCCATTCTCCTCTACACACAAACACACATGTGCGCACACCAACTCACATTTGGCCGACACTGCAGTCCTGAAAACCATATGGCTGGAGCAAATATTTCAGGTTACATAATGAATGCAAAAAGGTTTCAGCTAGTGGAAAATCAACACAACGCAACACACTTAAGGGCTCCATGCTATTATTATTACCATTATTATTATTATTGATAATGATGATAATATTAATATTAGTAGTAGTAGTAGTATTTGCCAAAAGTCAGTTTTATGAAGAACAAATAATAACTGGGCAAGTTTTCACTCTGATTCCAGTAATATAGGTTTAAACTTTGGTGCACATTTTTTTACATAAATAATTTATAATTGGGTTATAGAAGGGCAACATCAGGAAGAAATAAGGAACAAAAAACAGTAAGGTATCACACTCACACTCTGAAATAGGCTTACTGATAATATATCCATAGGCCAACAAAGCTTAAAATGTCAGAGATATAGGCTCATTTTATTTTGCATATCAAAGTATGAAGCTTTCTAGTCGAGAAAATGCATGGGTGAAGTCTGCTGTATGCTTACAGATGCTACCTGTTGCTTCCTGGACCCCAAGTCTCAAGTTCCTAGTGGAGAGCAGGGTGCACTCTCTATGGTAACAGACTATGGTTACCCCCCACTGTTATGGCCAGATAAACCACATCCAAATCTGTTAAACTTGATACCTGCAAACACATGTGGCCTACTAACTTTACAACTTTGAGTTTGGGGGTGAAGTTTTTCATATAGCCTACTTACATTGGTGTAGAGCGCACATTCTATGTCTCCGGCTTCAGACAGCTCGCTCAGGTTCCTTTCCCAGTGTAAAAATGGCTCACCACTGTCCAGGATCTCCATGGCTGCCCTTTTTTAGATGTTGTCTTGATATGTGACTGAAGTTATATCAAATATCACGTAGTTCAAAGCCCAGGATACAAAAGAAAGCCCCTAAAGAGTAACAAAAACTTTTCCAACTAGTCTGAAAAAACAAAAAAACGCACGCACAAGTCGTCGTCGAGACGCAGAGCTGGTCATAGAGAACAAAACACGTGAAAGTATAATTTGAAGAGCTTGGATTGACTTGCGTGGTTGTTATTGTTTGTCATCTCCTCTTGGGTTGTGGGTCCACGGACTGACTTCTTTACTCCTCATTCCTCCTCCTTCACACCAGACAGGCAGGAATTTATGGGAGGGGCCACGGCGCACGAGAAGAGAGTGAACCATGGAGCGAACCAGGGGCAACCTAGTAGGAAATAAAGTTTATACCACGGTTTTGATCTATCAGCTGTCGGATGCTATGATACACTATAATGGTGCTTGAATAGGCATACATGAAACCATTATACTGAATTCTACAAGTGATCCACAGCTTGCAATGTTTCTGTTTAACTTGTGTTATTTTGTAAACTAGGCCTATGTACAGGGAATATTGTAAGAATATGAAAATCTAACCGGTCTCTGCAGTAGTTTTGAATAATAAAAGTTTCATCTGAAAACAGGGGAGGAACGTGTTGGTCCCGCCCATATCATCTGGTCCACCAATCACCAGCTTCCTCTTTCAAAAACCCATTCAGTGCATCGCGAGGCCTTTGACAGACATCTCACCACACCAATGAGAAATTAGGTGAACATTTATCTGAACCAATCAATTTCGGCCAAGAATACCTTTAAAGTACTGTAGGTTGTCTTTTAAAGATGTACGCAGGGCAAAACCAACTTCTTCAAAACGCAAGTTTGTTATTACCAAGACCAAAATATTTATAAATATATCAATACATGTAAAAAAAAAAAAAAAAAAAAAAAAAAAAACAAAACAAACATAACTCACATACTAAAACTTTATTATGAACAATCTATAACCGCCCATTAGATGAAAAGAAAAAGCAGTAAAATAAAGACCAGAAAATAACCTAAACTTAACATGGTGAAAATAATATAGGACACAGTCCTAGAACAGAGACAACTTTCCAGTCTTGTAGCCACAGAGAACAGCAGCCTTTTTAAACTTACATTTCTTAGACTGTCGTTTGACTGAAAAATTCTTGTTTTTTTTTTAGAATGGGATCCCCATTACAAAACAAAGTTTATGAAAGTCGTTTTCTCCAAACATAATTTTTTTAATTTCCCATTTAAAAAGGGCATAAGTGTTGGAGCCATTTCCAGTATGCGAGTAGGTAGAAGGCTAGTCATACAGACAAGCAACCCAGCAGCATAACATATGCAGGTCTTTGGATGGCAGGAGAATCTGGGGTACCAAAAGAGAACCTAATTCACAGAGGACATGCAGACTCTGCTTTGTTTGTTGTGACTGCTTGAGGAACAACCACCATACACCATTTTACAGAAAAAAGAGGATATATGATCTTTTAGCATAATCATAATTGGCATTTACACAACAATAACATGGTCTTCAAATGTGTGAGTAATACAAGTTCTCTGAGATGTGCCTTCTCCATGGCACTTAAGTCCCACTTGAGGCTTCTCATGAAGCACAAGATCAAGTCCTGTCTCTAACATTGTCACTGAGGAAAACGATGTTATCTGTGGAGAGAACGAGAAATTCAATTAACATTGTGTATATGTCCATTTGAGAAATATAAATAAGGTTCAATGTAAGGGCATTTTCCAAACCTGCAATAATGGTTGTTGCCTGACGTCTGACTTGGTTTTTATCCACATACTCTCCGTAGTCAAGTTTTCCTTCAACAAGAACCCTGGAGCTGTAATTACAAAAATCCATCAATTTGCTCAATTAAAATTATTTTTACAATTAAGGTCAAATAAAGACAGTATGCCATCGAGCCTGTTATAAGATTTCTTAACCCACTACTACACCACTGAAACCCCTAAGGAATTACTTGATGCTTCTGCTGAGAATATTGTGGAAACTGTTTTTGAGTGAGGCTTAACAATGGGATGGAATGCATTAGATACAATTAGATACACTGCAACTTGCTGCAGGTATCCCCCGTTTTGCGCATTGGCACATATTTATAAACTAGTATGCTTTTCTGTAGAGTTTGTACATACCCCTTTTTGACATACTGGTACGCTACATCTCTCAACCCAGGTTTAAACACAGACACACGGTGCCAGGTTGTCTTTTGACTGATATCTCCTAAAAGGAAACAGATACATTAAGACTATTAAAAATGCCTATCTATCAACTACACACCATAATAACAACAATCACAAACATCAATTATGAAACTCCTAATCACGCCATCTAGTGGCAGTAAGTAAGAAATAAAAAGATGAAATTATAAATAACAGACTAATTACAGCTGCCCTGAGGTGGACTGACTGAAGTGAAACTGCAAATTTGCACAATCTCACACACCACACTCATGCTAGGCAGGGTGGGCGAAGTGCCTTGCCTACGGACACAGAAACAGTATATACTTTTCGAAGCTGATCCTCCGACCTTCAACCACTGAGCCACTATTGCCCCAATAATTACCTTTACAACAATATGTACTGATTAACTGTTAAACAACCTCTCTAAACAAGTGTTTGGCTGGATTACCTGATCCTGGGTTCATTTCGCCTTCTCCAGAGCGCCACATTTCATTGGTCGCTACTGAGAAGATTGTGACAGGATTCCGACCTTCAACTTGTCTCATTACTGGGTCCTGCCCAACTCGACCCAAAAGCTGCACACGATTAATTGCTGAGTAAAGTGAAATGAATTATTAAAATGTAAACATAACATAACAAAACATAAATCCCATTACAAAATATGTACTTACATCTTTCAAGAATAAGGCTTGGGTCTGTGCTACTGTGCCTCAGCACCTGTCTTATGATCTACAGAGACATTTGAGAAAAACATAACTTTTCAATAAATTACGTTTCACACCTAAATATTTTTTAAAAGCGATGCCCAAACCTGTGTAGTTGCTCTTCTTAACATTTTAGGCTAAACTGACTTAAAATGGTCCAATCTAGACAGAAAACACACTTTTAGAAACAATTAAAAAGTAAGTTGACGAAGAGATGGCAAAAGCATAGTCGTGATTATTCATTTGTCACATGGATGAAACACATCAGTGAAACTGAAGCAGCAATCTCCCGCCAGCACTCCCAAACAAAAATATCCCGTGATCTCAGGATATTTTATAAGGCCCTCAACAGAAACATGAAGGTAAGACTTAAATTCGTTTGTATGTCAAGTGTTATAAAGGCAGGATGAATAAATATGTTAAAAACTTACCAAAACTGAGGTAAGTAAAAGTTGCGACCCCACGCTGCTTCCGGTCCGTGCTCATAAACGGTCCGACTACTTTCCAACAAATGAACCGTTCCTACAGTCCCTGTTTCAAGTCTGAAGATAAATGGAAACATACTACATTTTACTATACAATGTAGATATTTATTTTAGCTGTATAAGGTGTTGTCACGCATAACAACAGGGCATTTACAAATATTAATTTGCAATAATGATTTGCAGATATAAATTTCACGTTTTAATTGTTAAAATGTTTCTGACTCTATATAAGCAACATGCCAATAGTTTACAGGCCAAACACTCTTTAAAAAATACTACATTAATTATTATAAAAAACCCTATCTGTAAAACGTCCAGTAGAGGGCGTACATGGCTCCCTCTCATTGAAATCAATGCGTTCCTAGAGAGAGGCGGGGTATGGCTGGTCGGTGGGATCGGGGTGGGATGGGGACTGAAAGTTGGGACTATTCTGCAAGTCAACTCTTTTTGACTTCACTTACAGAAACACACGTAGCTGTGGGATCCACCGGCTCCAGGACCAGTGATCCGCAAATCTCCACACCCGGAGATGCTTCTTCTTCTTCAGCTTCTAACTTTTGGTGAGTTCTCTCAAATGATTTTTTCCGTCAGAAGCTTGTGTGTATCTTTTTGACAGACGTCATTCTGCATTCTGCATTAATTGTCAAAAATAACTGTACCACAATTACATCAGCCTGTTATTTTGCCCTGATCAGAAAAGACCTGGCCTACAGTATGATGTCTTTAGATTGTCATGAGCATACATTTTTTGCTGCCACAAATTAAATTCACGTGAATGTAATTTAAATGTACAAAGCAAAAATGGTTCAGTCTTGAGTCATATGGATGCTTTTAGAAGGCTCCATTGCTGTATTTATTCTCTCAAACACTGTAATAACAGACATTTATGAACACTGGTTTTACTTTCAGTGCTGTGGTGCCCTGTCTGGGCCCAGCTTCCAGAGTTTGCAGATGTGTGCACGGAGGGAAGCTGTTACCCAGCCACAGGTGACCTCCTGATCGGCCGAGCTCACAAACTCACCTCCTCATCCACCTGTGGCCTGCAACATCCTGAACGCTTCTGCATTGTGGGGCATCTGGAGGTGATGATCTAAGCTTACTCTTGTTAAAGTTTCAGCAACAATAAACATGCAGTTCTGTTATACTGTCAGTATAAACACATCTAACCTATGAGATACTAGATCATGATGCCACTCCAATGTGTAAAGATGAGCTTTAGAACAGTAATTATGTTAGTCATGTGTTCTGAATTATCTGCAGTAGGTCTACTAGTTAGATAAATGAGGATGTGCTTGTATTGAGAATTGAAACGTGATGCTTGTCAAATATATAAAATTAACTCACATTCCAGATTTTCCACATTCTATTTGCTAAAATGTCAGATTAACTAACACGTTTTTGCAGTCAGCTACATTATACTCATTTGCACAGCATCTGCCTGTTGTCTCGATGAGTGGGAGTAAGCATTCCCATCCACAATAAAGAGCTGTATGCCTCACAATCCCTGCCCTGTCTGTGTGCGCTGATCAGGGGTTGAAGAAGGGAGATTCTCTTTTTATCTAACACCCCTTGGCGGCCTGGCTGTGTGAATGGACTCCTTATGAAATCATGGACACACATTAATGCATTTTCTGCTTTGGAGATAAGCAAGTATGAAAAGCAGGAAGTCAATAGAAATAGTCCAACTTAGTCACATTTTAATGTGTTTGGCACAGACTGGGTCAAACTGGGAAATTCTTGTTTATTCACACATTGTATGTCCATGATTTAAGACTGTGTGCAGATGTGTGTGAGAACTGGAGTATAGTTTGTGTGTTTGCCAAACCATCTGTTGAGAAACTAAGCCCCATGACAGCATGAGTGAGAGCACCAGCAACCTCATATAAACACTATTAACCTGACCACAACTGCCCTGAAAGGTTTACGTTTGGTTCAAAAGTATTATATAGTAGTAGCAGGATCTTGATGGTGCTAGTAGGTTTATTTACTATTATTATTATTGTTTTTTTGTCAAGTAATAGAACCACATTGCTTATTTCCTGCCCTAATTTTTCCCCATTTCACCAAAGAGGGTTGAATAAATAACTTCTATGACTCATTCTAGATGTATCCTAACTACAAAAGTGTTTCATTCTGCGCTTTATTTTATACAGCTCATGTTTTGTTTAACAATATTGCACATTTAGAAAAGTGCTTTGGGATAATCCTGCAAAAGTCATTTTCTTTTGCAATATATCACACTTCAAAATGTGTTATTGTGATAGGCCTAATATTATGTCTTTTCTGGAACGTAGTAATAAACTCTAACATACATAGATCATTGTTTTACGTTGACATTTTATATTTTAATGTTCATCTTTAGTAGTGGGACCATTGACATCCTGTTCAAAACTGTGGAACTGAGAGCCCCTGCCTCTTCATACCCGTATTTCACTGTAGCCAGTTGCAGATTTTCATGTAGCCTATGTGTGTTCACTTTTTTAATGGCTACACCACATTTTTGAATGCGTATGTTTTATAACTACACAAAAGTACAAAGTTGTGGGCAGGGAAAGTGAGTAGGTGATGTGAGGATTCAAGCCTCAAAAATGCATTAATAATATATATATACACACATAGTGACTGTTACAACTGTTACAACATGGTTAAAACTCATTAAAAAATCTTTTTCCAATATGGCTCCTTGAACAACAAGTGTTTTCTCTCTTTTTGTAGGAGGAGAAGAAATGCTTTAAGTGTGATTCCAGACTGATGTATGATGAGCACACCAACCCCATTAGCCACACCATCGAAAACGTCGTCACTACCTTCGCTCATAATCGGCTTAAGACTTGGTGGCAGTCAGAAAACGGTGAGAAAAGGACACATTCCTGATTATTACTCCTGGTTTAAAACAAGGGACAATGCAGCAGTGTGAGAGCCACAACTGACAGTGTTCTCATGGGGACTGACCTCACTAATGACTGGACTACGACATCACACCGCCAATCACTGCAGGGCGAGGGGGCGGGGCTTACAGGTGAGCTGCATGGAACAGGTGTGCTAATTAGAACCAGATGTGTGTAATAAGTGTGCAGTCAGGACGCTTCACAAAACCTGCACATTCTGGGCAAAATAAAACACACATAGGATTAAGGTTTGATGAGTTTTTTGAAAATAATTTAGGACAACCTATATAAAAGATAGATTAACATTCACCAAAACACTCTTCTATGGCCAACAAATCTCTACAGTAACATTCCATAGTTTCCGTGTATAGGAGTAGTTGCAGGAATTTTTTTTATGTTTAACAGTTTCCTGTTTCCCTAGGGCGCCCTTATTGTTTTCAATGCACTAAGTAACCACAAACCCTACAGCTATAGCAAATTTTCAAAAATAAAGAAACACATGCCTTTACTATTAATGCTACTTCAGTTTGCAACTGACTGTGAAACTAATATTTTACAAAAGCTAAGATATTGTAATAATCTTTCAGAAGCCTAGAAGGAAAGAGCTACTGCTGTGAATAGGTTAGGAAATCCCATACTCACAGCCAGTTTCCTGCTGTTTCAAAGCCATCTGCATCTCCAGAAGCTCTCCCACCACAATACACACCTTAGAGAGAATCCCATCACTTTAAGTAGTGTGGAAAAAATGACTTGTGTTTTCCACTATATTGCACTTGTGTTTTCCACTATATTGCAATTGAACAAGTTTTATAGAGCAATAAATGTTAGGTTTGCCTGGTTTTAATCAAGTCTGTTTTTATCAGGTGTGGAAAATGTCACCGTCCAACTGGACCTGGAGGCTGAGTTTCACTTTACACATCTTATCATGACTTTCAAGGTGACTTTCTAAGTTTTACTTTATACTTAATAAACACAAAGCTTTTCCATGCAAGCCAAGAGTGATAGATGCAGTGCTGGACAGCTGTAGTTGAGGAATGTTTAGAATAGTTTTAGTCTCTGGAGGACAGTTGGAATGAGGAGGGTTTCAAGAGCAGTAAAAACACCTTTGGTCTGCAGCACTGGTGGCCATCTGGTTATATGTCTGTCATCAACTCTGACACTGTTTGTCATTGACCAGATGCATTGTACATCCTTCCCAGCTTTGTTTAAAGCTACATGACAGAGAAGACCCACTTTTCTTTGTTCTTTTGTAACGTGCACTAGTTATTTTAAATGGTACCCATAAATTGTAATTACACTATATTTGTACACTAACACTATATTTTGTTCCTACATAATAATTTACTTTCACAACTTTTAACTCTTATGTCGCTCTCAACTTTTTATTTATTATTTCTAGGTTTGCTCTAGTTGCTCTAGTTAAATAGTCTTTTCATTTCTAAAGATTTTTAGATTTCCAATTTATCATCTTTGTTAATGGAGTGACAATTTGGCATTAGGTACAGGTCAGGAATAGTTGTCGTTTGTTATAATGGTACAGTGATAGCTTTTTCAAAACCCTCTTACCTAAATGGTCCATTTTTAATAAAGAGATTATCTATGAACAACATCAGTTTTAAACAAAAATTAGATAACTTTATTCATTTTAAAAGGGCAATTCAGTTCATAAATACACAATAAACAATACAATATAATCTTTTAGTGTCAGTTCAGCGGGTATAGACAACAGGTAGCCTAACTGTAGTCAGTTCATATTTACAGACATTTCGGCCTGCTGCAATGGTTATTGAGAGGTCCATGGACTTTGGAAATTCGTGGCAAGTGTATCGCTACTTTGCCTATGACTGTGGGACCTCCTTCCCCGACGTGTCTGTGGGCCCTATGGTCAAAGTGGATGACATCATCTGTGACTCACGCTACTCAGACATTGAACCATCCACAGAGGGAGAGGTGCGTTTGTCATATTTTTATGGAGTAAAAAAGTAATGTCCATCTACTAATAACTACTATATTTCTTTACATTTGTCAATTTGTAGGTAATCTTCAGAGTGTTGGACCCAGCTTTTGAGATTGAAGACCCTTATAGCCTGAGGATTCAGAGTAAGATGCATGTGTTTAACTTAAGGTTTTTTGGAACGGTCTGGCCGATATAGATCTATTTATTTATTTATTTTTGATATTATATTCACTATTTGTCTTGCTGTTGTGTCTAATATTTGCAGATACCTATATCTTATAATCCATGGCAAGGCCCACAAATTAAAATTTGCCAACACCAATATATGAACCCATCCTCCAATACCACTGATAATAATATTAGCGCAAATTAATCACAAATAAGGAATACAGAATATTAACCAGTCTTGTATTTGGTTTTATTAAAGAATTAGCATAAACTGTTGACCAAAATTATTACAACATGAATATTTGATTGTCTGCAGTCCAGGTAACACACACTTGGTTTACAGCTGAAGGGTCAGAGAAGAGACAGTAAGAATTTCACACAAGGAAGTGACTACGTCTCAAAACATTCACACACAGTGTAAGATATTCAAACCAAAGCACACAGGGGGCTTCATATTTGTGGCAAATTCTGTAGATATGTATACTGGCTTGTTAGAAAAAAAGTTATTATCAAGTATGACTGGTTAGGTTTACATGCACACCAAAAATCAGATCATTGTTATCAGATTTTAAAGTCTGATTTCTTTTTGATTGTGCAGATTTTGCTTAGAAAAAATGCAAATAAGGAAAAACTAATGTAGCAAGAGAAAAAAATGTTTAAGATGGTAAGTTTCCAATTAAATGTACTTTGTCTTCCAAACGTAACAGTTAAAATCCATTGACTAATAGGAATGCCAGCAGGTGTTTTTGAAGATTGATTTCTCTTTGGCATGTAAACACAAACCAGTACTCATATCTAATTAGTTATCAAATTTTTACTGGCCACAAATGTACCCAGACTAATAGGTAACTGTATATTTACAGACATGCTGAAGATCACTAACCTCAGAGTGAAGTTTATCAAGCTCCACACTTTGGGCGACAACCTGCTTGACTCTCGTGATGAGGTCAAAGAGAA
Source organism: Periophthalmus modestus (assembly GCA_019594935.1). NCBI lineage: Eukaryota > Metazoa > Chordata > Actinopteri > Gobiiformes > Gobiidae > Periophthalmus > Periophthalmus modestus. Next base: position 33,844,689 of record JAIEZT010000054.1, on the reverse strand, counting down.
GTACTACTACGCCCTCTATGATATGGTCGTCCGTGGCAACTGCTTCTGCTATGGCCATGCCTCTGAATGTGCCCCAATTGATGGAGCACCAACTGGAGCTGATGGGATGGTACATCAACATACAACAGATTATGAATAATATTATCACAAATATTTCCTCACCTAATGTCATAAACGTCCTGTAGGTTCATGGCCGCTGTGTTTGTAACCACAACACTGAGGGACTAAATTGTGAACGTTGCCAGAATTTCTACCAGGACTTGCCTTGGAGACCAGCTGAGGGTCGCAATACTCATGCTTGCAAGAGTATGTATTTTGATGTTTCTTGAATTTGCTAAAAAGTATTTAACTTATTTTTTTGTCCCTTCTGTCACTTTCAGAGTGTGAGTGCAATGAACACTCTACCTCCTGCCATTTTGACATGGCAGTGTACATAACCAGTAGCAATGTGAGCGGAGGCGTGTGTGAAAACTGCCAGCACAACACCATCGGGCAGCAATGTGAACAGTGTGCACCCTTCTTTTACCAGCACCCCAACAGAGACCTGAGGGACCCCAATGTCTGTGAACGTGAGTCACCTTAGCATGACCTGACCCTGCACACCTGTCAGGGGGGTTTACAAAGTTGTTGAATAATGTATCTTGTCCATAAGCACTGACAAGAAACATCTGCAGCTGAACACAATAACTGAGACAAAGTCTTTGAAGTGAAAAGCTAAAAGTACCGGTAACTGTTCAACCATGATTGTAATTACCTGCTAAGTACTAGGTATGAGGGGTAATAGCTCTCTGAAACTGAAAATGCTTTGCGTTTTTAAACTGCTTTTTTACGCTATAATCCTGTTTTCTAATAATAATTTGTTATATATAATTCTTTTTAGATATAGTCAATATAGTATATACAATATATTTATTACTTATTTTATTGTTTGCGAAAATGCATCACTCTGAAACCCATATGTTGCCCTTATGATGATCACAGTTTCAGATGGAGGGCAACATATAACTTTGAAAGAAAGCTATTAACTCTGAAGCTTTTATTTAAGCTAGTATTTCCATCCATCCATTTTCTTCCGCTTATCTGGAACACTTCCCCAGGGAAGCAACTTTGAGCTATCCTCCATCATAAATTTTAACTATAGAGATTCTATAACTAAGGTTAACCATGTTGAAAAAAATGTTTGTGTTTATTTCAACAGCCTGCAACTGTGACCCATCTGGGTCCCTTCAGGGAGGTTTGTGTGACTCTAGAACAGATGTTTCGGCTGGACTCATCTCAGGCCAGTGTCGCTGTAAAGCCAATGTAGAAGGAGAGCGATGTGACCACTGTCGCCCAGGACACCATGGCCTGGGGGAGGGACCTGATGGCTGCCTGCGTAAGTCAAATTACCTCTGCTTACTATATATGTTTTTTTTTTTATTGGGACAGTGCATATTAGTCACCATACAGAACCAGTAGTTTACATACACTATATAAAAAGATACATATTTTTTTTCTTACTGTCTGACATGAAATCAGACTCAACTTTTCCTGTTATAGGTCAATTAGGATTACCAAAATCATTTCTATTTGCTAAATACCAGTATAATGAGAGAAGCATTTTTTAAGATTTTTTTTCATTACTTTCTTCAAAATCAGAAGTTTACATGCAGTAAGATTAGTATGCCTTTAAACAATTTGGGAAAACCGGTTCTGTGTCCCAGAGATGAATGCATTTTGGTCCAAAATGTGCATATCAACCCAAGAACGAAAGCAAAAGACTTTGTGAAGATGAGTGTGTCATTATCCACAGTGAAACGAGTACTGTATCGACACGGGCTGAAAGGCCACTCTGCCAGGAAGAAGTCATTACTCCAAAAGAAGAAGAAGATTACAGTTTGCAAATGCACACAGGCACAAAGACTTTAATTTTTGGAGACATGACCTGTGTTTGGCTGTTTGACTGTTTGGCCATAATTGGCATCATTACTTTTGGAGGATAAGGGGGCAAGCTTGCAAGCCTGAGAACACCATCCCAGCTGTGGAATAGGGGGGGTGCCAGCACCATATGATGGAGTTGTTTTGCTGCAGGATGTACTGGTGCACTTCACAAAATAGATGGCACCATGTCATCATTATGTGGAAATATTGAAGCAACATTTAAAGACATTAGCCAGGAAGTTAAAGCTTAGGTGCAAATGGGTCTTCCAAATAGAAAATGTCCTGAAGAAAACTGACAAACTGGTTACAAAGTGGCTTAAGGATAACAAAGTCAATGTATTGGAGTGGTCATAACAAAGCCCTGATCTCAATCCTATTGAAAATGTATGGGCAAACCTGAAAAGGCATGTGTGAGCAAGGCGGCCTACAAAATTCCTGCCAACTATTGTGAGAAACTTGTAGAAGGATATCCAAAATGTTTGACTCAAGTCATATAGTTTAAAGGCAATGGTACCAAATACTAATGAAATGTATGTAAACTTCTGATTTTGAAGAAAGTAATGAAAATTTGTCTTAAAAAAATCCTTTTCTCATTATTCTGACATTTAGCAAATAGAATAATTTTGGTAATCTTATTTGATCTAAAAAAAAGTTTATTCTGATTTCATGTCAGACAGTATATATATATATATATATATATGTATATATATATATATATATATATATATATATATATATATATATATATATATATATATATATATATATATATATATAGTGTATGTAATGTCTGATTTCAACTGTATGTGAATTTCTGCTCAGTGCTGTACAAATTTCTAATTTGTGAGACCAGGGCCAGTCAAAATGTCTTGGTTAAAACAGCAAAAAAAAAAAAAAAAAAAGTGTCCAGATGACTAGCTTTGAAACCTTTTCTGCTAAATGTGACCAGTTATAGTGTGAATATGTTGCTTATAGCAAAAACACTAGCTGAAGGTGCAATTGGAAGATGGGACTCTCTTTCTGTCAGTGGTAGATTATTCCATTATTCATTAGTATTTTTTGTCAGTAAAAAGATACTTGGGCATTAAAAAGGTGGTGAGCACATTTGGCAATACTGGAGGAAATAACACAGACATGATTCATGTTACTAATATAACTATGTATTTTGGCAGCTTGCACCTGTAACCCACTGGGAACACTGCCTGGAGGAAACCCGTGTGACTCAAAGACAGGAAGTTGTTTTTGCAAACGTCTCGTAGATGGACATAATTGTGATCAATGCATGGTCTGTATATTGCTGGATCATTTGGCACAGTCAATTTTTAATTTTCACCAGTTGTTATATGTTTCTGTTTTTTTTGTTTTTGTTTTTTAAGCCGCAACACTGGGGTCTATCCAATGATATGGACGGATGCAGACCATGTGACTGTGACCAAGGTGGAGCGATTCATAACAAGTAAGCTTTGAACAGACATTCAATGCATTTTGTAGGCATATTATGAAAAGTGCAATGTTCACACAATGTTTGAAATTGTAAATAATAAAAATAAAATCTCTTTACAGCTGTGACCCCTACAGTGGACAGTGTGTATGTAGGGAGCACATGTTTGGTCGTCAGTGTGACCAAGTTGAGTCTGGCTTCTACTTCATTGCTCTGGATCATTACACATATGAGGCTGAGGATGCCAAGCATGGACCAGTAAGTTATGTTAGATAACATTGTTACACATTAAGTTACATTTTGTACAACCATAATACATTCAGCAAACTTGTTTATAAACTGTTTTGCTTTGTGTCTTGTCTTAGGGTGTCACCGTGGTACCTAGACCTTATCCTTTGGACCGCAGCCCTACATGGACAGGTATGGGCTTTGTAAATGTACCAGAAGGGGCTTACCTTGAGTTCAACATAAACAACATCCCTGAGTCCATGGACTATGATATCCTTATTCGCTATGAGCCTCAGGTAAGCTAACTATACACGGTACACACTATTTGCACAAACTAAATATTTGAATGCTTTTCCAAAACTATGTCAGATTATGAATATGTTTGACTGGCTGAATGTAAACACAAGTAAACGTTGACAGTTGCCAGAGCAGTTGGATCAGGTGAACATCAGAGTGCAGCGCCCTGTGTTCAACCCTCCAAATTACATCAGCCACTGTGGCAGCACCGTCCAGGCAGGAGACGAGCAGTACATTTCTCTGCCACCTGGATCTCGGTAAAACCTGCAAACCAGTTGTTATTTTGAACAATAACAGAAGAGACACTAACTGTAAGCCTTTTCTCAGACATGTGCTGCTGACACGGCCTGCGTGCTTTGAAAAAGGACTTAACTACACAGTCCGTGTTACTCTTCCCCGGTACTCGTCTGTGAGCGATGCCAACAATCCATACACACTTATTGACTCTGTAAGTCTTTTATCAAAGCTGTATTTATTCTTTTTGTTCCTGTCTGTGTTTGTTTTTATAGAGCTAACTCTTCTTTTATCTCTCAGCTGGTGTTGATGCCCCGGGTCAGGGAACTCAACATATTCGAAGGGACAGATGGAGAAGGAGCCTGGGACACCTTTCAGCGCTACCGCTGCCTTGAAAGCAGTCAGAGTGTTGTGAAAAGTCCAATGACAGACATATGTAATGACTATATTTTCAGTGTCTCTGCTTTGCTTCATAAAGGCGCCATGGGTATGACTTTGACAGGATATTTTTTTTTATAAAAGCCACTCTTTAATGTGCTTTTAATAAATGTTCCTACTATTTTCTAGAATGTCAGTGTGACCCCCAGGGGTCGCTGAGTGCTGTGTGTGAACCAAATGGTGGACAGTGTCAATGTCGACCTAATGTTGTCGGCAGGAACTGTGAGCACTGTGCACCTGCAACCTTCCTTTTCAGTCCGGCTGGGTGCAGATGTAAGAAAAAAAAAAAAAAAAACAATAATAATAACATGCAGAACATACATTCTGTTTAATCTGTGTTTCTCATGTCTCATGTTACCAGCTTGTGACTGTGATCCTCGGGGGTCAGTCAGTGCTTTTTGCCATGAAGCTACGGGGCAGTGTCAGTGTGTCCCAGGAGCTACGGGACGCCACTGTTCCCACTGTCTGCCTAGCTTTTGGGGCTTTCCTAACTGTAGACCATGCCAGTGTAACGGCCACAGTGACTATTGCCATCCACAGACAGGGGAGTGCCAGGGATGCAGAGATTACACTGCAGGACATCACTGTGAACGGTACATTCACTGCATTCATACAGAATAGTGTTTCATAATTGAGGTCCCTCATGTTTTAAATTGTCTACCTGCAGATGTTTGGATGGTTACCATGGTAACCCGGAGCTGGGTTCAGGTGGCCACTGTCGCCCTTGCATGTGCCCTGATGGTCCCAGCAGTGGACGACAATTTGCTGATAGCTGTTACCACTTGGACCACAGTAACCAGCTGGTGTGTGTGTGCAATCCTGGCTACAAAGGTATATAAAACACACTTATTACTACCTTATTACTATTTTCTCAGTTGTTTTCTCTTTTGCCTAATGCACATGTCAGTTAACAATGAACCCTTCTAATTTACTCTTGTTTTGTTTTAGTACAGATATCGAAATGTCTAATTTTTATTTTGGCTCATTCCTGTAGGGACCAGGTGTGACGAGTGTGCCCCTGGTTATTTTGGGAACCCGCTGGTGTCCAGAGGCGGCTGTTTGCCCTGTCAGTGCAATAACAACATAGACATGCATGACCCAGGTGCCTGTGATGCTCGCTCGGGGGCTTGTCTCAAATGCCTGTACCACACACAAGGATACGCATGTCAGCACTGCAAACTTGGTTACTACGGCAACGCAGCTACTCAGAGTTGTAGGAGTAAGTAACACAATTCACTTTTTTTTGTCTATTCCTAAGCTCAGACACAATATTTACCACTGTTTATTGACCCAATCAATAGATAACAGTAATTTTTGGAGATCAGTATTTATCGTGAGAGCTTTTTTGTATTAGTAGGGAACTTTAAGAATATCAGGAGACTTTTTTCATATATTCCTGCTTTAGCGTTATTATGTCAGTGGCATAAATTTGTTTCAAAATGATAATTTTTCGTTTATATTTCAGCATTTCAAAATTTCTTATAGTGACTGGCCTAATTATCCCTAACCTTTTGTTCTGTAGAGTGCATGTGTTATTCGGTGGGCACTGTGGCACACGCCTGTTCTTCTGATGGATGCCAATGTGACCAGCTCTCCGGCCAGTGCCCCTGTCTGCCCAATGTTGTGGGTCAAAACTGTGATCGCTGTGCAGTGGATACCTGGAATATCACTAGTGGAAAAGGCTGCCAGCGATGTGACTGTGACCCTAAGCACTCCTTTGGGTCATCTTGCGATCTGGTAAGCTTTATACTACAGAAATAAAAGGCAAAATTATCCAAAGATTTCATTTCCATCAGTGCAGCACAGTGGAGTAATTGAAATAGACTCTAGAAGAAAGTCTGTATTGCTAAATGATTTTTGTGACAGTGTCTAGTCTAGTGCTTGTCTTGCGGTTGTGGCCAACTTGAGTTTTCTCTGTTTGGGTTTGCTTTCTTTTCCTTTTCATTCTTCATGCATTTTAGTACTAGTCGCACAGGAACTGGACAGAATAGTATATCCTCCCCTCACTCAACTCTTAGCTGTTTGTGCACTTTGCGCACAGAGTTTAGATTTCCATGTTTATTGGCTCCACTCCACCAAAAGGAAGGAAGTCTCAGAATACACTGTTTAATAATTGTCTTTTAAAGGTCAGACTTTGTATATAAAACCTAAAACCTTTAAATTTGATTTGTTATTATCCTGGTTGTTATTGTATAATCTTTGTGTTATATTATTATAGTTTTTACTAAATGATTGATTGATTTCTTTAGGTTACTGGACAATGTTCATGCAAACCTGGTTTTGGTGGTAGGACTTGTCGAGAGTGCAGAGAACTGTTCTGGGGGAATCCAGAGGTCAAATGTCATGGTAGGTAACTTTACAGAAAATAAACAACAATAATTACAGATATAACTGTTTTGCCTCCATTTCAGCTGCACTCATTCATTGTACCTCATTATATCCTGCCACAAACTTTTTAGACATTTACAACAATGATTGTTCGTGTCAGCATCATTTGGCTCATGTGTATAGTCTCAAATCCAGTGTTCACGTTATATTGTCTGCAGAACAGATTGCTAGAAAGACAAGCCAATTTCAGTTTCCCAAGACTATCTGTAAAACCACTGTAGACAGTAGCCTCTTTGCTCTAAGGGAAAGACAGCAGGAGAAGAGAGTAGAAAAAGGGAGGGGGTCCTGGAATCTGGGACTGACCTCTCATTCTCCACTCATGAGAACCAGATGTTAGCCCAAACTCCCAGGAAAACATTTTCGTCATGGGCCAACACCCAGAGGACCCTGAAATCCTGAATTATCCCAGCTATATTTTGTAATGGTTTCTATGTACTCTGAGCAGCTGGACCCCTCTTCCTGTCTGTGTTGCATAGATAATCCACTTGTGAGTCATTTCAGCACAAACAAGTACTAGATTATCAGCACCTTTGTGTGATTTAAGGAAACCCACACTGTGACTTGGCTGATGAATTGTTGATGTCTTTAGGTCTTTTAATTGAAAACACAAAGCTGTGGGACCCTCTCTCGTTTCTGTATCATAAACCATTTAAATGATGCGAGTCATTAGAGTGCTGAAAATGAAACACAACTACATTCCTTGTTCCTTACTCATACCATTCTGACATTTACAGAGTCACTATGACCTTCTAGTTCAACATTATTTTTCATGTAAAGTTAAAGTAAAATTAGTTTGTTCTTTTAAAATGTTACTTCTACACAGTTACCACTCACATATTTTAGAAAAAGGCTATTGTAAAAACAGTATACCTAAACATTAAACATTACCTGTATTTTTTTAGCTTGTGATTGTGACCCTCGGGGGATCTCCAGTGAGCAGTGCCATCGTGCCACAGGACAGTGTACATGTGTGAAGGGTGTGTCGGGCATGAGATGTGACAAGTGTGCCAGAGGATACAGGGGGGAATTTCCTAACTGTGAGCCCTGCCACGATTGCTTTGGACAATGGGACACTATTGTTAATGAACTGACCAATCAGACACAGCGTCTAGAGGCCCAAGTAACTGAGCTTAAGACCAGTGGAGTAACAGCACCATATAAAGAACTAGTTAGCAGTTTAGAGACAAAAATTATGGCTGTTAAAGATATAGTTGAAAACAATCCGGCTGTTGCCAAGTTCGAGGAGATACAAGATTTGATGCACCAAATAACGTAAGAAACTCATTAGAAAGAACTTTGGATAATGTGTGTTTGATATTTTTTTGATTATTTTTTTTTCTTATTAGTGGTGTTATGTCCTTTGTTCATGGGATGCTGAACACAACAGAGAAAACCTTAGATGTCTTGCATGGTGATACCAACAGCACAGATGCCAACTTGGAAGAACTGACAAATCAGGCCAACAAACTGGACCAAACTGTGAAGGAGCTTAGGCAGCAAGTATTTGATGCCAAAAATGCCAATATACAAGGTACACGCTAAAATACATTGACATATACCCAGAAAATGGCAACATGTGTTTAATATGTGACATTCTACAACCTTTTTTTTCAGGTGCCATGGACACTATCACCGAAGCACACACAGAGTCCACTAACGCTGACATCCGTGCCAATATTTCCACAATTATTCCTGGCAACACAGTAGCAATTTCAGGGGCAGTACGGAAAGCCACAGAGGACAAACTTACCAGCAGTAAAAAAGACTTTGATCGGAAGCACCAACGCAATTTGCAAAAAATTGAAAAACTGGAGAATGAGCTGAATGCATTTGACCTGTCTTCATTGAGCCCAAAGGTACAATTCAACCAAATGAATACATTTGACAGAAATTTGATTATTTAAACTTTAGAATCATTTCTGTTTAATTGTAGATTTGTGGAGGTGCAGCAGAAGGGGAGAGCTGTTCTGGCTCCCCCTGTGGTGGTTTAAGCTGCATGAGCAAGGATGGGGAATTCCACTGTGGAGGAGAAGGATGCAAAAGTCTTGTCACAACATCTCAAACAGCTTTGAAATCAGCCAAAGATTTAGATAAAAACATTGACACAGCCATGCAGGAGGTGGACAAGCTTTCGAAATTGGTAAGTCAACATTTTAATTTAAGTTTGGAAAGTTAAAACAAAAAAAATAATAAAATATTGACATGCTGTATTAATGTCCTAACAGGTATGGGAAGCCAAGGTCCGAGCAGATGAGGCCAAAGTGAATGCCCTGGAGGTGCTGAAGAAATCAAACGAGAGCAAAGAGAGAGTGGAGCAAAGCAACAACCAACTCCGAGACCTTATTAAAGAAATACGTGATCTTCTGACCAGTAAGAAAATGCAACAACTAAACACAAGTGTGATGAATTGCTTGTTTTAATGCTTGTTATGTTTGTATTGTGCAGATGAGAAGGCAGACCTATCTGTAATTGAAGCTGTGGCCACTGAGGTGCTGGCTTTACAGATGCCAGCTTCTACAGAGAAACTGAAGGAGCTGACAGAGGAGATAAAGGAGAAGGTGGGCAGCCTGACCAGTGTAGAGACCATCCTCAGCCAAAGTGCTCTAGACATTAAGACTGCAGAGACACTTCTCAAGGAAGCCAAGGAAGCAAGGTAGTGGAAATATTTCAGTTATAGTTTCTATGTGTATTCCCTTGTCAACGTAACACATTTTCTTATTGATACTATGAATTTCAGTGTACCATCATCATGTACAGGTTTAGAAGAATTTCAGTATTGTGATTATTGTGACACATTATTTATTTTCAGCAGTAATAATCAAATGTTTTTTTGTGAATTGTTATAGTAATAAGGCATCTGACACAAAGGAGAGTGCAGATGTTGTGAAGGCGGCTTTGGAAGAGACAGAGAAGGCCCAGAGTACTGCAGCAGATGCCATACAGCTGGCTCTGAACAACACCAAGGGTACACTGGACTTGCTCATTTCAGTAAGATGATGTTTTTGATACGAATTATGTTACAAAAGCTGCACTTTGTCTTATTTAATGCTTTAATTACTAAAATGTAATTGTTTACCATTCAGGTGGAGTCCGAAACTGCTTCATCGGAGCTAAAACTGAGCAACACTACAGGTCGCCTGGTTCAACTGGAAAGGGAGGTTGGCTTATTGAGACAGAATAGCCTCGAAGTGACCCACCTGGTGGAGACTGCAGGCGTGACCAGCGAGCAGGCGAACCAGAATGCAGACGAGGCAGAGCAGGTCTACTATATTGATAAATATTTATTTTTGACCAATTTTTATTACAATTTTCAGTAATTGCAAGAATTAGGAGTTACATTGCAGTCCATGCATGTAGATGCACAGAAGATAGAAAAATATACTTGCCTACTAAAGATAAATATAGAAATCCATAAAAAGATAAATATAGAAACCTGTAAAATTAATTACATGTAAATAAGCAGTATCTTATCTTTTCCCCAACGATACCCTCCACCAGGAACCTAACAGCCCTCTGATCTCACTCCCTGATATTTAATTTTAATAAGAATTAAAAGTGTTGAAAGTATTACTCTACTTAAAAGTAAACATTGCTGGTCCCATTTTTTATTTTGACATTGTGCATTCATGAGACCATTGTTCTAACCTGACAAAAAGCTTTGTTAAGGCATTGTTGACATACCTTCCCATCTTGTTTGTGTCTGTGTAAAGGAGTTTAACCAGGAGGTGAAGGATGGATTTGAGGAGGTTCAGAGCCTGATTGAGGATAAAGGGGAGTCTGTGCTTCAGGCGAGGATACGGGCCGATGAACTGCAGCAAGAGGCCAAAGAGCTGCTAGACCAGAGCAGCATCAAACTGCAGAGGCTCAAGGGTAAAGAACACTGTTTTAATGCTACAATGCCATAAAAAGTGTGTGCTCCACCTAAATGTCAAATAAGGTCTCAATTTCAAGCCCCACCACCAAACTTTTATTGATGTTTTATTGCTCTGAAAACAAAGAAAAACATGTTTCCTTACTGTAAGTGGATCTCCACAAACCTGGCTCTTACTTGGCCTGGAGGGGGGCCTCCTCCTGCCTCTATCCATGGAAATGTTTCTTTGGTCATAATATTCCACTGGATGGCATTAAATTAAAGGGCCCATGTGTTATTTTCTGATCTATATTATAATCTTGTTTCCTCATCAAAAACATACCTGGAGTTGTTTAACACACAAACCCTGCATATTTAGGCTCTATATTTAGGTTCCTGTCTCAAACAGAAAACACTCTGTACCACCTTGTCTTGTCATCTGGTAATACAGGAAGTGCTCTACAAAGTTTTTAAACTCCATACACCTTCACTAGAGTCATTTGGATAATTTCAGCCCTTTAATTGCTCATCTCTACTGAACTAAAGGTAATAGGTAGCTGTTAACTTGAAAACTACCGCTTGACATCACAGGATGGAACAAAGCATTTTGATATTTGGAGATGAAGACAAACTAATAATAAAAGATTACTCAAACACGTGTGAATGAAGTCTGTGTAATCCCTCAGTCATCCAGGTATGATCCGTAGTAAAAGAAAAATTAAATCCTGTCAACTCGGCAAAAAGCTTTTGGGTGAAGATGTATGTTTTTGAGGAGGTAACATTCTAACATGGCTTAAAGTTCGTAAGAGTCAATTTTGTGTAATATAGTATCTTTAAACTAACCTCCATGGAGAATGTTCCAATTTTAAATTGTTTTAAATTTCCATGGAATACTTCAGGTGATGACTCTTATTCAGAAAGTTACAGTATTGCTTTTAAATTTCAGTTTTCTCTTTCCCTTTTAAGAACTGGAGACATCTTATGAGGCCAACCAGAGGATTCTTGAGGACAAAGCTGCAGAGTTGGCTCAGCTGGAGGAGACAGTTCGTCGTATCTTAGAAGAGATCAGCTACCAAGTGACACTATACAGCACCTGTGTCTGATTTACAGTATTAAACCAGATGTCCCATTTATTGAAGCTCTCTAAAGTCTGGCTGGGAATTTTATAGTGTCCTAAAAGTTTAAAGCACTACAAATCATGACCCATTTTAGACACTTTGTTATACTGAACAAATGGAAATGGTCAAAGTTTGAAAAGTTTAAAATGTGTTTATTTCACATTTATATATTTTACACATCCTAAATGCTATTTGGACAAAACTGAATATTTGTATTGTGAATGCAGAAAATAAAATTAATAAAAAACACCATTTCAGAAGCATTTCATAAAGGATTTATTCATTGTTAATTTTTCTGAACACCCTTTAATTTTCTGTTCACATTAGGCACAGATTACAAGTTGACAACCAAATAGTGAAATATTAACTCTGGATATTACTCTACTGTTGTACAAAAATATCACAAAGTCTTGTGTCAAAATACCAATTCAATATAAAGTCTAGACTTTATACTGGATTACTAAACTTCAACACAATAAAAGTGCTTTAAGCATGTATTCGATGTGACAAGACATCTATTGGCAATTTACCTTTAATTATAGGTAACAAATTAAGCAGTATTTATTCATTGACAAAACAACAAACGCTGGTGTGTCTTCAGCTTCTCTTACATAAACTGTAAACTGGCACATGGCACTCTGTAGTCTGTCGACAGTCAACGTTGTCATAACCGGCAAAAATAAATTTGTTTTAAGGCCAGTATGTAGACAGTTACTCTCTAGAGCGGGGATTGTGTGGTGGAGGGGCTCCTTCAACCGGGGCTGAGCTGGGAACTGAGTGTAACTGACCAGCATGCATGCGCTCATTGACCCGCAATTGGCACCCATCCTGCAGCATCCGCAGAGCGATTCGGGCAATGTTTCTAGAATCGTCCAAACCAGAGTGAGGGCGGCCTTCGTACTTCAGACCCAATTTATCCAACATTGTGCTCAGCTTTGTCTGTGGCCGTGGAACCTAAGGAGGGTAAGCAAGTGTCAAGAGTGCACCATAATGAACTGCAACTATACACATATCTTTGTGAATAATATGTTATATTACAAGTATTAAACTATTATCAGTCAGTTTATATTAATTAGGTCTTGTCGTACCTTATAAAAATTTCCATATGATTTCCTTATATTTATCCATTTCTTTGCAAAGTGGGGATATCTGATACGACTTATGGAACACTGGATGTTCAGAAACTTGCTCATGTCCCAAGCCCTAAAAGGTAAAACACAATTAGCATGGTGAATTTTGCAAAAATAATGCACAAAATGTGCTTTGTGTAAAGAAAAAAAAAATACCCATCAGTCAGAATGGCATATTTGTATTTTGTTCCAAGCTCTCGTTCCTGAAGCCAAGCTACAGCTTTCTCAAGGACAACTGGAAAAGGGTCTGCTTCATCAACCATTTTCTGTTACACAAAAAAGAGTTGCAATAACAAATCAATATACATAGTATCAATAAACGTAGTATCAAAGGGGGGTCTCTACCAACCTGAGTGATTCCGGTTAGATTTATACAGAACTCAGAAAGTTGTGGGTTCAATTCTGGCTTAACATATTCCTGGAAAGAGTCCACCTGAAAGGAAAGCACCCTCTTGTTAGTACAATGTCATAATGATTATATTCATATTGGAATAAGAAATAACAACACTTGCAATTTCTAAAGTCTCCGTGTTGACAAGAACCATTGGAAACTCAATAATTTCATGCTTGAATCCTGGTGGGTTATCCTTTTCACATGTTGCCTCAAAGTCTACCACACAAATGTAGTCATAGTATGTGTCAGTAGGGCCTCCCTCAGCTGCTGACTGCTGCAGCTTTTGCTTCTTGTAGTGGCTCTTCAACCTTTTCTTCATGACATCCTTTACACCTCTTACAATTACACAAAGAAAAAATAGTGAAGACTATATTAATTACATGACAAACCCTTTAAATAAAAGGAGGAAATGTGGAATATATCTAAAATCTATATTTCTTACCTTGTATCTAGCTTCAGATCGGACAGTTTCTTTCGAAGCTCTTCTTTAGACATGCGGTTGATCTGCCCATTGGCCAAAGCAATTTCTTTATAGACAGGATGACTGTAGTCTCCATTAGCCGGAGGTGAGGACGTGTTCGGGACAGAATCTTCATCTGCACATATCCTAATGCAAGACTGAAAGAAAAAAAAAACATCAGCAGGTAAAATATAACAAATGGCAACAAATTAGTAGTAAACAACGCAGCGAATACATTGCTCTTGGTTGCTTTCCAGATTGATTTAGCAAAGATTAATTTACTAACCTTATCTTTATCGTGTCTTCGTATATCAGACATCTTCAATCTGCCGTTTTCTGAACAAATGTTCTCCTTGTGCTCATCCATCCAAAACAAAATCGTGGTACACAGACGCAACCTTAAAACCTATGAGCTTTTTTGTCAGCTATCAAAACATAAAAGAGACACTAATCCAAAGAGCTTGATTAGACAGTGGTCCACATATCACACATGATCTAAAAGAGAAGATAACGAGTACCTAAATATACCAAAACAAGCTATAATTTGGCAAAGTTTAGGTAAAGCGCGCTGTTTCGTCTGAGGTCAGTTGAAACTGCTTCCGGTTCTGTCTGACTGAGACAACTCCAGCGCGCCCCTCTCTGGTCCGGAGGTCTATCTGCAACCAGTAAATACTAAATCTGAACACAATCTTTATGTACAGTCAATGATCTTAACTACTCACTCGTTAGTCATTGTGATATGTATTACAATGCTTTCTTATTTTATTTTATTTTATTAGGATAAAGTAGCATGTAAATGTAATGGCCTGTGTACTGAGATCTGTGTCTGTGCCAAAATGATGACATATTAATGCTGAATCAACACAAAAATAAGGTGGGGAAAAAAAGCGGCAGACAAAACATAGCCTTGGATGGAATGATAGCCTTAATGTTTAAATTTATGCAATGACAAATGTGAAATCTATTCCTATGTAATTTGCCTAGAAAACATGTTATCATTTACCAGTAGATGGCATATGGTTCTTACAGTACTGTCTTATTGTCCTTACCTTACCTTATTTAGGGAAGCTGTCAGTGTCAGTGCCTATATGCAATTTGAAATATTTTTTTTAAAGCATATGACAATTAAAAGGGAGTCATTCTTTTCAATTTATACATTTATTTTTACTTTAAAAATAAAACAAGTGAAAACTAAAACAGTATTTGAGCTTGTTAAAAATAGGAGAAAAAAAAATAAAAAGTCAGTAGGCCTGAGTGAGAAACTTTGTTGCAGGCCTTGTAATTTATTGTAGTAAGATGCCCCAAAAAGCAAATATGCTTATATTTGGCTTTGAAAGAAAAATAACTTACTGCTAATATGTAAACAGTATAGGCATCTGCCTCTTTACCCCATTAGTGATCACAATAATTAAGGGTTAGGAGCAAAGCTACATTGTTGTAAGTCAAATATCTTGTTGCATTCACGTAGAATAAACCAATCATTTCTTTAACTATGTTTTTTAAATACATAGGCTACATTATAAATCTGGAGCAAGTTTGATGCAAATGATGTAGGCCTACTTCTACTGTTACGCAAATGTATAGCAGCAATGTTTTCAGATAACATATTTGAAGATACCATGCCTATTATGACAAGTTCTTTGAAAACAGATAACACCTGATCTTTTCTAACAAAATGAATGCAACAAGACACCAAAGGCTTCATATTCATTTGCTAGGTTCACCTTGTTCAAAGTCTGCTGAATAAAAATCTATAACTGGTGTTTCACAGAGTCTCTCTGCTCAGCAGGAGGTGTAGTGATACAGTGACAGACCAGCTAAGCTTTTTTTCAAATCACAACAACACATTAAAATCAATAAACAAGCAGTTAGAAACTTTCTTTGTTACAGTATTTCTTAGCAGTTCATGGTCCATCTTTTTCAAATGGTGTAAACACCCATGAATAAGGAAACATTTATTACATAGACAACATTTCTCATCTTATGTATTTATGGTGAATCTCCATTACTAGAATTATATTATACAGGCAGCACAAAAACACCTGAGCATTACTGCATTTGGAAAATATATGCTGTATATCATTTTCATTTGATAGTATTTGAGAGAGATTTTTGGGTGTAAAATATCTTAATACATACAGAAAATAGTTTTCCTATGAATATAGTGTGTTATAGCTTTTCCATAGTTATTCCTTTTATCACACATTAAAAGCACCAACATATAAACACATAGATCAGACAGATAGTTTAGAAGGACTTTTATCAAAAGAAGAGACAAACCACACATATATGGACTGGACAATACAGCTACAAACCATACAAAGCAACCTTTAGATGGATGCCTTCAGACTTATGCAAGTGAATGACAAGACACATGTCGCCAGCACATGAGTGGAACGATGCCAGTCCGCCCCTTTAAGCACAGGTAATAATCACTGCATTTTCATGCTGAAATGAAAGCCTAAATCTAAAATTAGATGCAGATCAGACTGACCCAACGTATCACTGGTTGTTGTGTCGTTATTTGGTCCAGTCAGTGTGCAACTGTAGTGATGACATGTGATGCCCCATTGTTCAACATTTGCACCATTCACTCCACAACAATCCATCACAGTACTTAACAGCCAAGATAAATTATCAGCTTACATATGTGTGCATTGTTTATGGGAATATTTGTAGACAGCTCTATGGTTACTGTTGGCCAACACTGCCTGGCAAGTATGCGGCATGCAAAGCTTGGAGTCATAAATTCACTGTGAGTGTGGTCCCTCATGGGGAGAGAGAGATGGTCTGCTGGTATAAGGCTACATCTACATCCGTCTTTGCCTCTGGAATCTCCACAACAACATGTCACCTGGAAACAAGAGCAACCCTTGAGAGACAGTTCAGTAGAATCTTTGTAGCTCAAGGTGGAAGAAGTAGTCGTTCTACAGCATATTGTAAATGTTCCCAATTCTTCCAGAGCAGAGCAAGCACGGACACTCCCATACACGTGAGGGCCAGGTGGAGGCGGCTTCGCAGAAGAGGGGCAGTGAACTTTGCGGCCGTGGAGACACACACCAGTATCACCGTGACGATGGCCAACATAATGTTGATGCATTTGCCCAGCAGCACCTTTGCATCTGCATTTTCCAGCTGCACCGTCTGCTGCTGCTGTTGCTGCTGAAGCTCCAATTTAGACACTCGAGTCTGGCAGGACTCCAGGGCTTCCTGTGCACAAGACAAAGAAACAGGGTTAATATATTACTAACAATACTATAATGTACAACTATCGGGTTAATATAAAAATCTGTCAGATTGTAAAATCATATACAAATATGTAGCCTACAGTAACGTGCATGTTAAAAATATCCTTGATAAATTATTCAAAGTTAGTTTAAGATTGATTGCCACTAGTGGTTATGACAACATGACAGAAACATCAGTTAAAATACCTCTGTCCCCAAATTCAAGCAACATATACTGTGCCAGTTCCTACACATATTTACCTGTATGTCTCGGGCACGCTCGTAGGCCTGGTAAGCCACCTTTTCCTCGATGCTGGCCAGCTCCTGCTTCAGGTTGCTGGTCTCATGCTGGTGCAGCTCTGTGAGGTCATTGAGCTCTTCCTCCAATTGCCGGTACCTGACAGACAGAAACACCCACACACATGAAGGAGCAGGTGGAGGCAGAAAGCCAAAGGGAGAGAGAAAAACACAATGCATAATTGAGTGTGTGAGGGGGAGTAAATGCAGCAGTTTTATCTACTACACTCTCAACAAGGCGGCTGAAATGTGCTCTTGTTTTATGTATGGGCAATTTGAGAGTTAGGGCATTTTTACTTTAGGTAGTGTGCTTGTAAACCTCATCAGTACAACTAATATGGTAAATTGGTTTTTACATCGTATTGTTGGATACAGATCTTAAGCTGGATTTGTAACTATCTTGTAAATTATTATAAGCTATTTTCCAAATATCCTTTGTCTTACCTGTATCTCTCATCCTGCAGCATTTGTGTCAGAAACCCTTGGTCTCGTTTGAATTGCGTATTCAGATTTTCAATGTCCTCTGATAGCTGTGCTTGGGCATCCCTGAGCTCACGGACCATCTCCAGGACTTCCTCCAGACGGCCATTGGACTCTGGTCGTATGGGATCACCAGAGCCTGTGCCTGACCCCCCCGCAGCATTACCAGTCGAGTCACCTGACCCAGAAGACGCTATGGAGCATTCATCATCACTTTGATACTTTGTGGCTTTGGCTACAGTGGTGGCACTACCGCTGAGACCTCGAGCAGTGCCCTCAACCTGCAGCCCTGATCCTGCTTCCATGGAGCTCTTGAGGTGGGCAATATTATCAGCACTGCCAAATTTGTTCCTGATGAGGTTAGCAAACTCTCGTGGTTTGTTAAAGAAAAATGGTGGTGAAAGTGTCACTCCAGGTCCAATGGTCTTCACTTTGTCCAGCGTGTGATGTCGTCCTGTGGAGCTCACGTCCCGCAGGCTGCCCTCTTTACTCTGTGTCCCAGACTCCTTTTGGTTCCCGTTCTTATGAGTGTGTTTGCCATTGCTTTCACTGTCTTTCATGCGCCGATGGTATTGTTCCAGTTTTTTCTGCAGCCGGTTGATAGTGTGGACGGACTTTTGGTTCTTTTTTTCAAAGATTTGGCGTATTCGTTGAACCTGCTGCTTTTCAGCATTGTTCATAAGTTTCAAGTACTCAGCGACATTCTCATCTCGCGCTGCTTGTTCCACTTTAATCTGCTCCGTTACCTGCACAGAAATTAAGACAAGCTGTACTTTGAAGGGTTGTGTTAGGTAAAATATTTAACACAAATCAGGCAGAAATGTCTTTATCTAGTCTGTCCACTTTATCTTTGTCATGCTCTGACTTTTACTAAGTGGCAGAGACTGTTAAACCCATGACAATGAGACAGACATATAGGCTCTGAGCTGCACATGCAACAATTTAGTTCATAAATAAAATTTAAATAGTTTTATGCAAATGCTGTGTTTGTCATTTTACCTTTAGAATCTTCTGCTGCAGACTGTTGATACCCAGCGCTCCTTTCGTAAAATCCAAGCCCACCCCATCATCTCCGACACTGTTCACTACATCTAGGTTGGACTCGGACCCACCGCGGCGCATAGGCACCGGGATGCTCAGAATGTTGGCATCAGAGCCATAGCGCTCTGCCTATAACAAAAAACATAAAATTATTGTACCA
Organism: Periophthalmus modestus; assembly: GCA_019594935.1. NCBI lineage: Eukaryota > Metazoa > Chordata > Actinopteri > Gobiiformes > Gobiidae > Periophthalmus > Periophthalmus modestus. Next base: position 33,825,586 of record JAIEZT010000054.1, on the reverse strand, counting down.
ACAATCATGTCTTAAAGAAATAAACATAAAATAAGGTTATTTTATCCTTTTTCCACTTTAGTATTTCACAGGAATTGCCATAACAAGAATGAAGAATAATCCCAATCATTTTTTCCAGGTAGATTGATAAAAGTATAGTGGGAAGAGTTTATCCTGTGGTGTGCACACTATTCCTTTTTTGGGTTGATTTATGTCCACAATCATTTCTATGTGTGTTTCATCTTTCACGCAGTTGGAGGCACTAATGTGCCTTTTTGAAAATTTGCCCATGTTTTAGGCTGTGCTTGTTTTAAAACTTTAATAAATTAAAATGTGTCAGAATTCTATGTTTCCAGAATTACACTATGACATTTGTCACATGATAAACTCAGGATGGCGGACTTTTGATTTGTGTTCACAATATCATTTTTTGTTTCTATTGCCATGAGCAATCTGGTTATCAAATTTAGTTTGGCTATGCCAAAATTTTTGTTCATGTTGCTATGGCTTGTTGCCCTAGCAACACAGTGTGAGATGGGGTGTGGGTGTCACTGACTTTTTTGATCGAGACCATGTCATGAACATATATGCTAAATTTTGTATATTTTGGATAAACTAAAATTGTATAATTCCATACAAATTCAGGGTTCCCACAGTTTGTTTAAAATCACTTTTCCAGGTTTTTTTTTATTTTTTTTTAAATTATTATTATTGTGTAATCTACACACAGACTGAATGTAATAGACTAATAATGATATCAGTATACACCATAGTGTCCCCTACCATATATATGAAACATCAGCATTACCTGATTTGTACAAAACTTGGGGATTAAATTCAATGTATGAGATGAAGAAAGAAAAATCTATTACAGACATTAGGCATTTTCCAGTTTGCCAGCAGGGGCACAAAGACTCCTAAAAACAAAAACATAAAAAAAAATCTTAAATGCACATGGTTAGTCCATCTGGGTTGAAATTTGCTTCACTTGTAGACTGACACTGACACTGATTAAATTCATAATTCACACTTCATGCTCAGTGCATAACAGCACCAATAGGATTGGGGAGAAAAAGAATTGAAAAAAGATTTAGCTGAAAATTCCTTTATGTGGTCCTGATCATAAAACATAATTAGGCCTTTTTTTTTTTTTACACAGCCCATTCAAAGTGAGTGACTCAGATTAGGCAATGGAGAGGGAAAGACTCATTAAATATTAGCCAAACACTCAATACTTGAGACAGTCACAAATCCATGGCAGGTGTATGGGAGCACAGTGGTGAGGGCCATCATCGCCGCTTGCACCGTTAATATTTTTACTTGTCTAGACAGGATCTACTAATTTCATGATTCTACAGGCATTTTTTTTTTTGTCGTTCCTATATTGTAATGTATTAAGGTTAGAAAAAAAAGGGAGGTTGGTTAGAAAAAATAAAAACAAAAAAAATAATCAAGTGGCGATGATGGCCCTTGACCTCCTGCTCACACCCCTCCTGTGCGGTTGCCAGAGACTTGCAACCACCCCTGCATCACAATTGACTGCACCCGTCGGATGGTCTTGCAATGACCATTTTATGACATTTTTTTCGAAATGTTCGATCCCATATCCGGTTTGGGGACTTTCTGTTGACGTTTAGGCTGTTTGCAATAGTTTACAAGGAAAAATAATATGGAAAGGAACTGGCGAAGAACAATGACCCTCATCATCACTGTTACTGGCTCGTGCCAATAATAGCTGATGTGAATTTATTATTTAATAAACTATACATTTTCGGAATGCACTCGCACATTCCCAAGTCATGGTGAAGGTCCCTGGTCACTGATGGGTACTTCACTTGCGCAGCTTTGTACAGCCTTACAACACTAATGGGCCCTTTGTCAACTTCTGCCGCTAATTAATGCCTCTTCTGGGGTAACCACCTACTTGACATTTAACTCTGGAATTATGGTACCATAAAATAACGTACACATTTAATTATAATTAACCACTCACTCGGCACAAGAGACCTAGGCCATCAAAAAATAAGCAGCTCATCATAATAATATTTCTTAACCAACCATTTATTTTGCATTTGGAGTCCCATTAACAATTAGGAAAATGAAAAACATTATCGCACCTTTTTGCTCATCACATTTTACCTCTCAATAAGTGCACCCAATGGTAAGCATGAGCAATGAGCATAACGTAAAAGCAGATCTCAGAAAGACAGAGGATTAAACACACGCAAGTGCACATATAAGCCTGTCACAATAAATACTACCGGTATATTGACTTATTGTTCAAAATATGAAAGCTGGAACTATACATTTTGGGGCTCAATATTTATCATGTTTATCCTTTCTTTGTAAAAGTGGGGAGATTGAGAGTATTTTTGTTGTATTTCAATAAAATTTGAGCTGTAGTGAGTAGAATAAATGGCTAATTATTAGTTTATTTTGCTATTTGTTTGTTGCAGCTCATGCCTTCTCAATGATAGTGAATATTTAAATTATTCTATGGTTAACTGGGATTACCTTGCATCATTGTAGCAGCGGCATAAAGTAGTTTCAATATTATCGTTTATCGCAGCATATCTCCGTCGTGCTTCAAAATTTGTTATATACTAATACTTGTTACTACTACTACTAATACTACTACATGGTTCACCTCATCCCTGCGTACAGACAACGGCTGAAGCGCTCAAAACCTGCTGTGAGGACTTCTAAGAAGTGGACCAGTGAGGCTGTGAAGGAGCTTCACACGTGTTTGGACTTTACAGACTGGGGTGTGTTCAAGACTGCCACAGACAGTTTGGATGAGTACACAGACACTGTGATGTCATACATACAGTTCTGTGAGGACAGTATTATCCCATCACGTACCAGGGTGACTTTTAACAACGATAAACCCTGGTTCACTCCCAGACTGAGGCATCTAAGGAGAGAAAAGGAGAGGGCGTACAGGGCAGAAGATCGTGAGGGCTACAGGCGTTGTAAGTATGCTTTTAGCAAAGAGGTGGAAAAGGCTAAAGCAAAGTACAATACACGTCTCAAGCAGCATTTCTCCACCAACGACTCTGCTTCTGTCTGGAGGGGGCTTAGGCAAATTACCAACTACAAGCCGCTGCGGACAATAAACAACTTGCAATCAGCAATCAGCACACGATCTCCACAGGGCTGTGTACTTTCCCCCCTGCTCTACTCCCTGTACACCAACTGCTGCACCTCCAGCCACGACTCCGTCACACTGGTTAAGTTTACGGATGACACCACCCTCATCGGGCTCATCTCAGACGGAGATGAGTCTGTCTACAGGAGGGAGGTGGATCGGCTGGTGTCCTGGTGCAGCAGCAACAACCTGGTGCTCAACGCCCTGAAGACAGTGGAGATGATTGTGGACTTCAGGAAAGTCACAGCTCCCCTGCCCCCCCTCGCCTTGACCGATTCCCCCATCACCACCGTGGACTCTTTCTGCTTCCTGGGCACCTGCATCACCCAGGACCTCAAGTGGGAGCCGACCATCAGCTCCCTCATCAAGAAAGCAGAGGATGTACTTCCTGCGGCAGCTGAGGAAAGCCAAGCTGCCGGTCCAGATGATGGTGCAGTTCTACACGACCATCATTGAGTCCACCCTCACCTCCTCTATCACTGTGTGGTTCGCTGGGGCCACTGCCAGGGACAGGTAGAGACCGCAGCGCATTGTGCTCTGCTGAGAAGGTGATTGGCTGCAGCCTTCCATCACTCCAGGACCTGTACGCCTCCAGGACTACGGGCGAGCAGGTCGTATAGCACCTGACACTTCTCACCCTGGACATGGACTATTTCAGCCACTTCCCTCTGGCAGGAGGCTATGGTCCATCAGAACCAGAACCTCTCGTCATAAGAACAGTTTCTTCCCCTCTGCTGTTTCTCTCATGAACACTTCATAAACCTGCACTAAACTGGACACTTTATAACACTGGTCACCCATGTTGCACTGTTGTTGTTTTGATGCTGCTATTGTATATATTTTTTCTACCTCCTGCATGCCCTTATTTGTATTTATTCAGTGTGGGTTTTTTGTGTGTGTTCTATGTCACACTTTATCACCGAAGTAAGTTCCTAGTCTGTGAGCTCTGCGCACGGACAATGGCAATAAAACTTCTTCTGATTCTGAAACTTCTTCTGATTGTGACACGCCTATGAACAAAGCCTGGAGGGTCGTTGTGTCAAGAGTACATAAAACCACTTGATGACAGAGTAAAGGCATATTTTACACTGTACCTTGCACTAGTTTTTTTGTTTTTTTGTTCTTGCTTTTTCTGTTCTTTATCATTTTCAATACACATGATACCAACCAAAAGTAACTTTCAGTCTGCCAATTCTCTTCTTGATACCTTCTGATAACTACTGTGTTCTTTCCCTTACATAGACTTACTTAATAAAGTATACATACAGTCCCTAAGGTTGTACTATAACACATACTAGAAACACTACAAAACACCATGGTAGAAACATGACTTAATAATGCTAGTGGCCATAACAGCAGAGCAAAAAGGCCAATTTCTAAACTGTGTATTGTTTATCCACATGAGCAAACTGCTGACATGCCCTGAAGACCTATTTTAGTGTGTTTTGTTTTCTCATAAATTAGCTGTTATATGTCTTTATGTCACTGAACCAATACCATACAGCAAAACCCATTATACCTTTACTGCAAAACCAATGTAGCACGTTTGCATGTACCCAACCCAACTGGACTCAAATCACAAATGCTGCAATATGTGAAGAACCATAATTTCCTCTACAATATATCCAATCTTATTCTGCATAAAAACGGTTAGATCTGAACATTAGTTTGTGAGATTATATTCAGTATTTTGGCAATTCTTCCAGACAGGTTTAAAATGTGAACATAGAATAGAATACTGCTATTAAAACATAAATCATAAACCTAATAGCAATCGCAAAGCTTGTCAGACAAGCATTTATCTTTTTTTTTTCTACAAACAAAGCCCCATTTAGTATTAAGTATTAAACAAAATCCGTTCAGTCTTTCATTTCATGGGGGTGTAGTCTGTGGTGTCTTGAAAAAGTAGAGGTATGAAAATGAGTATAAAGAAATGACTTGCCTAATTTTAAGTCATTATCTGTGTTTCCTGCCTGTAATTAATTAATGCCAGTAATATGTATCAAAGGAAAGCTGTATTGTAATTTCCCAGGCTTCACTTTCATGAAAAAGGTTACAGATTTTAGTATTTGTACCAGATAAAAAAAAAAAAAAAAGAGCAAAAAACTGCACCAACTATTCTTATCAAGCTAATCTGTATTTCTGCAGAGCGTCAGCCTCGGCACAATGGAAACTACCAGCGGAAACATTTCTTTTGTTGTTCTCAGCATCAATACAAAATGATTAGTTCCTGTTCCAGTCATTGGTCACATTTGTTGGTAGAACAGTAGCAATTCACCTGGATAATGAAAATTCTATCTCACAATTTTACAATATTCAGTTCTTCAGAAATGAAAGAACATTTTGTCAAAAACTAATCAGCAGCAGTGACAGAATGGATTTACATAATCAATAAATCTATTCAGTTCAAGGATAAGCACAAACACCCCCATTTCCCAATAAACGTTAAGCAAACAAATTAGACCCTTTTAAACGCAGGACCTAATACTTTTCTAATTAAAGTCAATACAGTTGCAGTAATCGACCCAGGTAACAGGCGGCATTCAAAAAACACAAGTATTCTTAAATGGATTGTCCATTTTCAGATTCTAGGATGTGATTATGTTATACTCCCAGATGCGGGGCAAGAACAAGTTTCCTTTTTGATTAGATGGTATTCTCATAAGAAATATCTAAAAGGCAAATTCACAAATGTTGAACCTGATCTTTTCCATTTGTGACACAAGAACTCACAAGATTACAACTAAAATCTGCATTTTAACATTAATTTTAGCTGCATCCCAACTGTTTTAAATATTGTTGGCCAAAAAGATGTGGTGATGTCATCTGAACCCCAGCAGTGCCTACTGTCCCTTTTTTCTTATGTAGGTCATGCAATGAGAACAAAACCAAAAACAACAACAAAGTGCCATCCAGATCGGCTTAATTTGGTAGAGCAAGTCTGATTTGGCAAGGCCACACTGTTCCGACTGACTTGAGAAAAACAACAGATGAGCTGTAGTTTATGACAGAGCTCCCAAATGCTGCAGTGAAAACTCATTCACAAACAGCAGCAGTTTGTGACGTCATTAAAATCAATGAACCTGCAATTCAATTTAAACCAATGAACCCGTTATATGCATATGAACACTATGCATGTGCATGCATAATACATGAGAAGCAAACTCCTGCTGTTTTAATCAGAGCTATTCAATGTTGAGATTACAATGTCATTGTGTAGGTTGCAGACAATCATGGCACACTGCACTGATCCTCACATTATTCCTTTTCTTTGACAAATCTATGCTTACCCCAAAGCTTTCTGCTTTTATCTTCCCGATTACCATTTCTATTCCTCGTTTGATTGTATTGTTATTCTAGAAGATTAGCTTTGGTAACAGATGCATAAAATAGACGAGTAAATAACTGAGGGGATTACTTCCAGCAAGGTGACAATTCTATATCAAATCACTGGCCTAATTCACTGCAAACTATAGGCATGTTTTGGAGAGACAACAGGAGCTGTAATCTATAAAGAAAACGGACCAATTTCTGTTCAGATGATATGTTGGATAATGCAACAACAATGGGTATTGTACTTTGCAACCATACCGGAAGCTAAAACCAAACAAAAGTTAATGCTACAAGTGCACGCTATGGCAAACATATACAAAAAGTGTAATACCAAAGGCTTAAGACACTTGCTGTGATCAGCTGCTTCTCCTCTGACTGCATGTACATGATAGCCACGTGAGCTCTATTCAAATTACGCAGAGCTATAAAAACAAAGACTGTCCTAAGAGACAGGATAAGGCTTGAGGTGAGGTGCTCTCATGTGAGCGAGCCTGAGAGCTCCTGTGCTGGAGGGGATTGGCTCTCACTGAGCAGAGGAGCAGGCCGATAGTCTCCCGCAGGGCTACACACTCAACTGCCAAGAGACATGGACCAAAAACCACACGCTCTGAATACAAACACACAGACCCGTGGCAACACCCTGCTGTGGTGAATACCTATATCAGCAGGTGAATCATAATGGAAATACTAAATTAGGACTGCACAATCACAGTAAAATCAAAATTGCAATTTAACTTGGCACAGTTATCAATTCACATAGACTGCAATTATTTTAGATAGTAGAATGAACACTAAAGAAAAAAAAAAAGTCAAGATGTAGCCCAAGTTAAGACTTCTATACAAATATGTTCTAGATTTTACAGGATTGTTTATTTTACTCTTCTCTCAAATGGGAAAAAACAAACAAAAAAAACCCACACATCACAAATCACGGGTAGCCATAAGACACTAGGAGGATGAATAACCACCCATGAAAACATAAGAGCATCCTTCCAATGTCACGCTTGTTTATTTTAAATGCATAGTCCCTTCATCTCTCCTCCACTTCTGACAATACTTATTGGACTCCAATCCCAAGGCTGTACTCAGTAAGGAAGTATACTTGATTAATGTTTCTCATTTTAAATCCTTACATCCGGCTGGCTACTCTCCCACCCACACAATGTGCTCGTGGGGTAACAGAGTCCAACTGATGAGGCAGCCCTACAACAATTACTGTTTGTCTCACTATAGATCTCTTAACAATGAATACGCACCATCAAGGACACTTCTGGGTGATTAGTTCTTCCGCTCTCAGTTTCTGATTATTTTAATCCATGCCACTTGATGTGATTCAATGGCACTTCGCAGCCAGTGTAGCACTGAAAAATCCCGTACACCTCTTCTGAGTCAGCACTAATTAAAAACAGTGGCTTTAATATAGTGTTTGTTTGAATGTTCAGCTGGGTTACATTACAAAAATAAAATCACTTTTTCTGATCTGATTTTGAAAATAAATAAAAAAATGCTTTCAGCATTTCCTGAACTTAAACAATGCAGGCTTTGAATACTTGCCATTCAAGTCTCTGTAATCCCACTTGCCATTTAACACGTAAATAGTAAATTTCTTCCTCCAAAGTCTGAATTCTGCACCAAACCACATTTACAGAGGATTGGCTGTAAACCCCTACATTTCTTTGAACAACCCTACTGTGTTTTACGTTATACTTTACCCTTAGCCATTTGAAATTTGGCACGGCCTGGATATTTAATCTAGGTGTTATTACATTTAACACTGCAATTGAATTTTGAATGTAGCCCAGACGGATTGAGTGGTTCAACTAAAAGTGCGAGAGTGTTAAAGTGATATGACTGAGGAGACGTCCCCAGAGTCTCATTAACAAACCACAGATGGAGATGTGCCCTGCTCTCTCATCATGGGCTCCATTAGTTTCACTCACAAATTCAAAGACAAGTTGATTAAAATGGACCTAAAGAAAAATGTTAATCTTAAATAGGATTACACTGAATAATATAACAATCCTTGTTCAGCCTTGGGTATTCAGGCATTTTAATGAATCCACATAAATTTAAGAGGTCAAAATATAATACAAAATAGAGCTGTACAATTAAACATTTAAAATATTCTATAAGCTTAATACTCTGATTCAGTTACAATGTTGTAGTAAAAAAAATACAATCAATTACCTTCTGTTCAGAATGGTATGTGCACACCTTCTGCCACTCAAAACTTGTGTCAAAAGTGTCTTAAAACATTACTAATAAAATATGTTTGGTCAATACTTTTTCTACAGGTAAAATTTGACAGTATAGATTTTTTTTAATAACTGTAATATAATTTATGAGTCAAATAAGCGAGATTATAATTTTTGCCATAATCGAGCAGCCCCCAAAACAAAATCCTGTTTTATTGTGTGCCAATTTAATATTAAACAAAAAAGCACAAATCACCTGAAGCATCAAATTTATACCCTGAACGTAAACTGTACTTTAATGAGTGCTTGATGACTAAACACTCAGCAAAAATGTACATAATCACATAATCAACAGCTACTTTCTTCCTGTGATTTCTTTGCATATTTGTGAATTTGTTGAGAATTAGAACCATGATTTGATTTGAAATGTACACCGGACGAGAGACAAGGTTAAATGAAGTGAGCAGCTGCCAATGTTTGCCGTAATCTGATCTGCGTGTGCCCATTAAATTAATCTCTCTAAATGAGTAAGGCTAATGATGTGTACTGATAACAAACCCTCTTGGAGTTACTGTAGAAAGTAAGAGGGAAATATTTTACATTTGGCAATACTTTCCCTGTGTTCAGCACTTGGTGGAACTAGCTTAGTGCACACACTCAGGTCGACGTAAAACAGCATTCACTCAGAAAGCGGTCCACTTGGGCCAGTGTGAATTCAAGAATCGCATTATGATTAGCAGTAAATAGCCACTCCTACAGCACTTGAAACAGGAGGTCTCAGAGCGGCTCCACCCGCACTCTGGAGTGAGGCGAATGTGGTGTGAATGAGGCCAACCTCGGGTTACGTGACACAGTCGGCGGTTCAAATAAAAGTCCTTGGAACTGGTAAAAAGTGATAGGACCATGTATATTTGTATGAATGGGCACTGCTGAGCTGCCGTTTGACATGCTCATCTGACAAGGAAATTTGGATCAACTTAATATCAGCGACACATCTCTTCCTGCCTCTGTCTGTGCAGGTGAGCCTGGGTCTGCCAGCGTGTATATTCCACAGTGTATTTATCCACAGGTGAAAGAAAAGACTATGGCGTATAGCGACATGGAAGTGAGAATGTACGAACATATTCACAGGGCCCTGTCCGCTTGAAGCACGTTGTCATGGAAATACATTTGGCGATCAGATGATGGCCTCTCACATGGTGCAGGGTTTGGGGTGAATAATGCGTGGTGCAAGTGAACAAGACCGACCCAAAAGTAAACACAGCAAAAAAAATCTCACTGAACAATAAAACAAACGTCTATACAAACACTATTGAGGATTGTATCAATATGCATCGAGTTTAAAATCAATTTACGTTAGCTACAACTAAGTAAATAGGTCTACTTTAAAAATTACACAACAGATCAGAATTAAACCTTCAGTCAGAGCAATTTAAAACATAGCTATATAACGTGATTATAAATGTGCCGTTTGTGGGGAAAGTCATAATCTCTTCTTTTCTCTTCACTCATGGAATCTGAGATTTTAATCCGCACTACACACAGTAAAGATTACAGGCCAGGGGTCAAACCCATTCAGGCTGGGGCTAAAATAGTGGTCAAAAAATAGAACAAGGATGTACAATTTGAAGTTAAAGCCTTTATAAGGGTGGAAAAGTTGCGGAGTGTCATGTTTCCAGGGAGTTGTAAGTATCTCTGCAAGTATCTATAAAAATATTAAAATGTGAGCATAACACTAGTGAAATGAGTATAACAAATATAACAAAAATTAACTGCATTACATTATGTGCTTATACTCAATACCTGTAAGGTTGAAAATTTATTGAATATTGCATTATCCATCAGTCAATCAATCAATTCAGGATTCTGATTCTTGATGTGTCAATGGGGAAAACGCTTGAGCCACCTAGCCTATGGAAGATCATGGTATGTGACTGAGGGAGGAATGGTGGTTAGAAGAACATGAAAAAAACAACTAAGTGTCTAAAATAAAACTACAGACAAAATGAACACATGATTACAGGTATCAAAAAATGTATAATCACAATTGTTGCTTTGGAGATGTATTCAATATTCAAGATGTATTCTATTCACGTTTGCACAATACTTGAACGTCAAGCATTTAAGTTTTGTCAATGCCCATACAATATGAACAGAATAAAGGCAAATAATTTCTCATTCAATTCAGAAAAAAAAAACAAAAAACAAAAAAAACAAAACACTTTCTATTACTACACTCCTACACTGGTTTTGTGAGCATATCTAGATTTGGCCTAAATATAAAAATGAACTATAGCGATAGTATGCAGCATGAATAGTAAACGTATCCACGTTTCGCTCTCTGCACACACCTCCACAGGGAGACGAGACAGAGAGCTGTTGTGTGCGGGCCATGAATCAGCTCTTGGAGACGAGTTGCTGACTTTTACATTTGAGGAGGCCCACACTGGAATCTAGGTTACACTGCACTTAACCACTGAAGCTCTGTGAAAGACACCTTTGTTTGACAGGTTTTATAGTTGATTTCACACAAAAACAAAGCTGCTTTTAAAAATCAACAATGTTTTTACTATTTAACGAAATATTTAATTCATGGGCATCCCTAAAACAATCCACTGACACAGCCATCACTTTTAATCATTGAGTTCAGAGACATGTTTTAGCATTTTTAAGTGAAGGTATAAAAATATCTCAAGTCTGACATTGTTTTAATATGCTATTACTATTGGCAACATAGTCTTTGATTTTAGAGTGGAGCATAGAGCTGAGCGATTTTGGAAATATTTCTAAAAACTTGCTAAAATTGCTAACCTATTACTAGGAGAAAATTATGTTACATAAATAATTGCAGTGTTTCCAAATTGCTAATTTTATGTGACACTAACCGACTGAGAAAGCAGCACAAGAACGTGAAGCAATTACAAATGTGAGGGTTGGAGTTTCCAGTGGCACATACTCATTTTAGTAAACCCCTGTTCTCTTTGAACTGTCTCAAACTTCTAAGGGACAAGGGCTGCACCAAATGTTGACAGTTCGCTAAAATAATGTTTGCTCGCTAACTGTAATAATTGGCAATGAACAAGCCAAAGAAACCAAGGACTGTATTTGTGTGTGCGTGTGTCTTATTTGATTGGCGGATTACTCGTGCGTCGTCTAATCCTTCCAGAGTTACTTACACACTGATTGGTGGGGTGCATATTAGCTCATCCTAATGCAAAAGCGAGTGAGATTGAGAAGCACTTACACCTAAAGATTGCTGGTACTGTTACTAGAAGTTATTAGAAGAATTTCATTACCAAATTTTCCCCTCATATTGATCTATCACAATTTTTTCAAAACAAACGGAGCTATCAATCTTGATTTCAGACTTTTCATCACTGTCATTTAACACGAAAAAATTATCCAAACAACATGCTTTTACAGACAAAGGATTGGCTGTAGACTGCTCAATTAAAATAAGCTAAGATGAGCATTGACAAATTGAAACTATTGGGTCTCAAATAATCTAAATACTGTGTAAAACGTAATATTTCAACTGTTATCAAATTATCATTTACTACATCCATCATTAACCACACTACCACAAGGGTCATTAATTCAACCATTGAACAGAGACAGAAAGATTCCACCAGTTGCCCCTGACAACAGATGTGATTGAGTAAAGCCATTGTAACAACCACTGAGGCGAGCTGCACATCTGTCAGTGCCCATTCAACATTTCATTGGGTCTCATGGGCACTACATTGGTCTCATGTATAGAAAGAGCTCTGCGAAGAAACAGGATTATTGTAAAATGGATATGTCACGTTTAAATGAACACATGCAGTACAACAATATAGCTAACTGCTATCAAGTTAGGGTTACATCATGAAAATAAATGAATGCAATTAGTAAACTAAAATGTGTAATCACAGCAGACAAGTACAAGTGCATTAAGGGCACAGTAAAAATGATTGTGTGATAACATGTAAGACCCAGACAGGACTACTTGTGTAAAAATGACTGTGACTCAAAATCTGTCAGGTTTGTGTTCATGAAAGCAATTTTAAAGCATCATGTTTTGTTTTCATGGATACTAAAAAGCTAAAAAGAAAATATGGGTGACGTAAGCGTTGCTTTGGTTATTGCAATTTAACACTAGTGACATTTATCCCGTTTTATATTAACGGTAGAGGTCAGAAAAAGAGCAAGAACCACCTTTGATCACATTTATCTGAAGTCTGGCTCATGCTGCTTTAGAAAGACGTATATACGCTCTATCCAGGAAGACAAGCTTGATCTTAAGCAGTCATTTCTCTTATATCAGCATGCGTCCGACAAATGAACGCATTATGTAAACAGAAACAGAGACAGCCAGAAGGCAAAGCAAAAACAATGGCTCATTTATTTTTTACCCAAAAGACATAGACAAACACCCAACACAACAGGCAGTCCTAAAGAAAATATCTTTTTTAAATTGATCTAATGATAGGCCTATGCATTAATTATACACCATCTCAATTACACCATAACCCCACACCAACTTAGGCTCGTGATCTTAAGGCACAGATCTGTATTGATGTTTTGGGAGGATGAGCACTGAGCTCTAGCTTGGGTGAACAAATCCATTTTCAGTTTTCCAAATCAAATGAAACGGTGTAATCTGCATGTAAACCTGACAATACAAAAATCATGTAGTGATCTTTAATTCAATTCAGTTTCAATTAAATTTATTTTTGTGAAGCCCAAAATTACAACAACAGTTGCCTCTTAGGGCTGAACATGAGAATTAATTTGACCAACAAAAAGTTAGAAAATCAACAATGAAAGAGAAAACAAGAAAACAAGCAAATGTATAACTGTCCCAGAACATTCCCTGTCCTTAGACCCTCCTTCTCAGCAAGGAAAAACAAAAAAATCCCATATAATAGAAATATTAATATAATATTACTATTATTAAAATATTCTCCTCTGTGTTCATGTACATGCAAATGTGAGATAGTTTAAGTTTTGGTGAATGAATTAGATTCTGAAATTAAGTTGTGCAACTGCTTGTCTTTAGCGCCATTCTACATCAATAAACTATTATAACTTATGACCATATACAAATGCATAGCCAATATCCTTAACCAGTAACAAAGCTGCATTCTGTGGGTGTATTAGCAAACGTATGATCTTTGCTCCCTGAGCCACTCCTGGTTGCCTTTTTTCATGAAAGATCAAGTATCCTTGAACAACAAGCTTTCAGTTATGTATAATACATTGGTCAATGATAAATAATAAAATATGTTTACAATGGCCTACTTCAACGCAAAGAAAAAAAAAATGTGCACCAAAATAACACGTAGGATTCATCTGAGACTGGACAAAGTAACGCACCTGAAGTGGATGCATGTTGTTTTTTAAATTCAAACACACCCTTTCTTGTCGTCACCTGTACATGTGTCCCAATGTACCCTGACAGCATTTGTGCATGTGGGAGTTAGCTGGCAGACCCTTTATGGATTATTGCAAGTCAAGCAGCAATACTGAGTAATAATAAGGAGCAATTTTGTACAGTCAGATGTCACATTATCTCCCATCAAACTAGCCTCACCCCCATTTTACAAAATCTGATACAAAAATGTGTAGCAGCTTTTTTTCACTTTGAATGTGCAGACAACACAACAGCACATTATAAATGCATGTCCATCGTAAGTACAGGATGTATGATTGGGGTTTAATGTAATTGGAATGCATGGAATTTGCAGTGTATTACTCTCTAGGGCTCTGTGAAGAGACATCCAACAGTGATTAGGCAGACAGTAACTACACCTAAGAAGACAAAATAGATCAGAATGATAAAAACATTGAGCACAAGACCTGGACAAACCTGCTCCACAAGAGCCATTGGCCATGGGCACAAAATGTGCTTAGCCAACACAACAGTGGGCATGAGGTCTGTGATAAAAAGTCAACATCATAAAAGGTCATGACAAAGAGACAAACATAAGGAGGACTACTAAAGTCAGGACAGACATTCATTTGAAAATATTGTCATTCTTTAGGATATGACAACTTTCTGTATGTTACCTTCATAGTACATTCTGCAGATATATCCTTGACAAAAGTATGATGCATAGTTAAGCAGAACATGTGGGGCGGTAGAATCATTACAGATTGGCCTACAAAACCATGAAAGTCTAATAAGATCTTCTTACTATATTTATTCTTATTATACTTCGTTCTTATTATAGATCCATGAACAAAAAAAAAACAGAAGGTAGATAATACAAGAACCTCTCATACTGATATTGTGCATTTTAAAATGGCATTAGATTATGATTTCAGGTCGTTCAGGTTGAAAATGTAGGATCTGTGACTGAGTACACCAAAACAAGTTGAGACTCGTTCGCCAAATATACCAGCCCAGCTGTTTTCTGTTTTCAATTTCAAATAGGATTTACATGGCTGGACATTTTATCTTGTCAACTTTTGGTTTACGTCACAACATTTTCTCACGTCTAATTATATGAGTGCATTTTACCTTGACCAGGCAGGACCAGACTTGGACCACAACAGAACAATGCAATGTTTAGAGACGTCTCCCTGCAAACCGGAGGGCTGGCCATCCAAAAAAAAAAGGTCTCAAAATGCGTATTTACCATTTTTGGTCCTATATGGGCGCGTGTCCTCACTTCTGATGAAACTTTCCTTTGCAGAAGCAATGCCAATAGTGGACATATTCAAATTGGACCTGTCGTTTCGCGGTCCTCGCGCGGATCGTTGTTGTTTGCGACAGAAACACTAACCACAGCAGCCCGCATGCAGCCTCCTCTACTGCGGATTCAACAGGCGAGAGAGAGAGCCTAGACAGGGCGACAACGAACCGGCTCTGTGCACCACTCCAGTCGCCCCTCCAGGCCCATACCCCGCCACCGTAGTCTCACCGTCTCCGGCAGAGCCAGCAGCAATGTGTGAGTAAGCCCCGCCCACGTGTGTATTCACGGGGAGGGGCTGTGAGGGAAATCGAGTACACCCACAAACACCTAGATTATAATAATTTATTAAGACTCAGTCAATTCTTTCACCAATGTTTTATCTTTATTGTCATTTAGTCGACAAATCGATTGATGGCGTTTTAGTCAATCCATGTTTTATAAATTAACTTTTTAAGGATTAATATATGCACAACAGCAGAAAGGAGCAAGCATGGAGTGATGATTAAGATGTTGTTTACTAGAGGTGTGCCAGGTCATGTCTTTAATCGACCAAGGGTTATTATATGGAGCTCTCTGTGACTTGCATTCTTACATTTTTTCAAAGGTAGCCTGCTACAATCACAAGCATCAGCATATAAAGCACATTCTCAGTGGATGAACCAGCCAATCTGCACAATGTTGCCACATGCCAAATTTCACCTCATGTTGCAGCCATGGGTTGAATAAAAGCAAAGGAAAATTAATTCTAACCACAAACAAATCTATGTTTGAAAAATGTGCTTGACGCTGCCTGGCATTTTTATTATAGCCTATTCCTCATGTCTCAGGGTAGCCTACAAATTTATGGAGTCCCTTCTTTTTATGTTCAGGGGGATCACAGCAATAACTGAGTAAAATGGAAAATCATCCCATTGCCATATCCCAAGTGAAAGCTTAGATCTATTGTACCACAAAGCTGTTTGTGCCATGAATGATTTAAAGACACAGCGGGTCTACTGTGGCCTGAGTTATAAAAAAAACTAATTAGTGCAGTTACAGGCTCTGTCACATGAGCTGCCGATACTGTCCAGGCGCACATCAAGTATTTATCTTCCCTTTATAACTCAGCTGCCTTCTGCACGGTTCCTTGGCTTCACATAAAACACCAGGACCACCTTTGTCCTCTGTCCATCTTGCATTTGAGCGTGTTCTTCTGCTTCACACTGACCTGTATCCTGTTATAGTACTCGGAATGAGTCAGCCAACTGTTCATCATTGTGACACAGGAGTGTGTGCTGACAGGTTTGCAACTACAATGAAGAGCCGATAGTTCAGTCTACAAGCAAGAGAATCGCCTCTGGCACAGAGGCTGCCTGTAAGGTCATGGACAGAGTTATTGAAATTTGAATTGGATCCAGACTGATCAAGTCATTTTCCATGGTATATTTAAAAGTACTGTCACGTACAAGCTCAGCAATATACCCGCTTGCAAAGCTCTCAGCTGTGTGTCCCCAAATAGACTTTGAGTTCATTTGCTTGAAATATTGAGCTGTGTTAAATGTGACATTTAATTACGACCATTTTAGAACTTTGATTGTGAACAGACATTGATTTGTTTAAGTAAGTGCACAACAAATGACTAATGAGTGTTGTTGATGGCACGACACTGAAATACTGAATGTTCCTTTTCTGTTTTCACAAAGCTTTACTAGGACATCCATTAGGTGCTATTAGCAATCACTACTTTTGAAGTGACCAAACAGAATATAGATGCAATAGCCGACAAACCATGATTATGTTACAAAAAAATCATATAAAATTTAAATGCATGCATCTTTACCCAAATATGGAACTTTAAACGACATGGTTGTTTGCTCCATCCAGTCAGTATGAACATACTATCTTAGAGTGGGTAGGGTGATTAAATTTCAAAATTTAAAACTGGGACACACTCGATCGAGGTGGCTGGTAATAATAAAAGCATGTAATTAAGAACATTGTTAAGCACTTTTCTCCATTTTTCTCCCATTCTCAACTCACTTTTGAATTAGTAAATAACATGAGAGACTTCTGTCATTGCAACTGAGTGCACTTTTTGGCCTTTTGATGATTTTAAAGCAGAGTTTTCTGTATTTGAACAAAAATATTTGACAATACATTATACACACCCTTTGTACTATTGGCAAGAAACAAATAGGTTAAAAAATAGGGACACTAGGGTCTTTTCTTGTATAAATAATATATATAGTAATAGGGACGTCAGATCACCCTACAATGGGGGATAATGTCAGGACATTCAGGAACATTTCTACAATATCAGAAAAGTATTACTTGATTACAATGAAATGTCGCCACAATTTTGAACTGTAATACACTGTATAGTCAAATTTTCCATTAGCACATCTAACTTGATCTACAATGTAAAACAGAATGTATGTTTTCAGGGTGTCCAAGTTGTGTGTATATAAAATATAAACACATGGTTAATCACAGCATTGTTCTCTAGTCCCACCACTAACATTTGTGTTCTGTATGGACATCCTGCTTGACTTCCTGTCTCTGTCCCTGCAATGGCGCAAGTCTGACCCCATAAACATGGGGGAGACATCCAGAAAAGTGATCACAGTGGACAGGCTTGGCAAAGGGTGGGGCTAACTGTTGGGGGAGCATGACGGATCGGGGCATTCTAGGGAGGCGTTGGACTGCTTGGCTAGGACATTACAGGCCCAACTGTTTACACTGTGTTTTGATAACACAAATATAGAGTAATGTCAAGTATAAATTACACATAGCTCTTCATATATAACTTTTAACCACAGAGTTTAGACAAGAGATTCTGTGGCTACATATCTGTGTGAGAAGAAGAGCCTTGTGCTTTCTCATTTCCTTTTTCCAACTGAGATAGCACAAAAGCACAGACAAGGCTATCTGACAGGCTATCAAAATTGTGATGGAAATTACACAAGCCATTGTATCTAGTCTACCTCTCGTTGGCCGCTTGATAACAGCTGTAACAAATTCATGATTTATTGTAAAATTTATATTTAATAAGACATTACAAAGTCATGTATATGTGACAATGTTTTTGTCCTCAGCTATAACATTCTCTTATGGGAAACCTGTGTTTACTTTCAGGACAAACAACCATAAAATCTATGGTAAGCATCTGCTGTTGACTCCGCCACACAAGAACAAGGACAAAAACATCTGTCTAAGTTTAGCAACAGTGAGGTTATGTATTATGAGATGTTATAACCATGTTATAAAAACTCATCTTTTATACAGCCCCTTTGTTCTTACAGAGGTTTTCTTATTTCTGCAGCTCAGAACAATCTCTAAAACTCCCTATAAACCCACACAACCTTTGTCATATGTCTGCACAGCCCTTTTCACCAAAAATGAAAAAGGTGGCTTCAGGGGTGACTAAACATTGACATGCCCATTATTTCAGTGTCTTGAGGGAACTAAATCAGTTGGTCAGATGAATGGGAATACTGCTGAAAAAATAAAGAGGACGGAGCGACTGGCCACAATTTTTATTTAAGACTTAAACTGTGTGTTTTTATGTCTGTGTGTTTCTGAGGCATTTAAAAAAAAAATAATAATAATAGTAAATAAGTAATTGGCGGAGATGTGACTTAATTTGTTTCCTTCGATATGACAATGTTGTACACCATGTACATTTTCTGGCAGGGGGTCGCCAACCTGATTGTTTTTATAAGATCTTATAGCTTTGCCTAGCTCCACAGTATGGCACCTAGCTTATAGCTTATGTAATTTCAGAGAGACAAGCAGGTGATGCCACAAGGCAGACAGATGAGGTTAACATTCCAGGCAAAGCTATGACATCTCCGTGAACACAAGCAGGTAGCAATGAGTAGACAGAAAAGTTACATAGTGCACCTTAAGCCTGTGTATACAACATATGGAGGTAAGGTAAGGCTTTCAGAGAGGACAGCAGAGACCTGACCGTACTGGAGGCCCTTTGAACTGAATATCTGAGAGGTCACACCTTCAAAGTGTCTGTGTGGTGGGAGTGGAACATAAAGCAGTACTAGCTGCACTTTATGTCTCATCTCCCGACACAGCACATCCTCTCACAACCTTTTCTCGTGACATTTTAGCCCCTTTGTCTTTGTCAAAGTGGTTTGTTTTCAGAGGTGTGAAAAGATTAAGATTAGCACTCAAAGGTGTAACATAAAAAAAGAGGTCAGATCGAACATGCTTTCTTTCAAACAACTGTTATTTGTAATAGCTATAAACTGACAACACAAGTATCAACAAGTTGCAGTTCCCCAAACAGGTGAAATAACTCACATTACAACAAATCTTCTCATCTTTCAACATTTGCCTTTGTCTAATTTACAGTTTAACAAGTTACACTGCTAGACTATATATAATTTAGTAATTAAACAACAACAGACATTTGTGCTTTTTGTCTTCAGAGCTGAGGCTAGAGGCTACTGACCCAGACAAGGTCATATGCAAATATAAGAGCTGCTCATGTGCATTTTACCAAGACCAAATATAACCTAGATGCGCTTCAGACTGCGCTCTCAAAAAGAGTCTCTAAATGCAATGGTCATACAATACAGAAAAACACTATAAAATTATTTCATTTAAGCTCAATATATCTACTAAAACAAACCATACATTTGAAATAACCTTTCCTGATCCATTTTGGGTGGAAATAGCCTCGCCAAATGTCATTTAGAATTGGAGGGGGGGAGATTTAATGTAATGGACATCTAATTATTCTCCACTGAATAAAAGCAGTTGGGCATCAGTCTGAACAAAATGTCTTCTATCCCATCTGTTGTTGCTATGGTGACAAATTAAGGAGTTAATTTGAATGATGACAAATGTGTGATGACTTCAGGAAGACCCTAGTTTAGAGTGTCTAAGTGTTTTGTATGTGTGTGCTGGGAACGGTCATTATCATTATAGAAAATTACACAAGTGCAGATACACAAGTATAGCTCAAATTAAACATGTGACGTGATCAGAAAGATATAATCATGTTTAAGTTTAGTGTACCTCTCATAAAAACATGAAAGATGAGAAATGTAGGGTTTACTGAAGTGCTGATTTAAATTGCACAAAAAGCACAAAACTAAAAACTAAACCAAATAAACGTATCTTAGTATGACAAAGGTGCGGTAAGCTTGAACTAAAATATTGCAAACAGGGTTGTCGAAACAGTATTGATATCCAGATACTAACTGATACTGATAAAACCTCATAGATATGATAAAGTTGGAGCTTTCCTGAATAGTTTTAGAGTGGTCTTTATCTAGATCAGAACTAGTATAAGATCATATGGTAATAATATAGTATCATTATTTTGGCCATTATGTTGAAAATTACAGTCTATAGGCCTGCCCACTTTTTCAAACTGCGGTATTTGGATAGTGGATATTCGATATTAAGCCTCTCCCTTGATATCCAAATCCAGTTTGAAATATTAGTATTGTGACATCAGTACATGACGTCTATATCAACATCTACTTTTTGCTAACAACCTTAGTTAGGTCTAATGTGGAAAAGTCCAGAGGATTTTGCAAATCTAGCTATGCCTGACATAAGCACAGATGGGAATTGTAGAATTTTTTTTCAATGTGAACTAGAGAGCAAAATTCTGAGAAAACGGGGAATAAAAGGGGAATAATGCAGCCACCACAATAATCAAATTCATTTCAAAAATGCATGCCCAAAGTGGCATAAGGCAAAAAGCTGCAGGGCATCTCTCCTATCTTTTATACAGGCTCACAGTATGCTTTATATTCAAGAAGCAGAAGAGTGCTACAAGTGTTTCTTGCTCAGTCCTTGGAGGAAGATGCACTCACTGGGGAACCATATTAAAGCAATGTCCTGCTGCCGTTTCCTTGTTGACTGACTTCTTTTTTGTGGCCGAAAGAGCTTGGCTTAGTTGACAGGAAGAAACCCATTATATTGAATTGGTTACATAAGAGCATTTTAAAAACATTGTGTTATGTGGTTAGGCAACAAACTCAAACAAAATCAAGTGTGTCAGAAGAGCAACTCAAAGAAAAACCTCAAGGGTGAAATCCAGCAATTTAAATAAAACCTGGTGCATGAGAGTGGAAAATGGTGATGTCATTTAAAGATGAAGCCATAAAGAATTGGCTTTTCTGCGCACAGTCAAAGGCTTATGACGTACATTCCTCACATATTACTAGAGTACCCAGACCAATCACTTCCAGCTAAAAACTTGAGACAAGACATGGTGAAACCTGTCTTGCTCTAGTAAACTGTAGACACAGAAATACAATACAACCGTTGCTACACAAAAAAACAATTGCCCAGATAAAATTACACAAATCACATTTGCCAGGTACATACATGCAAAACCAATGGTGACACATGCACTGCAATTCATTGCAGACACACGTAGAGAGAGACACACGGCTAGGTTCAAAAGGGCAACAATACACTCGATCATTGCATCTGACCCAGATAAATATCCATTCATACAAAACTCTTGCACACGCTTGGTGAATTACCAGGTGTAAAATAGAGCAACTTTTCAAAACACAACTCTACCTCTGTGACATAGATGAGAGGGATAGCGCTGTAGTTCTTCCTCATGCCTTCTCCTCCTCAGCCGGTGGTCAAAGTGCATGCCACACCACCAGCTCCAGAGAAAGCTCTGCTCTTCTTTGAACCTTAAGCCTGTCTAGTCATGAGAATACCTTGTGAAATCTTTACTTCCTGTGCTGACAGATACTGAATTAGTCTCCAACCACCAGATCTCTGTGTTGCTCCACACCTTGTCGTACACTGGCTTCATACTGAGACGCTATACCTCTTGCACTTCACTGGTGGGCAAAATACCACCTTAAAAGGCATGAAGGAGTCCTTGCAGGAATTTTCTGATCCCTATCAGGCACCATCCACTTGCCCAGGCACACACTTTGCAACAGAAGCAAAAGGTTCAGCTGCCAATCAGGAGGGAGCAAAGTGAGAAATGGGTTTGGACAGGGGTTGAGGAGGAGAGGGCTAAAAGGAGTGAATCAGAATAATGTTGAGTTAGAATGAGGAGCTGGTGCTGAATGCCATGAGGATAGATACCAGTAATGTACACAGCCACTGTATGTTTATGTGGCATAGCAGGACTTATCACTGATAAGTAAGCAGTAGTACAGTGACAAGCTTATAATGTAAATCAAAGGTCTTTTCCCCCATGTGTCTTATGTTTTAAACCAATGGTTCCAAAACCTTTTGTAGTCACATAACCCTTCAGACTTTGGATAACCAGTTGTGTACCCCCTTATTCTGATGCACTCAAAGAAAAATGTCTGGAAACTGAACACATAAATTCTGATAGTTAGAATATTTGTACATTTATTTAAGCATTTGCTTCACATTTAAAACGTTTAGGCTTGACTGAGAGGTCCAAATAAATAATACATAAATAATAAATACTTCTCACCTACCCTCTAAGTCACTCCTCGATGTGTACCCCTGGGAATAACCGTACCTTTTGAAGCCACAGTTTTAAACTGTTCCTCACAGTTAAGTATACTGCAAAATTTGAAATTTGAAATGCAATGCAACTGAAAATGTATGCTTTGACCATCAGGTGGTGCAACTTAAATTATTTTAAGTACCGTACGTTATTTCCACAAAAAAGTACCAAAGGAACTACCAATGATTCACTGTTTGAACAACTGTGACTTTGGGAATTCCAGTTTTATATCATCCAATAACATTATCACTTGTTACAGCTTTGGGACCTCAAAAGATGGAGAGCAAAAAATATATAAAACATAACATAACAGTGTAAAATGAATTAAGTTTTATGCAGCTAAAACCTGGACCAGTCTTCCCAATGATGTGAGACAGACATCTACTTTGACAATGTGGTGTGGCTGTTTTTTTTTTTTCCAGCACGGGACAAAGGATGAAAATTAGCACTGGCTATAATCCTGCATATTTACAGTTGTGGGATTCGTTCCCCATGCCTCTGTTCTTAATATGCATTGTCCCTTCATTAAATAATAAACAAACAATGTTTAAATCCAGGCTCTAGGCTTAAAACTCTTCGTCTGCACTCTTCTTATTATTTATTTGTTTTAATTTGTTTGTATTGCGATTTCAATGTCTCTAAAGCGTGTGTTAATATCTGTAAAGCACACTCAATTACTTTGTGTATGAATTGTGCTATACAAATAAAGTTGCCTTGCTTGATTAAAATTATTGGGTATTGATGGCAATTCAGAAACAACTGGAAATGCAGCTTAAATGTCCCAAGGCAATATCTCATTCAGAAAATACCAAACGCTGCTTTAAGCCACTTGGTCACAACATCAAGATGACCCTCTTTAATCTTCCTAGCTGGCATCACTAGTACACACAGCTCCCGCTTAAGTGCGCCCCTACCACGCAGCATCAGCAATCACAATAACAGACAAAAAGAAACTATGTGCTCTTAATGAGCGCAAGCAACATATTTATTAATCCAAACGTGTCAAATGAAAGGGTAGCTCGTTTTTATTAAAGTTTTTTTTTTTTTTTTTTTAATTGTGACTAAAATTGCCAAAAATATTCAAGTCATCTCCCCGAATTTCTGACAGAAAACACGAATATATAAAAGAGCGCCATCTAGTGGTTATGACAAGAAGTAGATATGAGTTTGGTGGAAACTTACATGAAAGCGCTTTTGTTTTTCCGTTCGCTCTATGCTTTCCCAAAGAGGAAGTATAGGTGCTATGGTGACCCTCCTCATTTAATACCCCAAAATCCTGAAACAGAAAGGGGAAAGACTTACAATGGTGTCCACACTTTTGACAGCAAAACAATGTGTCTAGTGAGAAGCAGGTCACCAAACGATTGACTAATGGCAATAGACATTTAATGTCTGTGTCAGTACAGTCATGTTAAGATAAGGTGAATACACGCAAGAAAGAAACATATTAAAATCTACTTACACACTCTTCTTTGTAGCAGTTCTATGCCAGCAGTGAGCACCAGTCCTGTTTGGTGACTCTGGGTTTGCTGTGAATCACTTTAACACATAGTTCTTATCCAATCAGCATGAGAAGACTTCTACACACCTTAATGTGAAATGCTGGTCACTACAAAGTTTCCTTTAGCTCAGCATAATCCTACATGATTAACACAGAGGTCTGTCACAGACACTGTGGTGTAAGATTACTGTAAAGTATACTGCAAAGCCTAAGCTACTGAGACAAGGCTGGCATTCTGCAAGTTTAAAAAAGAACTTGTACACAAAAAAAGCCCAAGAGGAGTCTTAAGATTAAAAATCAAAGTGACAGTTGGAGTTTGGATTTAGTTTCTAAAACTATAAACCAATAGTAGTAAAAATAAAACACGTTTAACTCAAATTACAATAGATATTTTATTTTGTATATGAACACTTTTGGCCATATAATATAAATTACAATGTTGAAAAGTGACAATTCCGTCCAGTATTACTGAGGTGTGGCTTTTGGAGGCACCCACTCGTGGATCTTCTTGCGTGTCGTCGGGTAAGGAACATATTGCTGTGGGGAACCACTCACATTGAACTGATGCACCTCAGCCAGGAACTTCTTAGGCTCAGGTGGGTGTGTGGTGGGAGGATCCTCGGTTATGCAGTGCAGCCAACGATGCCTAACATAAGAAACAATGTGATTCTTCTGATTGTTTCATTTCAACTAGGGCTGAACACTTTGGGAAAAATATTTAATTGTGATTTTTCTGACAAGTACTGCTAATGCAATTAGATTTGCAATGAGATTCTGTTCAAAGTTTGCATTTGAAATTGCACCTAGCTTAACTGACAAAAAGACTGACAAAGAATCGCATTTCAGAACATGCTAGTACAGATCTTAACAACAAGATTAGCAGTTTTTAAGCAGAATAAGATTTTGGAAGAAATTATTTAAAAATTGCAGCCATTGCAATATCTTAATTACATCAATTCAAATTTAAATTTCAATGACTGAGATTCATCTTGCAGCCCTCATTTCAACTAACAAAATACTTAATGTAAAACATTATAATTTGTATTACCACTCAGCTGGCACCATGCTCCCATCCACCTCCCATAGAGTTTTCTTTCCATTCATCTCAGTAGTGTAGATCACCCAGCGATGACGTCCTTAATAAAAGGATATTTATTGCTTAAAATGCATCGGTAGACTACAAATGTGTTATGTTTTTTTTTTTGTTTTGAGCATAATGTCAATAGTATGACTTTTTAAAGATATGCTTTTTTCTAATACTTAACATACATAAACATTTATTATTTTATTAATTGTAAACCGAAAATTTGCTTAACAATAGAAATTAGACCATTAACTTCCAGTTATTCCGAATCTATAAGCTACATGTGTTCATGGTTGCATTTCACCACGGGAAGCTTGCATTTTCATTTATTTGTTTTTATTTTGGAAAATGGGTATTATTTAACCCTTTGAGTAGGACCTACAGAAAGGCTGCAACCAACTATTATTTTGCAAATTGATTAATGTAGCAATTTTTCTTTTGATTATCTGAAATTTGATGAAGCCAAAGTGAAGCCTCTTGATGCCACCCTGATGGAGTACATTTACAAAATAAAATCTTTTTTTTTGTTTTGTTTGTTTGTTAATGAAAGACAGTGTTTCATCATTTATGTTATGTCTCTGTTTTTATTTTTGCTGCTGGACAAATGAATTTCCCTGGTCTGGGATTAATAAAGTATTTATCTATCTATCACTCATTTCTGTGTAATTACTCCAAACTCCACAAGTCAAGGGAGTAGGTATAAAGGATAGGTGAAAACTTAAATTTTCTGAGCACTCAAGCTCCACAAAGAGAACAATATAGGATGTCTCATATATGCATGAATCAGTCTAAATACAACTCTGACTAAAGCAGTGGTGGAAAATAAATACAAAGAAAAAAAAATACTATACTTAAGTACAATTTTTAGTCATCACTTTATTGTGTACTGTGGATTGAAATGTAGAAAGTAAATGCTTTCGATATGAAGGTTAGGTTTTAGCACATTCATGGTGACATCCTGCCTAAAGATATTAAGCTTAAGCCCAAGCTTTGAGCAAATAAAAAAATCATACTTAAAGTTAATTAAGAAATTGATTTAATTGCTGCAGTTCTCAAAATTAGTGTGAAACAGTCATTTACTTTATATTCTATCAAGTACATTTGGGATACTTTTAACAGAGGAAAATCGTTTTATGGGACACTGCTACTTGAGTTTTGTTTTTTTGCTCCTGTATCTGTAGCCCAACTTTATAAACGTAACACAATTGAGTGGCGTACTGTTCCACCAATGCAGCACATTATAACACTGTGACAAGCCAAAAAAATTTTGCAAAATATGTACTTTAAGAAAACTGAATGCTATGCGTAGAAGACAGACTGTAAATATGTGGATCTTTTTATTATTTTACTCACCAAAGAAGTAATGTTTCTTGTCTTCATAATATTTGTTCCCATATTTATCCATTCCTATCAGTGTTCCCGTTTTAATATCATTCACTCTGTAAAACAAACAAATATACGTGTTGCATAAATAAAACATGGCTTTAATGTTGAATGAAATGAATGTACGGAGAGCGCAATAATAGATACGTATGTTTATTAAACTACTTTACTTGTTTGGATCACACACTGTATATATATTTCTTTATACAGTCTTTGGTTGAGATTAGTTAGCATTACTGCTAAGATAATTTTAATAATGGAGGGTTATAGCCATTTATTCCACTTTTTAAAAAATATTTTACTAGACACCAAATAGTTCAACAATAAAGGTAGGTTTATTACCTAAAAAGCTGCAGCAGAAGTCCTTTAACTCCTCCATGACCTCCTATCTGCCCCAAAGCCCTTCGGACGAGGTTCGCATACTCCGCCATCTTTGCCGGAACTATTTCAATGACGGACCAATTTGCCTTAAAAAAAAGTCCGCTCAAAACCATGCTCAAAACATACTCTTTGAAACTTGAAATCATGTAAATGACGACGACAAAGAGACCATTTAATTATCATATTTTATTAAACTGTAACCTGACAGTTTACTCTGGAAAAAGGTTAATTTGTAATTACTGTAAAAATGTTTTACTTTACAACTGAGGGGAAGTCTGGCAACCCCTTTACAAGAAATAAAACAGCACGGCTATAAATCTATAAAGATGTAGTGCAAGAACTGATAGCCTCATCTATCTCAAACAACCATCCAAAAATGTAAAGCATAAATGTAAATGTGAGATGCTACCGATCAACACACAATTTGTTCCCATTGTTATGACATTAGAGAAAAAATTCTTCTTATTAACACTGTCAATCATGGTGCATTTTCTAAGGCAAAATTTTTCTATGTAATTACCAGTACTTTTTTCCACAACGAAAATGTCTAAATAATTTAACCCTGACCTCCAAAAAGTGGCAACAAAAACAGCATTAGTCTGATGCTATGTTTCTCACTGTAGCTCTTTCATGTACACCGTTAGTCAATGCAAATAATGAATTGACCTGTATTGCATATACTACATGTTTACATTAATTGCAGCGGTTCCAGTTTTCACCAGGAAGGCAACGTAAGTAAAGAAAAAAAAAAAAAATCTCTAACCGAGATATCACCCTGCACAATAAGATATGCCTAATATTCACAGTAAAAATTTAATCCACAGACAATTATAAGTGATTTTTGCATTAAAAATACCTTTCTGTGGTGAAAAAAGTTATTCAGTAAAAACAAATACCAACTATAAAATACTAGCTGAAAAGTTGTAGGCCCTTTTTTTTTTTATTACTTAACTTCTTTCTTTGCAGAATTTATGCACACTATTTTGACCATTCCTGTAAATAAAAAGAAAATGTTTTATCTAGGAATGAGCAAACTATTGTGTTTTGTGGCAATTCAATTTTAGCTTATTAACATTAACATAATTTCCCATTATTTTGCCTGTTCTTTGACACTTACACAAACTTTCTTTTGAATATGAACTTACAATCTTGTATCTTGGCCTCAATCTTGACAGAAAGTCATAGCCACATTCTGCAGTGCATTACTTGCCTCCCCACCATATTATGGAGTGTTTTTGCTTTAAGTACATAGGCTGGAGTCCACCTGAGTTTAGTATGGGTTTTCCACTTCTTCAGACTCATCTTGGATGTTATTCTTCAAGTATCATTGCCTCTTGAAATGCCTCAATCCATCTAAACATAAATCAACAGCACAATTAGCATATTCATATGTAGCACCTTGACTTAGGTATTGGTTTTCCCGTATTACCTTTGTGCAGTTGGTATGTCATCTGCTTTAAAGATGTAAAATAGTGTGTTTTTGTGATACAGCTTAAACTGTAACTTCTGTGCAGGTCCATTTTTCTCTTCTCGCAGAAAGAAGCCTAACAAAGGCTGACTTTCCAATGCGGCAACATCCTGCAATATAGATCGATTTCAGACAAATATAACACAATAATGGAATCAAAAAATTAAGATCACTATACCTCACTGGCTGCATAGGTGTAGAGGACTTTATCCTTGATAACAAACCAGAGCCTTTTCCACTGCTTCTTGTTACCTTTAGATCTGTTTAAGTAGCCACTCATTGATGAGTTTTCTGTATTAGCTGAAACCTGGGATCCAACAGAGGAAAGTATTGCGAAAGATGTCTTTTTTATACTTAAGATGCACATTATTACAAAGTCAAACCTCTTTTAGTGCAGCAGGAATCTTCTTCTGTTTCCTAGTGAAGGAAAAAGCTCCAGCTTTGATTGGGGATATTGATGCTGATGCACAACGATCTTCTAAAGATAACAAGCCAAGTATTGTTTTTAAACATCCAGTATACATGGTCTTCATCATAAAGTCAGTGTGAAACCAACCACTTACTGTTTTCTTGTAATATAGAAAAGCATTGGTCACAAACACGTGCAGGCTGGTTCTTCAAATACTCCAGATAGTACTTATTAGTGGAGCAAGCCTGACATACCACCTTTCACACAGAAATACAGTCATGAGATATCTCAGTGTGTATTACATAGTATTTACTTCATATGTTACACACCTTGCCACAGGCTCGGCAGTGATGTCTTCTCCAGGTAAGAGTGAACTCACAAGTACATATCATGCACATTGTTGCCCGCAGGTCCGGGATCCAAATGGGAGCTTTTGAACCCAGTGGAGCCCCATTGTCTACAGTTTCCTCGGCCTTAGTACAGACGGAAAAAAACTATAGCTTTTGAAGTGTTTCATTCATATTTAGAAATAAAGTCAACAGCATTTTATTTTCATGGATATTATACAAAAATACATTAAAAAAAAACATTAGTAATGAGTATAATTTGGTGTTTAACAGAAACGTGTGTTGTACCTCCTCCTGGCTACGACTTGATATGAATGTTATTTTCTTCTTGGTGTAATCATCTATTGCTGTGGCAATAGCCTCCAACCACTCATCTCTTTCTGAGGCTGAGCTAAAACAACATTATATGAAAAATGAATTGTAGATAAATAATTCAAATTAAATGACATTTTTTTGACCAAACAAATCCTTACTTGGCTGACAGTATAAAAGAGCGCTCCACACTCTCAATATTCAGCTCGTTCTGATAGGCCTCTTGGCTGGGTTTGCTCACCTACACATGGAGTGCAAATATTAAGCCGCACAGTGTAGTAATCAACACAACTACCATATTGTTACACCATGAGCCACAGAAAGCCTTTACCTTCATTCCAGCTAGGGAGAGGATACTGTTCAGTCTGTACTGCCCAGATTGGACTGGTGTGGTATACATTAGGGCATCATTAAACTTTTAAAAACAGGAAATTAGCAAAATATTAGTTTGTTTCATTCAAATGACTAAAATGGTTAGTAACTCTAGGCTCACCAAGAAAAACATTCGTGGCTGCATAACCTTCCGTGAAAGCTTCATCAAAGTTCCCTCTTTTAAAAACACCTGAAGAACCAAGGTTAAGTTAATTTGTCTCAAATAGAAAGACTACAATGCTGATGACTTACCCTGCCTGGTTGTACAATCTCATGCTGACCATTGAGACTGTACTGAATTTGCATCAGCTTCTGAAAGTTATCCTGGGAGAGTTAAGGTTAATGTAATGGTTAGCCTAAGCCTGCAGAACTTAAATGCAAACCTGATTTACAAAGATCAGCTCCTTACCCCTTGTTTCATAATGTCATTAGCATGGTTGGCCACTTCTTTCACTATACACAGTGCAGCTGCATTGATATAGAGAGCATTTTATTAGTTAAATGTATTGAAACAAAACAGTAGAAAATGCTGTCACCTTGAGTGTCTTTGTGATCTTCTGAATCAGCAGAGAGATTCTTCATGTAATCTACATAAAAATATATATTAGTATTCAGTTTGTTTTTAGGGGTAATTTAGCAAATGGGTGATTGCAAAACAAATGGCCAAACA
This sequence comes from Periophthalmus modestus, assembly GCA_019594935.1. Classification (NCBI taxonomy): domain Eukaryota; kingdom Metazoa; phylum Chordata; class Actinopteri; order Gobiiformes; family Gobiidae; genus Periophthalmus; species Periophthalmus modestus. The sequence goes on along the minus strand of JAIEZT010000054.1, from coordinate 33,794,856 downwards.
TTTCACTTAACAGATAAAACACATGATGTGACACACATAAAGTTAAAAGGTTAAATCCCTCAGTCGTGCAGGTCTGATTCATAGTAAAAGTCAAAGTTTGGCTTTTAGTATAGAAAATACTTCAGACTTTACCTGTGAGTAGAAGCTGGTATTGGGGGATTCGTTGCACTGGTTTTAACAAGTAGTGTTTCAGAGCTAAATTCGCACATCTTGGACTCATCTATGTTAAAATAAACAAAAAGTCTTTTACACCCTGCCACAGACCTTTCCCATTTGAACAGTTTTATTGGAAACCCCAAAACCTATTAACATTAAAATTGCAGTGCCCAAACCTCAAACTCTCGAACAACAGCAGCAAATGCTGGGTTTTTTCTGCATTGTTCATCCAACAGAGCCACGTTGATGTCAAACTGACGAATATAGGTGGAGTACATTTTTAGATAAGGGCCCTTTTTTACAAAGATGTCAGACAGTCTTTGATGATCCGTCCTAAATTAAAACACATGATAATAATGATAAAAACATACACAATATTGTACTGTTGAATATTATGTAAATCTAATCAAACAAGTTGACGTTGATGTTAATGAAAAAATCCAGGTGTACAACAGCATTACAATACTAAATTGTGTTTACCAATGAGCCACTCTCTCTTCCAGCTCCTTCAGCAGGTCTTTGTTTAGCTCATACAGCTGAGGCAGATAATACAGGATTTGGTTGAGGATGCGCTCATCCATTATGGCCTTGCCATTCTGACGGGTCGCCTGGGCAACAGCATCTCGGAAGTCCTAGAGAAACACTGACCATTAAATCTGATGGATTAAGAACACAGTGGTGAAATACATGACTTGAGAACAGCCTATAAAGCCAAAGCATTTACGCTCGCAGCTTAGTCAGCATTTTCACTGTCCACTGATACATCCACCTGGAAGGATGCCATTCGGGATCTTTGCCCCTATCTAACTTTCCACAATAACACTGACTTACAGTAACTGCTAAGGAAGAAACCAGCGTTGAAAAACATCATTATGTGGTGACAGCTATGGTATTTCTAGTTTAGTCTTTATTTGAAGTTTAAAGCTTAGTTGTAAATTATTTGGAGCAGTGTATGATATTAAGTACAACTTACAACTAACAGCCCTTACCTCCATTTTTCACATGCTTTCCAATAAGTAAAGCCAAAAACACTTTGTGACCTCCCACTTTTATACTCTATTTGAAAAAAATGTATTTCATGTGAGTGTACACATAAGCTGGAGACTTAAACACAACTGAAAATGCCCTTTTTCATACAGGCACACACACTCAGTGTATTATTCATGGCATGTGTACGAGTCAAGAGCTTTTCTGTGTTGCCTGAGGAAGCAGCTGTGGTCAGGCATCTACAATGAGGAAGAATGTCATTTGACCTTGTTCTTGACAGACTGGCATACCTCAAGCTCCCAACAACAGAACAATTCTGTCAACCAGACTTGCTTCAGAAACTAAACCAACGTCACCAACACCATCATCATCACCATCATCATCCCAGAATGAATAATGAGTTGATGTCTATAGTGATACATTTCTCATAAAAATAAAAAAGTGTCTGCATGCAAATGCTACTGATGTGTGTAAAATAGAAAACTATATATTTTGTAAATATTAAAAATAAAAACACTATTCACAAAAAAAACAAACTTTAATACTTACTATGTGAAGAAGCTTCAGGACATCTACAAACCTAAAAACATGTTTACATTAATTTAGTCACATGATTCCCAAATATTGGGTTTGCAATGCTTTGGATAACAAAATTTAACATACACTTTTTCTGAACTCATGATCTCCTGAGCAATGTGCACCACTTTCTTACGCTTGATTTCTTCTTCAAGCTAAGAAAAAATGTAAAGATGTGCAAATACAATGTTAATAAAACTTGAGGTCACTTTTGTCATTTTCACACTGCCACTAGTTAGGTCGAAATTAATTCATAATACAGAGCGGTGTGCTGGAGCCGGTGTGAAAATGACAGTCAAATTCTGATTTGCATTAAACTTCCGGTCCAAGAGCGCTTAAAACGAGAGGCCTCAGAGCGGATCCACTCACACTCTGGGGTGGGGCGAGTGTAGTGTGAACACGGCCGACCTTGGGCTGACATATACAGTCCGCGATGCAAGTAGAAGGGCTTGGACTTGGGTAAAAAGAGCTCTGACCACATATATTTCTATGAATCAGTGCTGCAGAGCTGCTGTTTGACACATTTGCCTGATGAGGAAATATGGATAAACATAATATCAGCAACACGTCTCCTCCTGCCTCCTGCCTGTGCAGGTGAACAAGGCTGACTCAAAAGTAAAGAAAACAGAACCAAATCTAGTGCGCACTGGGTCGCTCCACGGAGCCCACTAACATGTGTGAGATTGACCTTACAGAGGATACATGTAAATAAATAATTTGTGAAATGACAACACAAAGACATGTTACCTGTCGGTCCACTTCATTAGTGTGCTCTTTGCTGGATGTTGAACTGTTATATTCTTCATCTGAGCTATGGATTTCATCTTCCTCAGAGTGGACATCCTTCCTCAGCCAACTACTTCTCATCAGAATAGCAAGGGCACACATGTAAATCAACACAAAAAACATTAGCTGAGCGATTAAAGCTTGAAATGGATATGTATCTCATGATATGCATATTTACATCAAGTTAAGACTACATTCTGGTTGAAGCTTTGTACAAAGCAGAAACTTTAATGTCACTAAAGATTTAATTTGCCTCTCATCAGTAATGGTAATGTAAAATGACGTGTTAGTTTAGCTTCTTCGTGCCGATGTGTTTATCTGTTATTTCCTACATAGTTAATCCACCAGTGGTGAGAAAAACAGTTGATTTCAAGAATAAAGGTCTTTTTGCCTTCAGCCTTGAGGTCCTTCTTTCTTTTCTGTATTTGTCTCCTGACAGTTTCTCTCACCTAAAATTCAATACACGCTGAAGTCCCTCTCTCTTTCTCTTAGAGAGCATTCCAACATACTGGGCCAGGCACAGAGCTCCACTTGTTTACAGCCTGAGGCTAGATAAACTTAACAGGCTCGGATGCCTGGGAAACACTACACGTGGACACTTTCCAACCACTACATACCAGACACAATTAAGACTATATTGCAATAGTTTTAATATCACATCACTGCTGTCAAACAGTCAGAGTTTGAAAGCAGTGACAGTGCAATCAGCAAATGCTACGAGAAAAATTCACCTAATTTTATTTTTTGCTTTGTTTATAATTGTGTAATTATAGTGGACATGGGCCTCGCTGATATGACACTTATCCAGGGGCCAGTGTTTGGGTGAATTTACCTAACCCACCATTCATTGACACAGAATTCATTGCTAAACTCAATCTGTAGTTGAAGTTAGACTTGGTGTAGGAAAACAATGTGACTGAGTCGGAGGTAAAACATGGTCCAAGAGTGGGCAGCATGAGAAGGAGGAGGCTGGCGGTTGCTGAAAGTTTATTTTCCCTGTTCTCAAGAGCTGTGGCGTTTCTGCGATTCTCAGACATTTCCTGCTGTAGCCACTGAAAATAACCCACAGGAAAACAGGCTGACCTGCTGCACATCAATGCTCTATTCAGTTGCCTTTGTCACTAAAGATTGACTTTCACACAACTGTAAATAAAAACCTAAACATGTAATCTACACAACATAGCTACATCGACCTACCATTTTAAACAGCCAGCTATCTTGGGAACACACTATTTACTTGCATTAAATAGACCAGGGATCCACCAATCCAGTTTTCTATTTACTAATGCTCAAAATCAACCGATACCAAAGTAAAGACTGATAACAGCATTTATTTGCTTTAAACAAAAATGAAATAAGACAAAACTGTTGTGTTAGATAGCTGTTATTTGTCCCTCAAGTAAATATAGAATAGATTTCAAAGAAAAGTTCAAACATTTCTGGTTTCATCAATTTATATGCCAAACTACGATATTGGCTGGACCAATAATAGGAAGCCGCTACCAATCCACACATTTTTTTTCAGTATCGCCATCGATATCCAATACTAGTATCAGATCAGTGCATCCCTAAAATAGGCATCGAAATGAGCAAACACTGACTAAAAACAGTGTGTAAATAAAAAAGATTTTCTCCAGGTACCAGATTAGTGTCTTCTTGTACTGTACCTTTCATAGTCGCTGTCATGGCACCTGTGGTAGGGGTCTTGTTCTTCATAAATATCATCTGCATCATCAGGCCATCCCAGTCTTGCACTGTGAAACGGCAGGTTCATGTATTCCGGTATCTCCTCATACAGGGGGACATTCTCATACTCTACAGAGCTCTCTCCATCTTCATGTATATCCCCAATGCAACTATTAGTCCGCTCCAGTTGTTTTTCTGTGTAGTTTGACTCCACATTGGTACAATCTAGAGAACTCCTTGTTAGCAGTTTGGGCAGCATCTTTACAGAAAGTCTTAATTCAATAAGCTTTCTGAAAGACAGGCTTTTTCTCTGGGGGTCCATCCGTGTTGCCAGGTCAGCTGCAGAGAAAGACTGCGCCCTCTGCTTGCTCCCAATTAGAGGGACCCTACTTTTCACTGGCACGCTACACCGACTGGGCACCTGTCGGCTAAAGAAAGTCACTGATGGTCGGCTGAATCTCCATGCAGATTTCTCAGGTGGTGGAGCAGGAAGATCTCTCATGGGGGCACTTGCATGTGGAGGTGTGGGAGGTGCAGGGGGGCAGCAGGATGGGGGAGGTGGCACGGGCAGGCTGTGTCTCTGAGGTTTTCTGGGTGGTGGTGCCCTAGGCGCCCTTGGTATCGGATGGTCCTCTGCAGAAAAGGCTCTTCTTTCTAAATGATGCCGGCATCCAAGTTTGACCTGCTTTGGAAGGCTGTGAGTGATGGGATAGCGTGCAAAATCCCCATAACCATCCTCTTCGTCCTCAGTGGTTTGAAGCAGCTCTACCTCCTTTTCAGGCTGTGAAAGCAGTTCTAGAGACTTGGAGGTATTTTTGTGAAGTGTGAGGTGTACTGCTCTGTGGAGGCTTGGAGACAAGGAGGTCTGTCGAGGGGGAGGGACAGGAGCATCTGACTCGTCCACATAAAAATCTTCTATTGTCCCATTTATGTCATGTGAAAACCTTTCTGCTTCTGAACCTACAGAGAAATATGGCGACATATTTCCCTCATCCCTCTGACTAAATGTCTGTTCTCCTTGATTGAAAGTAGCAGTTTCCAGACCCTCCTGCCTCACAAGTGCTGGCTTCTTGAATTTACGTGGTTGAGGGACTGGTAGGGGTTTACTTGGTGGATCAGGAACCTCTGAATCTGAGTACAACCTCAAAGGTGATGCCATGATGTCTTCCACAATGTCTAGTACCTGAGCAGAATCTGCAGAACCATGCACTGCTTCAGGTGTTACAGTTGATGAAACATCTACAATAATACTTGCTATTGGGGAGTGTTGAGTGGCTGTTTCAAGCATCTCAACATTGGGAAGAGTGTTTGATTTTTCATGTTCACAACTATTTTGAACACTACCTTGTACATCCTCATTTTTTGTCTCTTGATTTACACATGATTTATCTGAGTGTTTCTGTCTTTGAGGTTTGTCCCTGGGTCTTTTCTGTATACCCTCATTTTGATCCTTCTCCTCCACTTCTACTTCTTCCTGCTTTTCTTGGAGCCTTGTCTCTGCTGAACCACATCCTTCTGAAGAAATACCATTCAGCAAAATGTCTTTGTGCAAATCTTTCACAGCCTCAGTGGCATTTCCATTTTTAACATGCTTGCAGTCTGAACAGACCTGAAGTCCACACAAACAGGCGGGAATGATGTAATCTGGTTCTCTAAAATCAGTCTTTGATAAAAATCCATTTTTTGTATTAAGCTGTGGAACATTATCTTCCAAAGCCTTGTATTGGTCTGGTGTGATATGAAGCCCACTGGTTCTGTTTGGCTGGTATGAAATGGATGGTGATGACGTAGATTTGGACAGACAGGGTTTTGGGGCAACAGCCGGTTTGGGTCTCTTGAGAGTAGATGGGGACGGCTGAGAAGCCTGGGGCAGGACACCAGGTTTGGGAGCGATAGGAGGGGGGCACGGCTTGGGAGAGACTGGGATCCTGGGTTTGGGAGCTAACGGAGGTTTTTTCACACCTGTATAAAAACAGAAATGCCCGTTAAAATGATCACATGTGATATAATGAAATGAACAGAACGTAACACACACACGCACACACAAAAAACAGACATTCACTAATATCCTTGTGCAGAGCAACTGCAACCTGCAGTTTAGGCCAGACAAGAAGTCACATTGGAGATTAAAGAAAAATGTCCAAAAATAAAGCCTGAATGTTTTGGGTTCACATGTGTAAGGAATGTTTCATTTTTCATGTTTCAAGTTAGTAAAAATAACAATAACAATTCACAATTATTTTCCCACTCTGCTTACATGTGTTTTAAATTTTGTATTTCAATACCATTTAATTCAGCAGAAACGACACGAAAGTTATAAATAATGGTACAAAAGTATAGTTTTACGGGTCACTTTTCCGCTCTGCTGCCTGAATACTCCCTGAATCTCATGGCTGACCATCACCACGAGAATGGAGTCATCAAGCGGATGTTTCCGAAAGATCTTACCCAAAAAGCAGTATGTGCAGGGAGACAGTCCAGCTGCGGAGAACGTAACAGATAAATTAGGCCTAACCTATTCTAAGGCTACTAAACGTTCATTAAAATTTAATCAGCTGGTAAATGCTATAAGTAAACGATAAACGACAACGTAGAGGATAACAACGTTATACACAGTAAAAGCCGTCATACGGAGAGTTTACTGTTAACTTTCTGCATCAGCTACTTTCATGCCGTCCGAGGAAGATGTACAAGACAAAGGACGACGTTTTATCCAACAGCAACTGACATCATAACAAGAAAGAAAAAAAAATACACCAAATACATTTGAGCGCCTCACTTAAACGTTACGTGTTTATAAAGGGCGAGTAACTGTGTAACAGATAACGTTATTTTGCGGCTTTTCTAGTAATTGTGTGAATGTTTCTATTATAGCCTACTACTAGCGTTTTTTATCTTTTTCAATGAAAGCTGTCTTTACTGACTGAAGACTTTGCATGAGTTTTTTTTCAGAGTCCTAGCTAAACAAACCTGTGCTCATGGCTCCCGACTGGCTCCTTTATCCATGAGTTACTGTAGTTTCTGTCGAATTGCAAGAAAAAATGTTTTTTCTATCTTCTTCGACATTATTATCATTATAAAAATAACCCCAAGAAGAAAACAGACATATCCATAGCTCTTCTCCTTACATCTCCATCACAGAAAAAACGTTTCACAGTTTCACCATTTTTCAAACTTTTTAGCCACGGTGCTTTTTCCTAACAGTCAAGTTAGCTTACGCTACATGTGATTGTAACACACTTCCGGCAAAAATCACTATTACTACCATTCTTGTCCATGTCACTTAAAAAAAAAAAAACTAACGTTTTACTATTTCATCTTATCATACGTCATATTCATTTTTCCACGGTGGAGGAAGGAGAAAAATAATACATTTTCTAGAAATATATATTTTATTTTGAAGTTGCGCTTCTATCACATCAACACTAGGGGTGCTCTATCACAACGCTGCGATCACAAAGCAGAATATTTCCAAAGCTGCCAAATATTTCTAATTTGATGGTTTCAGTTTGCATTATGTACGTTTTAAAAAGACGAACTAAGTAGGATACATTGTCTTATTTTAAGTCTCATTTTATGCATTGTGTGTCATGAAACGTGCGTGAACAAGCAGAGAACGCTGGGAAATGTAGTTTTAGCACACAACTAGCAAATAGCTACAGGCTCAACTTCAACCTGAGTTCTCCGATATCCAGCAACAAATTCAGTTGAGAAAATGGGCTGTGTATAAATGGCTGGCAGCAATGACTGATGAATTTGATGAAGATGTTGTGTTTGAGGTATGTAGCTCGACCACGGTGTCACAAATTAAAAACTGATAACTCGTATGTAGCTAGTTGTAAGCTAAATATAAAGCGTTACACAGTAAAACTGTGTGTTTATGTATTACTGTATAACGATTGCTTTATTGTTGTTTAGCTGTTATTATTTTTGTGTTGTTTTGTTTTCGCTTTTAGCTTATGAGGCTCCATTCAGATCCACATGTATGGTCATTTAAGGAGATTTTGTAGTCATGCGGGACGCTTAGCTGCTGTTTATTGTTTTTTTAAAAATTCATAATCACTGGGGCTGCAGTTGCAACTGTTGTAAAGGGTGGTGGTGTTGAGGTGGGTTTTATTATCTAAAAAACCCAATAATCTCTAACAGCAAACCTGAACCTTTTATTGAGATGTCTGGCTGCAGTGCGTGTTGATATCATGCGCCATTGCTTACACTAGGAATGCAAGTGAGTAACTATATTGTTATTTATTTATTGCTTGTCTGCGTACTCAAACTGTGATCCAGTTACTACTTAAAAAGCAAGACGGCTGTGTTAAATGGGTCATGATCTGGTCCCATCTCTTTGCATAGCCAACATATTTTGCTTTGTATTCAATGCCTTATTCTCGTTTATTTTGCAGAATTCACCGCTATTTCAGTACCTACATGATCTGGGCCACACAGACTTTGAAGCATGTCCAATAGCATCCCGTGAAAAAGAATGCGTTGAACTGGAGGAAGACACTAGAGCTTTCAGTAAGGGAAAAAATGTGGTAAGTGTTTTGTTGTTCAAATGGCTTTTAGCAGCAAAAAAATAATTAGTAGAGTAGAGTGGGGTTTTTCATTTTTTGTGTTTAGTATTATGTTAATTGTCTTTTTAGTGCCTTTTTAATTCAAACTGGTAGTAGTGATGATACACTTTGTTGTACGCTTGGTTACTCAGGTTCATGTGTCATTTTCTCAGTTCTGCCTCTCCTTGTTAAAGCAGTTTCACAAACTTTCTGTAAATGTCATCTTCTATTGTCTCCTTGAAATGAAAATGGGGAATATTAGAAATGAAAGGTAAGTATTTACTCATATAATGCAATGTATTCTTTAAAAATACTTTGAAACAGGACACTATCTCCTAACTTTAGTAACTACAGCAGTTGAAGTAATTACAATGTTTGTGTTGAACACCAAAACTAGCATCAATACAAGCCTACAGTCTGAATTCATAATCTGCAGGGCATAAGATAATCTTTTTACACATTCCACAAACACAAAGTGACCATTTGTTTGGACTTATTCAACAGATATTTATAATGTAAAACTATATCTTTAATTTTAAGTATTTCATACATTTTGTGTATAGTAGAGTTTGCATGGTTGGCAATTGAAGTTCTAAAAGACTTATTCATTGTTTTTTACAGAAGGGGGGGGCATTATGGAGACTGGCTGATGCCCTATGGAAATGGACCCCTTTTTACCAGGCTTTCAAAACCAGAAAGCTGCAGCAACAGCTGGTATGTTCTAAATGTGGTCAAAAATTATTTCTAGACCTGCACAAAGACCTCCAGATTTTGTCCTCATTATGTCACGGTACATGGTGTAACAAAGACCCAGTTATTTAGTAAAGGCTCCAATAAACTGTAACAGGGCAAACTGGAAGATGAGTGGTGAATTAAATTAGATTTAATTAGATGTGTTTGTCATTGTATAACATACAGAAGAACTTGAAAATATTCTGTATTGAAGGGTTATAATATGTTATAACAGGACACTGTCTTTGGCCAATATTCTGTGAGATGTATTTTGGACCAAGATGTGCTTCTCCAAGAGGATGTGGAGCTGATCGAGCTGTTGGACCCAAGCCTTCTCACCCTAGGATCATCACCATCGGTCTTAGACGGCCGAGCTAAGACCATTCCCAGACCAGGCTTTATTTTCAAGCCTTCAATTTGGTAAAGGCTTTCATTTATATACAAAATTATGTATACTGTGTACTAAAATGTACCTGTAAATATGTTATCTATATTCTTGCTTGTATTTTTAATTTGTTTAAAAATTTGTTTAAATACTTTTGTGCCTTAATGGACATGCTTGATTTTGTTATCCTTCCCATAGGGACTTGACGGGACTTGTTGGCCTCACTGCAGTACTTATCAGTGTGTGCTCTGATGGTCTCTGCTCACTAGCTGCAGTGCCATGGGGCCTGGCTCTGCTGACCTGGGTTTGTCTGAAAGGGACTGTCTTTTGGAGACAGAGGGGCATGCAGAAAGCTGTCTACATGAGAACCACAGAGCTCCAGACACTAGTCCATAACAGCAAGACTTTAACTGGCCTGTCCCGCAAAGCTCTTCGATTGGTTCAAGAGACTGAAGTCATCTCCAGGGGGTTTACCCTGTAAGTATGGTTCGATTTCATGTTTGTTTGTTTTTTCTATAATAATGCTAGTGGATGTATCATAGTATTATAATATAATACACCTTCCCCTGAGTTAATATAATGCTAATTATAATGCCTGTGAATTGTATAGGAAATCCCTGTGTGCAATTGTTATCACTAAAAATTAGGAAGTAGTAACTGTGAATTAATGGTGTTGATTATCACATATAGTCTGTTATGTTTTTCTATCTCTGTTGTACAGCTTCATATTTACAGCTGTTACAGCTTCATTTTTATAGCTGTTTATTTATTTTTTAGCTTTCTTTAGTCTATTTTATAATAAAGTGTTATGTGTTCTTAATTCTTTGGGACATTTCCACAGTCATATCACATTTCACTTGTCAAGTTTACTCGACAGGGTGAGTGCAGCTAGCACATTTAGCAGGGCAGCGCCAGGAACAGCACCACGTGGGCAGCAGCTAATTGGACTAAGGAAGACCTTGTACAGGGTTCTCCGCACAGCATTCAGGGCCTCACGTAGAGCTACCTGTCACATGCTCAAGGCATATCCTTTTAACAGAAAGCGTTACGTCACAAAGTCTGTTTTTCATGTTTTCACTAAATCATTATCATGTATGTTCAAACAAGCATTAACTGGAAATTTATGTACATATTGTCACATGGCCTTAACCCCTCTGAACCTACCCACTGAACTCTGAAATTGACAATGTGACCAATTACGTATCTGCGGTTCCTCTGAAGGAGCTTGGACTGGGACTGGGACTCGAGCACTTGGGTGATGAACAGGCCCAGGAGCTGACTGATGACTATAGCCTTCCTGCCCTTAAGGTAAATTAGTATTAAGTGGAGAAGAAAACAGACTACCTGATCTATGCTACACTGTACCCTTTGTACAAGTGGCATGATGAACATAATTTGGATAGGAAAAATAGATGATACTATATGATGTGAAATGCCCATTTGGTTGTGTAAACACCAAGTTAAGACTGGCCAGTCTTAACTATGCTAAGAGTGTCTGTGTAATCCCTCACTTGTCCAAGTATGATCCATAGTAAAAGAAAAATTCTAATTTGTCAACTGGACAAGCATCTTCAGTTCTGTTTGATTGCTACTGGACACTGCCTATATCTATATCTATCTGAAGGAAGGAGCTAACTACACTGAAACTAACACACCTTGTTTACAGTTTCTGTTTGTTGGCTAGGTCTATTGAGCTACACTAAGTGTGAACTGTGGCTGAGTTATATTTCAGGCCCCTAATGGCTAGCCCTACTGTTTTCCTTGTTTAGATTTAGGTCTGAGAATGGAGTTGAGAATGGTGTTTCCTAACAAAAATGCTGCTTTAACTCCCCTCTCAAACCATTTATTTTCTTTGTCTAAGATCTGTACCTCACCATCTTCAAAGGAGTGGTTAGTGGCTTTGAGATGGAAATGTACGGCAGGATGGGGTCCCGAGGAGCTCTTGTGACAGTGTTGGTACATTCTCTTATGAAGTGGCTGTTAAGTTTCTCCAATATAATGCTCACTACACTCTTTACTACACTGAATGGGACAGACCACATTGCTTTGTTTGTGGCTTGGGTGTTTTCACATGGGAAGAGGCCAAGGAGAATAAATTGGCCTTTTTAGATTGTGCAGTAACAATAGGAGAGGACTGGCAACTTTTGATTCACACCATCCATTGCAGCATAAACTCGTGAGTTATGTGTACATAAAAACACAAGACTCAAGTGGTTGCAACAAGCACAGAGGGAAAAGTGAAAGAAGAACAACATGTGCAGAAAGCCATCTCGGCTTGTGGATATCCAAAATGGGTCTTAAAAAAATTAAAGAGAACAAAAAAACAGGACAACAGAGAATCAGAAACTAGAAGAAAAGGTGTAACCATTCCCTCTGCAAAGCTTCAGAGGATTTTCATACAGCATGAAATTCTGGTCTTATTCAAACCTACAAGCACTTTAAGACAAAGCAATGTAGTCTACTCCATTCAGTGTAGTGAGTGAGTGATATATTGGAGAAACTAAACAGCCACTCCATGAGAGAATATACCAGCACCGTTGCAAGAGCAGTTTGGGACTCCAGTCTTCTGCACATCCACTAACCACTCCTTTGAAAATAGTGAGGTACAAATCTTAGCCAAAAAAAAAAAATGGTTTGAGAGGGGAATTAAAGCGGCAATTTTTGTTAGGAAAGACAATTTTTCTTTGAACAGGAATGGGGGCCTTAGACATCATCCATGTCTTATTTATAACTTCATCCTTAGATGTAAATCTAAACAAGGAAAACAATAGGGCTAGCCAGTATGCTAATAAGTGTGAGAGCACCCATTATGGGCCTGAATGATTACGCTAAATATGACTAAGGCACAATTCACACCGTGTAGCTCAATAGACCTAACCAAAAAACAGAACCTGTGAACAATAGGTGTGTTAGTTTAAGTGGCAGTGTCCACCAGCATTCTGACCAGAACTGAAGACGCGCCGAAACGTCTTCACCCAAACTACTTTTTGTCCAGTTGACAGCGCAATAAAAGAAAAATTCTAATCGAAGGTCTATTTCACACATGCTAGTGCTCTCTGTGAACCGACGCTAGTGCACACTAGATTTAGTTCTGTTTACTTTATTTTTGGGTCGATCTTGTTCACATGTACCTCTCTTTCCTGCAGATGCTTTTCCAGTTGTGGCTGGGACAAAGTTCTGAATGTTTTCGCCGACTTGCCCTCCTCTTATCACCTCAATGTGTAGAGGAGCTTGTAGAAAATGTACCAAAAGAAGAAACTGTCCTTTTGTCACCACTTTATCAGACAATTTCTGTAGTGACTGAGCCGCTCCACAATACACTGGCCAGTTGTCTCAGTGACATGCAACGTAGCTATGATTTCCATCGCCATTTTGAAACACAGACCAGGGAGGCTATATCTCACAGGGCGGGAAGGGCCAAAGAAAAATGTAGAGATCTCAACACTTTGCATACATCCATTCGAAGTCTGCAACTGCATCTCAAGACACTGCTTAGCGAGTGAGACTCTTTCTAAATTCTAAAGTTTGAAACTTTTCCTAACAGTTTTATTTGAGGTAATCCTTTTTGTTTGTTTTATCAGGATGATTATTCTGGAAGATGATCTAGAAAAAATGATGGTTTCTGAACAACCCACAGAGATGCCATTTGAAGGCTACCAGGAACTTAGTGACCGGCTTCACCAGCTCCAGCCACATATGCAGGCAAGCACGGGCTGCTGGGAGGACACCATTTGCCAAGTGGATCGCATGCTGAAAAGGGCCAACATCAGTTCAGGTCAGAATTTAATGTTCAATTTTAAAATGGGAAAACTTGCCATAGCTCAGCAGCAGTGCCTTTTTGAGTTTAGTGCTGTCTTTCTCAGGAGATCCTGAAGATGCAAAACAATGCTGTCCACCTACTTATGACATCTCAGATCTTCCTCAATCCTATCCTATAATCCTTGATAAAGACCCTGTACCAGAGGAGATGGTGAGACCATCTTATTTCTAACTAGATCATCCTCATTTATTAGGGTTTGGGTTGTCTCATGATCCATATACATTTGTGTCTTAAATTCACACATTTTTCTCTCTTTTTGAATAGGAATTGGAGGCTTATGTGTCTGACTCAGATACAGATAGTGAAGGGAGGGGATCCTGGTGTGATATGTTGTCACCAGAGGAGCGTGATCGTCAGCGGAGAGAAAGAGAGGAGTCACGTCGCGTCCTGTCAGAGCTAAAATCTGTACTTTGCTTCCGTGCTTCGGAGGGGGAGAGGATGAAGAGGAAACAGCTGCTGTTCAATGATCAAGGTGCTTGTTGATACATGACTAATGACTTTGTAATTTCTTCCAATTATGTTTTAAAAATATGTAGTAACTGTCCAAAATTCAAATGTGTGAAACTTGGTTTAATTATGGCCTAATATGTTGTTGAAGTATTAGATTTATTATTTAAACCAATAGAGATTTTTAATGTTATTTTTACAAATATTCTTGCAGCTGCTGAGCCACCTACATCCAACAGTGAAACTTCTGACTCTACTGCCTCGACTCCCAAACCTACACTGACCTTAATTTCAGTGGAGTCTGGTAGAGAAGAAGGAAAGCATTTATCAGAGTACACCACAGGAAATAAAGAGGAAGGAAGAGAAGGCATTGTGGGACCTGACCCTTCGGAGAGACCAGTGATGGAGTTCAGTTGTGGTTTAGAGCCAGAGGAAGACCCGACAGGACAAGGTTTGATATCCAAAAGAGGAGGAGGAGGAGCATCTGAGCATCACCAATATGATGGGATCCCAGTGGAAGAGGCTGAGCTAAATAGTTTATCCCACTGTATTAAAGATAAAGTACCAACTGTTTCCGTAATGGACCGTCTGACTGAGATCCACGGCTCACAGGCTCTAAACTTCAGCTCAGCCTTGGCTTCACAAGTTGCAGCACGGTCACGTTCAATGATGACAATGGAAGAGCAGACCTTTGGAGATGATGATAATGATCATGATGATGATGATGATGATGAAGAGGCTGACTGAAACTGAATTTTCATTTAAACTACATCAAACCAAGACAATGATTGTATTTATGTTTGATTGTCTCAAATAAGATAAGATCATCTATATCTTGTCTCTAAAATCTATGTCTTGCAAATACCTGTCCAAAAACAACAATACAGCCCATGACAGTTATGACACAACTCAGGTATAATAACCACTTATACCATATTACTAGGAAGCAAAGTAGTTGGGTATTTTCACGACAATCGAGGATAATAAAGAAGCATGGATTCTGCTAAAGAGCTTCTTGGTGGATTTTATGAATGTCTAGTCAGTTTGTTTAATGCAGTTGAGTTTGCCAATAGAGGTCAAATAATGTAACCCAAAGTCCTACAAAAGAGACAAAGAGTACTATTTTAGGTTGTATTGTTTTTGTCTATGCAGTTACAGTTAGTTACTGGGGTTACGGTTCCTTTTGTGAATGAATGTTTTATACAGGTTGACCTTGAAACGTTCGTGTCAGCTGTAGATAAGGATTCCAAACAACTGTATATTTTGTTCTGTGGTTAACACTAATCAACAGTTTTTGACGTCATATTTACCCAATGACTTGATATTTTACTTTACGTCCCCAAAAATATTGAGTTGGAAAAAATGAGATTTCTTGGCTAATACTTTGCACTGTGTGTGACACAAACAGAAACTTCAGAAACTTTCAAAGCATGTTACATTCACAGGAGAAGAAACCAGTTTGGTAGGTTACATGATACCTCCACTGGGACACTGTTTATGAACCCACCCTTGAACATACAAGGCTCTTGACGTGGTTGACACAGGATCTGTAGTATTCTGTAGAATGTCTTTTATTTGTTCAGGCACAAGATGGCACTACCACATTGTGAATAATTTCTGGCTCCCTAAGTAAAACTTTACACTGAAAAAAGAACACATCAAAAAACAAAATTAAAATATTATTCTCCAGACTTATGTTAAATGTGCACTATTAAGGGTTCGCCACCTGCTTGTGCTCATGGAGGTGATGTCTGCTGCCTGAATGTTTCACACAATGGCATCAATACAATCCGTCTCACTCACTTCACTTTCCCATTTCAGCTATATCCCTAAAGTAATACATGTTTTTCAGTGTACCATTTAGCAATAAAAACGATCGTTGAACAAATGCAAAGTAAGATGAGTAAGGTTAATGTGACATTGTGGAACATCCCAGGCATTCGGCTACACGCAGCATCTATATGAAGACAAGTAGCAGGTGGATTCACCATCCCCACCACAAAAGTTACATAGCGCACCTTTTACGTTTGTATCAGACCAAAGTGGATGCTAGTCAATAACTACAATATCAAACTAATTAATACATGATAATTGCTATAGTTTAAACTAAACAATTTTAGGTCTACTGTGCAGTGTTGGCTTTGCACGTCGCCGCTCTGCACAGAGTTCCCACAATCCTTTGTGCTTCCTTTTCCTGCTTGTAATCATGGCGGCCGTGGTAGCGGAGCGTGCTGCGGATCTGAAAGAAGTCCCAAATCGGGAGCTAAATGGTCAAGCGGAGGAGAAGGAGGATGTCGACCCGGTTGAGGAGACTGTCAAGAAGAAGAAGAAAAAAAAGAAGAAAAAGGCAACAACAGGTTTGCTGACGAACCTCGAAACGTAACATGCTAGTTGTGCTAATGCTGCTAATGTAACTTCATGCGGACGCTGAGTCGAGTACTACTGAGGCCAGCAGAAGCCAAGCATGTTGGCTTTGTTGGTTTAAAATAAAGCCTGCTTTTGCATATTAATAATTTGAATTCAAGTTAAAATTGTATTGGTATACACACTCACAAGGGTTTGGATTCTACATCACGTTTATTGCTAACGTTACATCTTTTGGTCAGCTTAGGTACACCATATTTTGACAGCAGTGCAGAAAGTGCTCACGGTCCATTATCCATTTTATGCATCTGAATGAAGTTACTCAGGCTAACCTTGTGAAACCATAGTTGCTTTTGACTGACTGTAATATATAATAATCTATAAAATGCAATCAGATTAGTGATTAGATTCGTCATACATATATGAGTAGGAGCTGTGTTGTGATTTCTGGCAGTGGATTGTCAATTCTGTTTGTAGTTATTTTATTTATGAATTAAAATTTAAATAAAATTTCAAACATTTTAAAGGAAGCACATTTCACGTACAGGTACTGAGACAGATGGCCAGGATGCAGTTACAGAAGTGACCAAGCAACTTGAAAAACATGCCATTGAAGACAAAGACAAAGAGGAGGATGGTGAAGAAGGTATTTGCTGTAGTCAAACAATATGAATTCAGATATTTCATTCTGTATATTTTCAGTGTAAACCATGTGCTTCTCACTAAAAGATGCTGATGATGATACTTCAGGGAAGAAGAAAAAAAAGAAAAAGAAGAAGAAAGGACGTATGTCCATTTTGTTTTTGTAGTGTGATACAACAATAACTATGTCCCAGAAGGTTGGGGAAATAAATGTTCTAATTAATTGTGTTTTAATTTTAGCCAAAGCTCAAACTGATCCACCATCTGTGCCAATTTGTGAGCTATATCCAAATGCAGCATACCCAATTGGACAACTGTGTGACTATCCAGTATCACAAGACGGGTAAGGTCAAAGCACGGTGTATGATAGTCTTTATTATTTTTGACTTCTTAGATTAAAATAACTCTCAGTACCTACCTACATAATATCAGTTGTATTTTTTCTGCAGTCGCAGTGCTGTTTGGCGTATGACCAATGAGGAGAGGAAGGTCCTGGATCAAGCCAATGAAGAGATGTGGAATGATTTCAGACAAGCTGCTGAGGCCCACAGACAGGTCCGACAGCATGTGCGTGGTTTTATTAAACCTGGCTTGACTATGATTGAAATCTGGTAAGTCAACTAATGTATATATATATATATAAAACCAATACTTGTGGATTTTCAATGTGTGGTTTTACAAACTCTAACACTATAATACAGTGAACGACTAGAGGACTGTTCTCGCAAACTGATTAAGGAAAATGGGCTAAATGCTGGTCTAGCTTTCCCAACTGGCTGCTCCCTCAACCATTGTGCTGCCCACTACACCCCCAATGCTGGAGACACGACTGTGCTTCAGTATGATGATGTTTGTAAAATTGACTTTGGCACCCACATCAATGGTACTTTACACCTTTTGAAAAAATATTTCTGCCTTTTTTATTTGATTGTAAAATTGCTATGTGATGATACTTAAGAATTTTCCCTAAAAGTGTCATATTGTTGTAGGGAGAATTATTGACTGTGCATTTACTGTCACGTTTAACCCGAGATACGACAGACTATTGGAAGCTGTAAAAGATGCCACAAATACTGGTATTAAGGTAAAGATTTGTTGGGTTTTTTTAATCTTGTGTAAAGGTTTGTGTTGCTTTCTAAATACTTACTTTGATATA
This sequence comes from Periophthalmus modestus, assembly GCA_019594935.1. NCBI lineage: Eukaryota > Metazoa > Chordata > Actinopteri > Gobiiformes > Gobiidae > Periophthalmus > Periophthalmus modestus. The sequence goes on along the minus strand of JAIEZT010000054.1, from coordinate 33,776,569 downwards.
AATAATGCAGAATGCTGGAATTGATGTACGTCTTTGTGATGTTGGAGAGGCAATTCAAGAAGTTATGGAGTCCTATGAAGTAGAACTAGATGGCAAAACATACCAAGGTAACAGCAGCAATACATCAGCATTCCAGTAATGTGTTTAATGTGCTGCTGAAGTAGCTAAAATTCGGGATTAAAGAAGCAGTCAATAAAATGCCTCTAATCTACATTTTAGTAAAACCCATTCGAAATCTGAATGGCCATTCAATTGGCCAGTACAGAATACATGCTGGTAAGACTGTGCCCATTGTCAAAGGAGGGGAGGCAACAAGAATGGAGGTAAGCTGGCAATTTTTAAGGTGGCTCACACTGATGACCTGCATACTGTAAAAATATGATGTATTCTCACAGGAGGGAGAAGTCTATGCCATTGAAACATTTGGCAGCACTGGAAAGGGTGTGGTTCACGATGACATGGAGTGCTCTCACTATATGAAAAACTTTGATGTTGGTCATGTCCCCATCAGGTAATTATGACAAAAACCTGTGAGTTATAGGTGGGGTACTTGATTTTCAGTCTGCAAAAGGGGAGTTAATTAAATCTTAACTAGTTCCTAGCACTCACAAACCCTTAGGCGCATTTTTTTTTTTATCGGATGCATTCATTTTTAGGCGCATGCCTGGTTCTAAAACAGTTTTTGTCAGGTGACGTGAAACTGGTGCAGACTGTAAAAATGCAGTTGGCACTTCTTTGGCTCCCCTAAAATGCTTTAACAAAGTGCTGCTTTTACAACTTCTTTTTTGAGAAAATAAAAAAAAAAATCAGGTACCCCAACTTTAGGCACCCTTGATAGCACTTATAGCTAATTATTTTAACAATACATTTTGTCTGTTTCTTTAGATTGCCAAGAGCGAAGCACCTGTTAAATGTAATTAATGAAAACTTTGGCACTCTAGCATTTTGCCGGCGTTGGCTCGACCGCCTGGGTGAAAGCAAATATCTTATGGCTCTGAAAAACCTGTGTGACCTGGGAATTGTGGACCCCTACCCTCCACTTTGTGACAGCAAAGGCTGCTACACTGCTCAGTTTGAACACACCATTTTGCTCCGGCCCACCTGTAAAGAGGTAGTGAGCCGTGGAGACGACTACTGAGTCCACTTTCAACAGTCACTATCCCACCTGCTCACACATCACCTGCAGTCAACCAGTCAGTGGGAGTGGCAAAGTAAGCCATGTGGTGTTACCTCAGCAGAGAGGTGGTGTGGTTCTCGGACTGGTGTCAAAGTTGTCTTTAACATAATAGAAAATGACAAGCTTGTTCTTTATATAAGCGGAATTGTGGAAATTTCAGAGCAATGTCTTGCAGATTATACAAAATATAAACCTTTAACTGGTTGACAGTTAAAATATTTCTTTTGCTGCTGCATTGATGCATTTTAGTATTCAAACTCAAGGTGAGCATGAGGGGAGGGGAGACCTTTACCAGTTTTCTTTTAGCTTTGATGTCACCACTTGGAGTCCTCAGTGCTTGGTGCTCAAGTTCTATTAAGCACCTTTGTACAGATGGGGTTCAATAGTTGGCAGACCAATCCATGGCCAGATGGAGTTGCAAACATGGAGAATTGAGATTGTTGCTGAAAATAAATTTTCCTACATCACATATTTGCTTATGGATGTGTGGCTTTTATTGCTACATGGGGAAACTGCACTCTGGTCCTCACTTTGTTTCTTTGATATTTGTAAAATATCTTTGAAATGACTTGCCACTATTTCTTCAAAATAAATACTTCATTAACAAATTCTGGTCTTTGTTTAAAAAAACAGTATGCAGTTTAAAAAAAATGAAAAAATACTTTCATTTATTGAGGTAATTTCTATAGAAATTGAGGTATGAATTTGCATAGTACAACTTCCAAAGTTACAAAAACTCAATAGAAAAGTGTGCTTTGAATTTACTTTCGTTGACAGAAAAGAACATGCAGGTATGAAAGGGACTGTGATAAAGCAGAATCCATTTGCACCAAAATATAGCTTTAGTCAAAAGGGCACTTTTAAAGTTGATATTATTTATAAAATTCTCATTCTTTAGAAGAGAATAGGTAATGGGATACATTTTCTCTTATCTAATTGATGGGATTAGACATTTGTTCACACATTATTCAATAGAAGGTTGAGTTTAGCCATCATGAAAGTATGCGCCTTAAAAACAGGTCACAGTAACTATGAACATTTTACAACCCTCCTTCTGGCAGTGTTTTCTTTGTAAAAGACCAAATGAGTTTAGGGTCAACACGACATCCGCCACATTAGGCATACCCAAATACATTAGGTGACGTTTGTATGTGACAGTTATACAAGTATATCTTTGCTGACATTCTCTTTATAAAATTAAACTGTACAAAAATCAAATTTCAATTAAAAAAATACCTACATATAAACACAATATACAATACATAGAAATCAGAACTGTATACAAAAAGGAGTCCTTTTTTCTCCCTTTACTAAAAATATAGTTAAAACCTCGCCTTAATTCATAAAATGCCCATAGGAATAAGGACACCTGTGGCTGCTGTCGAGATACCGTCTTTCAGAGGGGTCCAGTTTGGTGGAGGGTTGGGACGGTGCTACAGTGGCCGGTCCTTGTCCTGAGTTACTCGTGTGTAGAAGAGGATGTAGGCTTGTGCTCGACACACCTCTTCCGCAGAACACACATTCAGCTTTGAATCGTTACAGTGAACCCAAAAAGCTGGAAAAACAAAAACTATTTAGTACACAATTACATTTTCATTTTTAGACATGTTCTATGCAGCAAGCTCTTACCCCCCTCTGTGTTGTAGCAGTATGATGTATAATGGCCAGACCCAAAACCTTTCCCATGATGCATCACTACAGCAGACAATTCATAGAAGTGCTTCGGACGCAACGAGCTGGGATTGCTGTTACTGGAGTAGGGTGAGACTTTAGGAGAGGTTTCAACGCTGCAATAAGGCTCCATATTAAGAAGCTGGTCAAAACTGACATGTACTCCAATCTTCTCCCTGTTGTTTCTTCCAGACCACCTGAACACAGTTGAAAAAGCCAGTATAGGTCAATATAAATATGAATGAAATTAAGTCCTTCATTGTCAAGTCGTTTCACACCTAAAACGTTTGAGATGAAGCCGCAGGACCTGGGGCAATTTGTGCACCATAAGCTGTTTTTGTGCTTCTGTCAGGAGAACTGGTTTTGAGGAGTTACGACGTCGTGCAGCTGCAAAAACAAGATCATATTTAAAGCTAAATGTCAATTATAAATATGATTAGTACATTTAGTCATTGCAGGTCTCAAATACAAACAATCTGCAAAAAAAATAATTATGCCGAGCAGTGTGATTGCTTCAACTAGCAACTGTATCAGTGAATGCTAACTGACTTACAGTTGCACTGGTCACAAGCGTAAATGCTTCCCTCTAGGGCCTCAGTCTCTGTAAACTTGGCCAACATTTCTGTCAAATGGCAGGACGCCTGTGCCGCAGACTCTTTACTGTTGCTGTGATAGCGCTCAGGAAACTCCAGAGAAAGGTCCCAAAAAGGTTCCACAGTGTTGGATCGATTTTCACAGGCTAGGCATGTCACCTGCATGAAGATTTAATTGCATGGTTAGAATCAACATAAAAAATAAATCACATACCCATTTTAAATTTAGTAATACTATAGAATATTTGGTTTGCACCAGGTAATCACAAATGGCTACATTTGTTTTTAAAACCATGCATTAAGCTCAGAAGTGGAGTCTTACCTGACTAAGGAGCTGGCCATGAAAAATGGTATTGACAACATCCAGCACTTGCTTGATGAGGCGTTTCTGTGGCTGTGGGACACCCCCAGAGTTTGTATTGTTGCTAGCACTGTCCAGCTCATGCTGCACCTTGTCCAGAAGTTCACACAGAAACTCCTGAGCATCCTGCTGAGCATATCCCCTAAAGGCAGGGATCAGCTGCCACACTGAATGGAGCATTGCAAAGGGTGAAACTAGCGCCCACTTCCCCGACCACATTACCTGGAACAAAGTGTGCAACTGGTGACAGAGGGAGATGTGCTTCGAGCTTGGCTCTTTGGGCTGTATAAGCTCCATGTTCCGGCCTCGTGAGGACCCACCACTCAACCCTGGACCAAAGCCTGAACTGGCCAGAGGTCCCCTCTTTTGGGAGAAGGGCGAGTGCGGTGAAGCCTTTCCTGCAGCAGTTGCAAGAAGTTCCAGTGCTTGTGTTAGATCCAGGCGCAAAAAGCACTCCCTGAAAATATGCAGGTGGCTGAGCACTTGCAAAATGGAGTTCATGTAACAAGTGTTGCCCAAGTTTCTCAGCCCAGTCACACCTGGCGTGACTGTGGGCCGCCGTTTTAATGGGGAGCCACTTTGTTTGGTACTCTGCTTTTTACTCTGCTTGCGGCATGCAGGCAGTTGTGGGGTACGAGTTGTGGATGTTCTGGCTTTAGATCTGGTTGAAGAGAGGTTTCTGGTTTTCAGAATTTGTTGGACATTTTGTGCCTTTTTAACTTTCTTTGTACTTGGAGTAGTAGGCCTTCGAGTTTGTGACTTGGGTGTAGAAGAGGGTTTAACGAGTTTGGTTTTGGGAGGTGTCATTATTGCTGCATCCACAAGTCTTTTGCTTTTTCGCCGCAAGCGCTGACTTTTTCTGAGAGGGGCATTGTCCAGCTCTTTCTGCATCTGCCTTTTTTGTGCTCTCCTTCGCTCCCTGGCCTCTGCTTTTTGCTCCTCATCTTCTTCCCTCTTTCTCTCTTCCTCCTCTCTCTTTTTTCCACATTCAGTAAGTCCAAACCAAAATCTGAAAATGCGTCCCATAAGCGATCTTCGTCGATGCCATAAGGCAGTGAACATTCGGTCCTCATCTCTCAACTGTAGCTCCTGAGCAACAAATGACAAAAGGCTTTCAGGGACAGCAGTGGCAGAGCGAAGGGTACGACCACTGCGGGTGGTAACTTCATAGTGCTGGCTCTGAATTGCACTAAGTGTACTCCGAAGCAGCTTTAGGTCTCCCGTGTTGTTATCATTCAGGACATAATCATCACACAAGTAACAAAAAACATATAGTTCATTGACCTCCATTGCCAATGGGTGACGGTGCAGTTGGAAGTGCTGCAGAGCATGTTCCTCAATGTATCGCCCACACGCCACATGAGCACACCCGAGACAAGCCCACACAGACTCTGTGGTGTTGCAGTCCACACAGTGCCACTTCTGGGGATTGAGGATGGAGTGGTCTGGGGCAAGCCGCAGCCGCCCCACATGCTTACACCTGTCCATTACACACCTGCTGACCAACCGAAGAATGGCTGTCACTCAAATGTCTGTGTATGGATATTGTATTCCACAGCTTATAACAAGCTCATATCACCATTGTAACCATGGCTTACTGAGAAATCGGATCATTCCGGGACATGGTAATGTCTGAAAATATAAAACAATTTTGAATTAACATAGGGAAATGTGAAGAAACTGATATACAATAACAAGCAATGTATGTGGTAAAGTCTGTCTATATACACAAGATACTGTACGGTTCATTGCTGGCATTTATTATTACTTTGACTCGTGACCTAAAGAAACTTATTTAAACCATACGAGAAGAATCAGTGCATTACAGAAGAAAGTACCCAGTTAACCAATTAACGCCACAAAAGTATTAACTAACATTACCTACTGAATGGCAAAAGTTTCATCGTTGCTTGAGCGTGCATTGACTGGAGGAAATAGCTAGTGGAAATCAAAACAACTACAATACCCAGAAAAAACTAGTTAACTGTTAGAAGCTCTCTTATGTTAGTTTGCATAATAAATACCGTATGCCCCGGTTAACAAAGTGAAGCAAACAAACACTAGTAAAATATTTCTTGCCTTTTTAGTCGTATGTGGGGAGAAGATCGCCGACAGTCCGTGCCTCGCCATCGTTCATGTATGTGCTTAGAGATTATAGACCTATAGCTAACAGTAGCCTAGCATGCTAGGTAGCGGTAGGTTAATCTTAAATTCATTCCTTGGCCCTTAGTAAATCTATCGTCTTGTGTTTAATTTATAGCAGTGTTGCTGGGTTTTAATTATGAGCGATAGTAACACTCAACGGCTAGCTCTGCATTAAACTACAGCGCTTGTTTGTAGCAAATATTGTACCTCGCCTTTCACGGCAGTAACTCTTCTATTTCTAAAATCATATCCGCCATCTTGTCAGTCAGTGTCGCGTGCTTGGATGTGTTATCGCGATCACTCCAGGCCAGGGTACGGTGACTGTGAAACCACGGATTTAGTTTTAAAATCCATAAATGAATCTCATAAAACCATGGAAGAGCACGGCTAAAACAAATCTGTCAGTAGTTATGTCGAGGCGTCTTTGGGTATAATGATGTACTTTCAGTTCTTTAACTGCTAAACTTTCAAATATGATATTTGTTTTAAAGCTTCATGTGGCTAAAGGTTGTAGTGAAGTGATACTGTCTTAATTGATAGATAGGTGCAAACAATATTTAAAAATAGCTATTGAAGATTATAATTCACTGCCTAAATAAGGATATGTAAGGATACGTAAAGGCTGTAGTCGATTTTGTTTCTTAAGCAATTTAATTTAGCCTATTAGATTTGTCTTATATGTGTTAATAAAATTCTTCTTATTGCGCCCTCACGTGACTGACCGCAGAGCCTGCATCATCCAGGAGCCATTAGTCTGCAGCTTCAACTTTAGTCACAAAAATTCGATCGTACTACCGCTAAGAGTCAGTGTTGCGCCAGTTCAAGTAACGGGTTAGTTAGCCAAAATAAATGGACAAACACTACGGAGTGATTGTTTTGTAGGCAGTTTTTTTCCCTTTCCTCCAAAGATGAAATAGCTTTTTAATTTTACATCAGATTTTTTTTAAGGACTGGGCAGATAGCCTCAAGGTTGTTACATTTTTGTATGCAGGTGGTGGCTAGAATACTTATTGTAGGCCTACTCATATAGCTAGACATTTAAGAATAAATCTGTGTTTCTGTCTCGCAAACTGAGGTACATGTATGATGTACCACTTGTGCCTGGTGGTGGTTGTAGTGTTTGGTTCTAATCTATGCTATTCACATTTTTGTTCTTTGGGTTAGTTCTTGCTTTGAACTACTGAAGCAATGATGCAGTCCTTTTTAGAGGACTTCCTTTTGAGATGTTTATATATTATACACCTGGATTAGAAGACAAAATGTTTTCTTAGTTGATAAACTTGGGAAATATTTGACAACCACTGGAATAGAACATATGCTGCTGGCGCTTAAGATCATGCTATGAATAGAGAATATATAAGCAACTGTAAAAATGTCAACAAAATGGGAAAAGAAGGAGTTTAGAGTTATGATATGCCTAGTCTACAGTAGTAGGTTTTACACTGCATATTTATTGTATTGTTGGTGCTGTATCACAGCGGCTCATGTTTCTGCCTTTAGCTTTTATCAACCTTTCTTTAACACCAATCACACACAATCATACTGTGGAGTGAGGTTTCTTGCTGAACTACACAATGACAACATGTGTTGGATGAGAATTGACTCAGCAATTGATGGAACAATTTATATTTAGTTTATTTTAATCATTTCATTATTTAAAAGATTCACAGATTTATTCAAAATGCACTATAACTTTTATTATTATTCCCTTGCCTAGAGTATTGCACAGTATGGTATTAAACCTTTCTAGCTTACTTTTATCCTATTTACAGGTGTTTTTTATTGCTGTCCCTGTGCTGTGACCTGCTTGTCTCCATGGAGATATGTTTAAAGTCATAGTGTAGAACATTTTTCAAACGTCTCTATGACAATGACCCTTTAAATCCTTTATCCTCTCTAAATTGTTAGGCCAAGAATTTGATTTGTGTTTGAGAGAAATCAAACATTAATTCCAAAATTCAGGTATGTGTTAGTGAACCATGCAATGTCTGAATCACCTCTAATGTTTTTCTCTCTCTCAATGTCCTTAGGCTTTTACTTGCTTCGTGTTCACACATGCTAACCCCCTCCTTTCCCATCCTCTTTTCATTGGTGCTTGTTCGAGCATATGGACATGTTTTTTGTCTAAATTGCGTGATGCTTCTAAATATTATTTTAAGGTGAAGCAATAGCCAATTACAAGATACTCATACCATGTTGAACATTGTTTTAGTGGTTGTTAAATTTAATACCATTCATTGGACATTTTGAGCAATGCAATAACATATAAATGGAGACAAGCAGGCCGCAGACCCTGCACCAGAAGAGTTGCACCTTCAATTTTTATTGTGACATTTTTGTAGCTGGTTCTTGTGTTGGTTATGAAGCCAGTGAAAGCACAATGCTGTCCAGACTGAGGGAAAATACTTTAGTAACTTCATCCAAACATCAGCTGACATGTCTACCTTGGATGGTAAGCCTGTATGTTGATGTTAGAATGTTATAGTTACAGCTCATAATTTGCGTACCCAAAACATTTATCTCAGTTACAGGACTCCTGGCACACATCACTCCACCTAAATCTTTTGCAAGTTGAAATCTGTGTTTGTTCATAATGACTGGATGACATCAGTCTCTTGTTTGGATGGCTGTATAATAATCAGCAGTAGCGTCTCAATCTCTTTGCTATGTCAACATTTCCTTCCTGTTCTGGCTTGCTCCAAAGCTCATGGAGAAACATTCCTGATGTGTGCATGCATGTGTATATACATGAACAATTTAAGGGAACTAATGCTTGCTTGGGGCAAAATGTGACTCCCTGAGTTGATTGGGGCAACATACACAAAAGTTTGTTGTTGTTGTTTAAAAGCTGAGTTTAGTTTCCTTTATCTTTTCCAACTTCCCCTGTTAAGGTTCATTATGTAAGTTTCGAGGAGGTGGGTATGCCACCTGCTTGTCTCCATGGAGATGCTATTGTTTTGCCTGGAATGTTCCATCATATGACATTAAACTTATCTAACTCCCAGGAGACAAGCAGCTGACATCACTAGACCAAGTTACAGGTCAGATCTGTGGGAAAAGCAACCTTGCACTCATAGTAAAAATGCATGTTTTTCCATGTATTTTTAGCGAAGCTGTGTAATAAAAAAAAGACAAAACAAAACAAAATAATTGATATTATAATACAGCTACAGTGGTGGTAAATTCTAGGAAAAGCAATATGGAGACAAGCAAGAAAAGTTACATAGATAATAATACATGTATTACATACACCTGTAATAAAATATGCTTAATGAGAAAATTCAGACCCTAAGCTCAGTACTGTAAAGTCTCTTTTATACTATAATGTGGAAAATGTAAAGTTGGAAAATTAATTTCAGAGCTCAAATATACACTGCAATCTCATCACTAATTTATACTCTACCAACAATAACTATTATAATAGCACCTGTGACCTGCATAACACTTGAACACTATTTTTTTTAATAGCAGAAGGTAGTTTACAATAAGATTCCTTCTGCCAATATGACCACAAATATTCATTATAACTCATATGTTTTCACCTCCGTTGACCTTTGGGTGCATATTGATGTGTGATGGCTTGATGGGTGCTGCAGAAGAGGGGCATTGTGACTCCCATTGAGAAGAGGGGACAGTGGAGGGGTTATTGTCCCATAACCAGCAGGAGCTTCCATACACTCTGGGCCCAATAGCACAAGAATGCTGATAGGACAAAGGCCATAACTCAGTTCTATAGCAGGACAAGTGGGCATTGTGTTCATACAGGCTCTCTCTTACAGACACTCATTTTTACTACAATAGTAATAATCTATACAGGAGTGTATCTGTGAAACCATGCACTCATTCACCAACCAGTTTCCCATAACATACAACCCCCACTGGACATCTCCATCACACACTGAGAATGGCTAGTTAATATGGGGGACAATGAGAGAGTAGGCTACAGAACAAGTGTATGTGTGAGAGAAAGAGGAGGGTCCCGACTCAGCTGTAATGCAAATGTTTGTGCCTGCCTGTTGAGTCTACCCTCCAAGGCCAATTCCCACCATAAAACATACACTACCAGTCAAAAGTTTGGACACACTTTTTCATTTGTTTTATTTATTTTCATGACCATTGACATTGTAGGTTCTCAGTGAAGCCATCATATATGAAATGTAGTAAACAAAAAAGTGTGAAATAACCCAAAACATATTTTATATTTGAAATGTCTAAAAAATAGTCACCCTTTACATTGCACACATTTGAAGTGATGATAGTCAGAGAGAGAAGGCCAAGAGAGGCAATGTCAACAAAGCAAAGGGTGGCTACTTTGTAGATCTTGAATCTAAAATATTAAACATATTTAGAGATTTTTTTTCTTTGATACATAAATCTACACTGTTTACATCATATAGTTGATGTCTTCAGTATGTGTCTGCAATTTGTAAAGTAGTTCTATGCGAAGGTATGTCCAAACTTTTGACTAGTGTATCTCCATATCTAACAAGGATTTTCCATGCCTTCAAAGAACAGTCTTCCCTATCCCTATCTTTTGTACTCGTTCACCCCTGCCCCAGTTGTCTGGACTGCACTTGGCATAAATCAGGGAAAGCAGTAACCCTTGCCACTAATCTGCGAATGAGCCATGAATGAGGAGATATGGGTACATGAGGCTATCTGGCTAATTTGCGAAATTCTTCTCCATCTGCCTTGCTTTGGTTAGATAGGTGAGTGACCTACAACTATTCCTGCTACAGAGAGGTGTATGATACGCCAAGAATGTGTCGGCACCTCACAGCCAAGCGCGTCACGATAAGTCTGTAGAAAACATTAGGTACCTTAGCCCAAAAGTGTGTATGTACTTGCACCAAAATGCCTATTATGGTCTACATTTGGCATTGCTGTGTGAGGATAACAGAAAATATTTAGCTGAGGTGATGGATGGCTTAATGTTAGGTCACACCCACGTAGAACTATATGCGCAGAACAGAGCTGGGTGATAAGGATATTTTTGTCAAATTGATGTGAAGTATGTCAAGGTCTAAGGTATCAGATGTTAATCCTGCACGTTCTGGGAGTGTTCAAGCAACAATGTTTCAAACAATAAAAACATTTCAGTCTTTTTACTTTACTGTAGTTGGAGTCATTTTTCTTAGAACTATGAGTTTAAACTGATATCATTAAGCTTGATTGCGTAACAGAGCAATTTTAAACATGCTCTAAAAGTATATGAATGACAACGTAGTTACTACAAATTAAAAGGTATACAATCACATTTATAGATACAAACAATGCTGTACAAAGCAACAACATAAAGAATAATACAAAGTTCAGCAAGAGTGTGATAATTAATTGAATAAAAAGAGCTGATTTGTAGTAAACCGTACATAATTTTGACCAAAACTGGATAGAATCAGGGCAGCATTCATGACCATGGATAGCCGTTTTTTCCTCTACTTGCTTGAGTTATATTTCCCCACACATACGCACACTTTCAAAACACAGGCAGACAAATACATTCATGCTCAGGTATTACCCATTCACATTGATTACAACACAAGCACACCTGGACTGGCTAAGAATTAACCACCTGTAGTGGCTTGTATGGCTTGTTCAGTCTATACATATATACACTGTAAAGATGTTGTGATTAGGCCTTTTCACTTGTGCGTCCATTTCCAACCTTATGGTAAAGTGCTTTAGAGAAAAAGACCTGATTTTTTTGTAAGCAAAGGGTATTCATTCCTCAAAATAAGCACAGGTCTTAATTTACAGAGCTGTAGTGTAGATGGTAGCAAATCCTAAATAAGTAAATATGTACACAGCAGTTTATACTCATAAGGGTTGTTCATGGTAAAATTAAACCCAGGGTGGATTCTACCATCACCTTGACACATTGAATAGTGTTTGAAGTGATAGAAACACACACTACAGTCTTTGTGTTTCATAAATCCACAAACAAGTGACCATTTGCTTGAAGTGAATATTGTCAGTTTCCATTTCATGTCTACCAGTTGCAGTCTTTTTTGAGTAGTGAGAGGACTTTCCGACCCAAGCTTGCCTTCCAGGGCTTCACAAAGCTCTTCATATTGACTAGGAGGTGATCTTGCTTACGGTCCATGTGGCCAGCCACCAGGTACTCCAACCCTGCACAAACAGTAGGTTAGTATATGTAAACGCAGTATAAATCGATAATATAATAATAATAATATTATTACTATAATAATAGTAATAATATGTACTTGTCAAATTCCATACATGAATGTCATGGATTAAAAAGTTAATATCATTCTAAGGAACAATTGAGGCACAGAAGCAGCATGAAAACAAGTAGATGGCAGACCCTCTACCAGAAAAGTTACATAGTACTGTATACCTTTAATATGCATCTCATCATCCATGTTGTTTATTTTAAGGTTTTAACCCTGTCACCCCTGTTAAGATGTTACCCCTATCCTTCCTGATCTATGTATACTTCATGTATTCACTTTGTGTATTTATGGCAAAAATAGATTACCTGGATTAAGGATAGGGCAGGTGCAGCCTCGTGCTGTCCAGGATTCAGGGTAAAGGATGACTCGACCCTTCTGAATTTTCACCCTTGTGTTGTGATTCAGCACCTTTTGAACTTTGACCTCTACCTCTGCATGGGAGCCCTTATCATGGGCCGACAGCACTTTCACTTTAAGAACTGGGAGGGAAAAAGCCTCAGGTCAGGAACGTTTTGAACTGGAAAAATTGACTTGATAGTATATTAATAATTTTTACTTGCCATATGCATAATTCATTGTGCAGAAGAGTTTGCTGTTGGTCAAGGCTTGCTCTTTGCACTCACATTTTTCTGCGGGGGTACATAAAAGCATACAATGATATTAACAAAATGACAACAATTTTTGCGCACAATCCCACTGGTTACTGTACATAGTGTCCATAGTGTAGTGTGTGTTCAGAGAGGAATGTGCCAATGAAAGCTGCCGTAACATGTCAGTGGGGGGTCTGGGAGAGGGGACAGTTGGAAACCATCCGTGCAAAGGTTTTGTATCATGCTCAACCACACGCACATAAACACACTGTCTTTGTGCCATGACCTTCGAAGGCCTTATCATAACTTTCATTACTTTACTGCAATGCTTGGTTACTGGAGCATGGAGAGGACGAAGAGCAGACGCACTATTTGTGTCTTACCTGAATAGTGCAATGCAGAGAAGAGTTCGTCTGTTCGGAAGATGTTCATCGGTTCACTTGAGTTGTAGGTCTCTAAATCCGACCTACACAAAGTAGAGACAACAATAGATTAATATGAAATAGGATATGTTTAACCCCTTACACTTCTGACAAAAAATTGCAATTCCCAATTCAAATTGAATCAGTTTCCTTTGGAGTACAGACAAATGGCTGAGCTCTTTGTAAAGCTGAGGCTCTGCAGCTTAGGCCTCTGCTCTCTGATCTACTCTCATTATAAATGGGAACAAGTTATGCACAGTGGAACAGATTCCAACTGGATTTTTTGGTGAATATAAGGTTAGGTATAGCTGGTGTCTGAACGGTTCGTCCAGTTAACACTTGATTGAGTATTTGTTGGGTTTTGGCAATTCCTATGTAAAAGGTCAGGGACTTGTATTTAGGTAAAAAAAAACAGTCCAGGCAGAATTAATATAAAAGTCCTATTAACAGGAATGTGCACAGACATTTTGAGGGGCAGGTGCTCAACCAAGAAAAAAGGGCACTTTTCCATCTTGCTTAACTTACTAAGAAAGCAAATATGATTTTGCTTCTTTACAGATTACTTTTGGGCGTGTTGCTGCTGAACTTTTAATAACAAAGCTTTTTGCTACAAAAATTACAAAAAAGGATCATGTGAGGGGAGTAGGGGTCCTCCCCCAGAATATTTTTGACCAAATAAACGTAATGTGGGGTGTTTTAGGTGAATAAATCCTATTTTTTAGCAGTCTGATACAGAAGAATGGGATATAGGTCCATTTGCTGTGGCTACTTCTCTCAGAAAAGTCAATTGTTCATTAGACTATAACAACTGGCCTACTTTTATTACATACTAGTCATTACCTCCCATTTTACAAATACTGATCAAATCTTTGTCAAGAAATTCCCAGCATCACGGTACTCTCACGCTATTGAATCTATAGATGTATTATGGCATCAGCTGTTCAGCTCATAAGATCACAAATATGAGGTGGTTTGTCAAAAAGTTAAAAGTGGCTAAAAGCTTTGGAGGTGTAGAACATTGTTATGGACTCTAAACTGTTCCTACAGTCTTTGATTTGGAGCTATGTGCAGTTAAGGCACACAAATGGAATTTGGAAGCTGCGAGAGGTAGCTGGCCAAGAGCAAGCCAGAGGCAGGAGAGAGGGAACGGAGAAATCTTCATGGGGCAAATATTCAACCAAAAAAAAAAAAAATAGGTTGACCAGGAGAACTCAGGGCAAAGGGGCAGGTGCTTGAACACTACCTAGGCTCTATCTGCTCATGTCCTTGCCTTTTAAAATATTTTGAATTTTAGTGTTTTGGTTTTTTTTTGTGTTTCTTTTTGTGAGTTTAGAGTACAGACAGGTAATGATTCTTGCCAGAATGATTGATTTGATTTGAAAATAAGTGGGCTGCAGGTTTTCCTTCATAATTTACATGAATAGGAGCTTAATAGTTTACTTTCATTAAATGGTGGACAAAAATAAATTAATTAAGAAAAAGAACAAAGGATGGGCTCAGTTCTGGAATATAATGATTCGGTAGAAAGTTTCAATTGTTAAACCTATACAGGTCACCTTTGTGTCTGCCTGGAGTCGGATAAGAGAGGTCAGAAAGGGCATTCCATGTCAAATATGCCAAATTTATCTGTATATCATTGCACGCTAGGAGGCAGATGAATGATGCCGTGACCCTAGAAGGAAGCCAAAAGGAAAGAAGAGGCTGCTTATGGCATACATTTCATTACATGGACTCACCCAAGCATGCAATTCCCTGTGAAGGGCTCACAGTCTCCTGCACAGTCGCAGGGCTGGCAGCCATATTTGTGGAATCCCCAGTATCCCACCATGCACCTGTCACAATGGGCCCCCGACACTCCTGGTTTGCAGATACAGTTTCCATTTGTAGGGTCACAGAGTGAGCTCTCGGTCAAGTGGAAGGGCATGGATCCCAGTGGGTGACATTCACAAGCTGAAAGAAGTTGCAAAGCACATAGCATTGAAGTCAAATGAATTAATCAATCATTGTTATTGTCTTTGTCGGGTCACATTAAAGGGAAATATAAAACAAAGGCTTCTCTATTGTTCTTATCAAGCATATCTTATCTCATGTTGGGTTGATAATATTTGAAGTTCTTTATTCAAAAACAAAGGAGTGAGAAAGCTAAGGCCTTGACCATGAATCTGCCTGTCTCAGGAACAATTAGTAGAGCAGCAACATTTTTTTAATATATAGCAATATACTAAGTTATGGGCTGACTGCAAATTTGTAATGAGGAGCACGATTTAGACATTATTTATATCACGTTTTATTCAGCGAAAGATGCATGTCTTTAAATCAGTCATGACATGAGCTATTTTCTGGAGTAGAAATAGCAGAAGTAAAAAAAATAGATATACAAATAATACTGATGAATAAAGCATCCAAATAGCTGTGCTGTATCGCTATAGACTCCATGAGACACAAAAACACTATGTCAAAGATAAAGACAACACTTATCTTAAAACTGAACAGACCAATAAAATAATAAATCTATCACATGTGGATTTTATTGACTTGCAAATGTGTAACTGTTGAACCAACACTTTACCATGGAAATGCATAATAACCATAGGGTACCCTTGGGTTTTTAGTGGACAGCCTGTACACGTTAATAATTAGCAGAGATTACAAAACTCTGCCCTACGTAGTTTCATGTAAAGCTCAAACACGTGCAGCATGCTGAGTGTGTGTGTTTTCATACCTGTGTGGAAACCAAAGATTTTGTCAAACCACATGAATTTATGTACTTTTAATTACATGTTAAGTTGCGGACACACTTAAAACAGCTATTGCCAATTTCCCAAGACATTAGAGAGCATTAGAAAAATTTAATTAAAAAAATAATAATAATTACGGAACATGTATTGTACATTCCAGTCCAGCTCAGTGATAAAGGAAAGTTACCTTTCCTCTACCCCTCACAGATAGATATGAAAAAAAAGTTTTTACAACACAGAGAAAGCACTATAGTAGATGAGAAGCTATGACAAGTTTTTACAACCTACATCCTAGGGGTTCCCCACACATGCCACTGCATCTTTTTTCTCTCAATCATCTGTCTTTGAGGATTATTAGGCATAGCCTAAAGCTACATCACTACGAGACTATGAGCTACAATAAAAATGCTTGTCTTGAGGTGACAAAACTGAAATATTCTTAGAACCAACTGTTGTGGGATGTTGTAAAATGGTCTAGTGAAATTTGACAGTTGTTTTGGACTTCAGCAGACAGCATGTACAAGCTCTGCACGGATCCATGTGGTCACATCAGACAAGATAATCAGATAAAGAATGTAGCCACTGCTATGTGTTTAGAGATGACTATCTTGTGTTTACTTAAGACTTGTCTCATCGCCACGAGGCAGCGTGCCGACAACCAGACAGCCTCCCACATACACAATCACACCACCAATCATTACCCGGGAGATACTTGAGCTCTGAGTCAGTAAGTAAAAAAAAAAACGGGAAAACAGTCTAGGATGGACAATCAGGCAGTGTTTGAGTCAAAGCATAGGTATGCCACACTATCAGATGATTTACGACAATACAGACCTCAGAGGTAGGGCCGTCTGCTGCCCAGACACACACACAAAACCCAAGGTGCTCATCAAAAATCAATGTGATTAAGCATGTTCCAGCTTGTGATGCCTATCGTGTGTCATTTTGGAGGGGTGTATGAGGTAATGTGGACTGTAATTATTTTAATAAATTACATTGTAGTAGCTTTAGGGTCTAGTCATAAAGCCCATAAATCATCATATAGCAATTTGTTTGTTTGTCAAAGCCATTGCCTTACGTTTGCATGAGTCAGGAGCAGTGAAGGGTCGCTTTGGATCTCTGTAGAAGCCGGATTTACACTTGTCACATTGACGACCTTCTGTGTTGTGAAGACAGTGGCACACCCCCCCACTGCGCTGGCCAGTCTCACGCCACATTGACCAGTCAAAAAAGCAGCTTTGGGCATGGCCGTTGCATTTACACTCTGGAAAAGTTGGAATAAATATTACTTAGTAATACTCTTTAATGGGTTTTTTTCATAATCTGACTGGATGCAGTAAAAACGCTCTTGTATTTTCCCTCATCTTGATGAGGATGTTCCTGATTTGAGGTTATGATAATAGATGAATTATAGTGCATGTACCAATTAAGATGCCTTTACCACAGTTTGAAAAACACTGATTTAATCTGTTCAATGCACAGCTATACTTGAAAATGCACTATGTAACTTTTTGATTGTCGTCTGCCTCCTGCTTATCTCCATGGTATAATGCTATGCTGTGGATAAGCACGTGGCGCTAAATCAGAAAAGTTACATAGTTCAGCTTTAATAAACTTAAAGGGCAAATTAACCTGATATTGAGCCGAGGTCATGTGGTATGCACTCTGCCCGGAAAGTGTCTGATCTACCCAAAATACAATAATGGCCATTTTATTTAAATTTTAGTTTACTTTGACATTCATGCGGTGCTCCAGTAATCCCATCAGCAGGCTGCCATGGTCGGTCATTGTAGAGGGGGGCACACAGCTCACAGTGTTCACCTGCTGTGTTGTGTCTGCATACACACTTTCCATGAACCTGAGGTAGATGGAAGGTAGAAAGAAAAAAAATCAGTTAAAGCAAAGGACTCCCATAAAGACTTGACAATCCATAATTGCTTTAGATTTTTAATGCTATAATAAATGCCAAATAGCATACTCTTATATTTTAAGAAACAGAATTTCTAAGATCTTCTTTGTCTAAAACAGGGCAGTGCAATTAAATTAATTTGAATCAAATCTTTTAATTTCAAGGTCTACGGCCAAAGGTGAAATGACCCATATGAGGTGAACGGTTTTTATTTTTCACAATGCCCAGGACTCAAAAATGAATGAAATGAATGTGGAGTGGTTGTTTGGCTTCATCAGTGGAAAAGACTCTGAGCCTCCATGTAACTCTGTGTGTGTGTTTACTTGTTTATATGAGCAGGTATTTATTATATTGTAAGGACTAAACTCTATATATACACACACAAAAATCTGGTCTTAATGATGTAAATCTTTTCTCTATCTTTGAGATATGAGTTCAAATAGGTTAAGGTTAGGCAAGTAGTGGTTAAGGTTAGGTTTGATCTCCAGGAAATTAATGCAAGACAAGTCAATACAATGTCCCCAGAAAGGATGAAAATACTACACGTGTGTGTGGCTGTGTATGAGGACAGTGGGAGTGTGTAGCTCCGGGAGCACAATAACAATCTCCTTGTCATTCCTGTGAGCTGGAATGCCATGCATGCTGGATAATGATTGAAAGGGGGTGGGTGCAAGGCATCTGAGGAAGCTCTTTATTTGTTTCCTGTAATATGGGACACACACGAATTATACTGCTACGCACACATAATTGTGAATGACAAAATAGTATTGGTATTATGCATGAAATTTGTCACTGAGGGATTAGGTTGTGTAGTGTAAATATGAAAATTGCTAAATAAAGAGAAATGTAATCTTGATAATTCTATATTAAACACATGACAACACTGCTATAATAATAATCGTATTCCCCAATGTGACTAAGCTAAGGCGCGTTAAGAGCTCTGTGTCAATAATCCTAATGCACAAGTATTTACATAAAAAGTGCCTCAAGAAATGGGGAAGTTTGTTCTGAAAATGTCAAGAGTGAAATAAGGTAAGAGACACATCAAATGCCAAAACAAATAAGTAAACCATACTCATAAAATATTTTTGGTTTGGAGAGTTTTTGGATTGTTCAGTAGCCTAAATAAATAACCTCAATGTTGTTTACTTCACATGGTTTGGTTTTAAACTCTCTTGACCTTGTCTTAGCCTTCTTGAGTCCACTTAGCCTTGACCACTGGCTTATAATGTATTTTTACTTATATGGAGAAAATTAAAAAGCCAGGTTTTGAAATTGGGAGAAAAGCCAAAGGGCAGGTTGAGCACACATATTTGAATCATTACTAGCGCTTCAGTAGCTTGCTCCCAAAGCATTACTTCTGAGTGTATGACAGCTTTGTGGCTAACTAACAGACAGTGTAATTGCCCTTCACCGCAAAGCCCCATGTGGAGGAACAGCAGCACTAAACAACAACAATCTTTGTTTTGGACATTTCCAAATGCTTTCTCCACTGATTACTGCACACACTGAACAAAAAGCATTATATATAAGACAGGGCTGCAACTCATTCTAATGTCAACACATGGTGGTGCCTTTTTGGAAAGTTGATGCAAATAACAGAAAACATTTTTTTCTCATTGCTAATCTTTGCTCTCATCTACATTTTCATGCTATTTGTTTGGGTTATGCCAGCAAACCAGCTCTGGGTTGAGAAAGAATCACAGAGGCCAAAACAGTGACAGTAAGGGAAAATGCCAGCTTACATAACTCTTGCATACCCAAATCTCTACAAGATAACAAGATGTGAGAATCTTAACTATTGCTTATATTTTGGTTTGTCTTGTATATTGGCACTCTCTCTGCTGTTTTCTTGATTTGGAAAACATGCAAAAGACCTGTTACTGGCAAAATGAAAGATTTAATTAACATCAAATTGATGTTTTCTTGCAAGTATCTAAATTAGTACAAAAAGAGCTGTGTACATTGCATCACTCATCTAAAATAGTGCTACCACTTGTATATACTGTACTGTACTGTGCTATACACATTATGGCTGGGGTTTTCTGTCTATATCGCCCATAAGTGAGAGGAAATTTCACTTTCCTTGGGCCTCACTGATTGCAGCCAAACAGATGCACCACTTCAAAAGCCAGCGTTGGTGTTTTTGTTGAGATGGTTTTGATATGCACTCATAATGAAACACACACCCATCAACATAAGCATTAGCCACAATCAGTTTTTACATCTCTTACATTTCAGGAATTTATCAGGCCGGATAGGGGAAACAGAGGAAACAGCACCAATGACCCATACCCGCCCTTCCTTCAGACTTTTATTATTTCTGCCGACTGAGCTGTGATGTGGACACAACAAAACATTAGCTCCTGACAATAACACTTCTTGGATTAAGAAGAATCTCACCATGGAGAGTGGACGCATTTCATCATCAAATGTTCCGAACCATGGAGTCATTTGTATATTAATTTGGCTTGGGTCAGATAACAGCTCTCTCGCCTTGAGGCTTTTTATCCTGGCTTTGGAGTGGAACAAAACAGTAAGGTACTTGTGTTTGTGACATGCTTGTGGCACTACATGAACTCATTCTCATAAATGAAAACAAAACTACACTACAGTATATGATGAGAAGAAGGAGTAAGCATGTGATAACGAGAGTCATCAAGTCAGTCAGACACAACACAGGCATTTGATGTTGATTTACATGTGGTGGACTTACCACATGGTTGGTGCGGTCTTTCACAGGCTGGTAGCCTGCAGCAGGAACACACTGTTCAGCATGGCCATTACAGAAACAGCTTCCCTTCACTATCAGGTCATAAATGGCAAAGTGTTGCGTTGGGAGAGATCTCTGAGAAGAGGCCGGGTCTTTGGCCTGGCAGGGACATGACTGATGCTTTAATAATCGAATTCGAATATTGGTTACTCTCAACTGCTGCTGGCCCTCCAGCCCAAAAGGATCCACAGACTCCCACTTAGGAAGGGTCCGGTAGATCACCTGAGAAGAAAAATATTTGCATTTCCTTTAAAGAAAATTACAGTTGTTTTTTGCTCTTGTATTCCAGGGTTAGAACAGGACATAATCTGACCAATGATTTGTCATAAGGATTTGGATGGCCTCACTAAAAGCTTACTCCATTTTTACCCTAACCATTTACCCCTCTAGATTTGCATAAAATGACAATAGTTTAGATACAGTTTACAAACAAGTCTATTGCTATTCCCCACGTGACAACATCTGTCTTTTTAATGGTTTTGGTGTATTTTTTGCTCTAAACGTTAACCTTTTGACCTGTGTTCATTATATCTGTCCTCACATGACCACGAGGGAGTTGGCTACTATTAGACCCCCTTTCACCATGTCTGGATCCTGGACATCCTTCAAACTGAGGATCCTTTCATATGCTGCCATCACCGTGACTACCGCCACCACTGGCACCTAGCGCTGCTGCTGTTGCCAGGGTGAAAAGTGTCTGCCCCAAATGTGGAAAAAAGTTTGTATTTGCAAGGCATCTCTTCATCAAAGTGTTACTGCCACATCCCACTGTCATTTATTGGCCATACAAGAGTGTGTTTTTAATGAGAACGTAAAATGCATGCAAGGTCCTGGCTCCTTTATTGGCAAAGTGACTTGCCAACGTGTGATAGAGGGGGTACTATTAATTTCTCTGTTGTTGCACAAGGTTACAGGGTCACAGCATTGTGGACTGCAATTAAGAGAAGCCGACAAATAGGACGGGGGGCACCGGTCTGCGGGAGAGCATGGGCAGCGGGGCCAGACAAAAACAGAGATGGAGATGCGGATTCACATAACTCAGTAATGGACAAAGGGCCTACGACAGCACAGCAACACCACGGCAACACTAAAATACACACACTAGCACACACTGTTGCAAACACTGGGGCTGAGTAAAGGGTGTTATCTGGGCTGTGACAATAAAACACATTGAAAAATAACAGATTACAGGAATTTGTTTTGCTTTGGTTACATTTTACTAAACAAATCAACATGTCATTCATTTCCTTTTGGTACAAAGGCTACTGTTTAACTATTACAACTAATCTTTGATATTGTGTCTATTGTGGGTTAGTTACTATGTGAAGCAGGCAAGCACTTTGATCCTGTTTAATGCATAAATTAGCCAAGCTGGCATTACCATTTGTAATTCCATCAAAGCGATGTGGACTGTAATCTGGTAAACAGGCACAATGGGCATTGATGGAAAGAAGAAAGACACACAAAGCAGGGGCGGGAGGGTGTCTAGCCAACAGCACTAATATCAGAGCTATAACACTTCCTTCCCTGCAGACAGACGGAAAGCTGACTGAACTGTTTATCCGAATATGTGTGCATGTCGAAAGGCTTGTTCTCTTCCCAAAGGAGCTCAACAACAAAACTCGCATTCTTGCAGCCAGGCTCTGACCTCATAAATAAGACAAGGAGCCCTGCTGTACAACATACTGGACTGCTGCCACTGTCTGCTACAGGTGACATTCTTTCATGTTTGAAGGACAAACATACCTGCTTCCTGTAATCACTCCCAGGTAAAGACCCCCCTTCTTTCTTAAACTCTTTTCAAACCGTCAGCCATCCATCAAAGTCCCTCCTTATCTGATCCCTGAAGCTGGGACACACATGCAATCAACATGCTTTGATTCACACTACACAGATGCACTTTAGCCAATAGCAGTGTTTGCATACAGGTGTTGCAGGGTTTAAACAAACCTGTCAGATTTTTGGTTTGTTTAGTTCTTTAAAGTATTTGAAAACAAATTCTTTAAGATATTATGTTTTCTCTTATCAGCTTTTACAGCCAAAGGTACTACCGTTCAAGATTAAAGTAGTGTTTCCACAGCAAAAAGTAGCATTTTGTTATGGTAAAAGGATACTATAAATTGTTTTGCAATTTGAAATAGAGACAATCTGTTTTAAAGTTAATCCACAAAATAAAGTCAAGAAAAGGCATAAATCCTGTGCAAAGTGAGTTAAAGTCACCACTTGACCTGAGGGTCATTAGTGCAAAGGTCAAAAGCCTTGCTACTGGCACAGGTGGCTTAGTCCCACAGAAGCTCTGCTAATCACAAATAAATAAAAAGTTTAAATGGTCTGTGTACCAAAACAAAAATGATATCAATGCAATCACAAGCTTGATAGCGTGACACCGCAATATAAAAAAAAAAAAAAAAAAAAAACATTTCCCCACTAGCCCATGCTTTAGTTCTCACATCTGTAGCCCTGCTCTGTCCACATGTGGCCTGAATTAAACATCAGTGGACATCAGGAAGCCCTATCGTGCAACAGTCAAAGTACGCCTATTAGACTCTCTCAGACACATGGCTACTACTCTCATCTGACAGTTAGGTTTACTTAGTATGCTTCTCTATGTCCAGGATAAGTCTATGTTGCATGACTCACTTGAACCAATTAAAAATGTATTGCTTTTAAATATTTTAGTCTACAGTCTGCTTGGGTGGATCAAAGCTAAGTACAGTCTTAATGGTAAAGCCACCAAAAGCCCTTAAGCATCAGTGAAATTCCTGAATAACCATTTAAAATTAAAAGGGTACCCTCCTGTCTGCCATCTTCTTCAGATCAAGAATGTGTCTGGCCAAAAGGCACGTAGGTCTCATATAATAATAGCAGTGATATAACAATATCTTTCTCCTCACCTCTCCACGGTGACAGGGAAAAGCCCCAGAGTATTTGGAAGTGCATGTGGCTCCATCACGGCCCACTGTGGCCTTCTCTTCTTCCATACCAAAGGCAGCACTACAGTTGGAGGCATAATACTGCAGCATCTTCCATGTTTTTCCAAAGTCCTGTGAGCGCTCCAGCATCATGGCAGCAGGTCGCGTAGATTTAAACACCAAAATCAGATGTGTGAAATAAAACTCAGCTTCCAAGTTAAGCTGCACTGTTTCCGACTCCACGCCTTCTGCTGACTGCCACCATGTGTTAGGGTGCCGGAAAGATGAATCGGACATGGCTCCCGCTAGGTGTGATAGGAAGGGTAGTCCAGCATTACACTTGGCACACTTGGCACTGCTGCAAGCCAAGTTGATGTTAGGATCAGTATAGGAGCAGTACTGTTCTGTGCCATTGTTCCCACATACAGTCTGTGTTAGGACCCTGCGACCAAGGGCAAGATTTCCCATGCGTGGGTTACAGGCTCGGCTATCACAGCGAGGGGCCACACCTGTGCGAAACATCTCGACCGACCGCCCTGAAGAGAGAGGGAACATTTACTCACGGGCTGGGTAAATAGGCACGAGAAAACACAGGCTGAGAGGTGAAACTCACATAAGTCATGAAGTCATTTCAACTTGCTCTTATGTAATTAATATGAGGAAGGATCCTATCTGTTTGTCCCCATTGAAATGCTATTGCTTTGCCTGGAATTTTGCACAGTAAGGCATTAAATGTATTCAATTACAGGTGTCTTTATACCTTGGTAAACAAGCATTCATACTGTGACCTGTAACTTGACCTGATGGAGTTACCTTCTTGTCTCTGCCGAGTCAGATAAGATTAATGCCATACTGTGGAACTGTGAAAGCAAAACCATTACATCTCCATGGAAACAAGCAAGTGGTGGATCCTTCAATGCAATTTATGCTTTTGTCTTTCAGGGTTGTTACTAACATCTCCTATGTTGTGTAATCATTTGCATTCCTCCTTCATAAGTTCACACATCTATCTCTATTTATCCTAGCTTGGGGCCAGCACAAGAAGCACACTTGGTTTCTATCGGGTCTGGATTGCAATCTCATTTTGTGAATAAATCAGAAATGATCTGATGCATCCTCAAAATCTGCCATAACTTGTCTTTTCTTCTATCATTTTTTGTTAGTAACAGGTGAATTGCTCTGACTTGGTTTGCACATGTCGATATCATTAGTTTTATTAAATGTTACGCAAAAAAGAAAACTGAGGACATTTGCCCTGAGACTGTATAGTCTCTAAAGAATCTACAGTCTATACTTTGACGCAAATAAATGATGGCAGCTTTGGAGGATGAAATGCATTCAGACATCTATACCAGACGCTTCATGAGCCCCGGGGTCACACTGTCAACTTCCAAGGAGGATTTATTACGTCAAACGCGCAGCTCTTATTTTGTGTAAATGAGAGAGCCCAGACTGTCTCATGTACAGCTATTGTTGAGTTAGATTTTTGCACAGCAGGGTGCCTTTTGTTGCAGGTTTGTTACATAACTGTCTATGTGTAAAGGTCAGAGGAGAAAGCAAGAATGAAACCTTGGCCATGAAGGTACAGTCTATTTACATCTGAACAGTAAGTAGCACAAAAACAATGGATAAAGAGATTTAGGCTTCTAATATTCCCAACAATGTCATAACACTGTCTGAATTAGGCCTATGACATTATTTACAAAACAGATTGTGTTCAGCATGCATGTTAATGTAACTGAGGACAAAAAGTTAATTGAAAAGCATAAAACATACATTTTATGAGACACTTAAGTTTTCCCACGTGATGTGTAGCCTCCCTAGATGATAACAACACAGTACTCACCTACATCTGACCTGAGTGCCAGAGTGATCAAAAACAAAATCCACATAGCTCGAATGATTCTGGAGGAAAAACTACAACAACTCAAAAGAAAGAAGATTATAACAACATCTCCACGGGTACAGCCTGAGTAGGAACACAACAAGTGCGCAGGATCAATTTCAATGGGGACTTTCTCTTTCACTCAACTTGGTTCCAAAGAGGCAGCGGTAACTGAGCGCGAGTTGGGGACATGATCCTGTGCGGCGCGTGATGTCAGGCTGAGAAAGTGGGAAAACTCGAGTCAAGAAGAGGTCCACGGCTCTGTGCGACTCGTCTGTATGTTGGAGACCTGAAACGTGTTTCATTTCCCCGCAGTGAGGCGCCTGTTGCTCGCTCTGCTCAGTGGATCTATTTCTAAGGAGCGCTCGGACGGAGCATTGACTGCGGTGAACATAGCCCCGCCTCCCGCTGGTATTTTCTCCTGATTTAAAGAAACCCTGAAATGTGCGCTATTGCGCTTTCCGTATCCGACTGAGCCAGACTGCCATAGGCTGTGTAGGTGCCTGATGTTAGCCATATGGGGTCAGCATTTAGCCACACAGTATACTTCAAAGCAGAATGTAGATGCAGGGGCTGTGCTTTTTCTTTGTTCATCAACTTGTTTTACACTGCTTATCCTTGAAGATAAAACAGGCCCTTAAATAATTAAGTAGTAATTAGGCCTGATAGGCTGAGGGGGGTTGTGAAATTTTTATAGCAGCCTATGTTATTGATGTTATATTTTTGAGCCAATTTAAACAGTCGTTGTATATGTCACATAAAAGTGTCAAAACAAGTACGTATTTGAATTAATTTATAAAAAATAAATAAATAAAAAAAATAAGGAAAAATACTTTCCCAACACAGTATGTAGGCCCTACCTGATGTGATGTTGAAATGGAGTATGCAGAGATGAGAGGTTCAGTTTAACCTGCATAGCCTATTTGCTGTACAACATTAGAAGATATAATTGAGTGGCTAGTTCTCTCGCCTCACAGCAAGAGGGTCTCGTGTTTACCACCTTCTGTGTTTCTTCTCTGTGTCTGGGTGAATTTTCTCCGGTTTCCCCTATCAACCCAAAACATACACAATAGGTTAAATCCTCCAGTTAAGGTAGTCCTAACCAAGCCTAGACAAAATCTGGAGATGGGTCCCACCTGACAGGTTGCCCCAGCAGCAGTAGCAGCAGTGAAGAATGGGTCAAATGCAGAGGACATATTCCCCACACTAGTGAAACAAGGTTGTGTCCTATACATCTAACAAAAACTGTAAATCAGACACAACAGGTTTATACAAGTATGTAGGCTACCCCTGTAAGTTGTGCAATCTTAATATTGACATTGACTATGATTTCTTCATAAGCGTCCAGCCATTTGAACCAAGCCCCAGTAAAACAGCATGGTTTTAGCTCCTCTGGTTGAAGTGAAATCAGACTGTGACCTCTTTTCTGGTTATATGACCCGTGTCCAATAAGCACAAGGCCAAAAGAAAACGGTCTCACCTGTTCAGTTTGTTCTGTCTCTCCCGGTTCACTGAAGGGGCCCATTCTTCTATGTGGTTCAAGCTGCGATCCTGTGGGAGATTTAATGGACATTAGCACCACTTCATTTAATCCTCCCTAGTTTACAGTAGGCCCTGCTCGACTATTGAACCAAAAGACCTGGAGTAACTGTTTTAGTATCAATAACCTCAATCAAATGTATTGAGTATTTTGGATTGACTGTCCTCTTTATTACCTTAAGTAGGCTACACACACCGTATCATCATTGTACCTCAACTGACACAGTTGCTGATTTAAATATAGGCCAATTATGCGGAGGTAACTCAAGTCTAGGGTGAAGAAAATAACCTAAATGATGTAAGTGAGGGAGAATCCCAAATATTCAAAGAAAGCTCTCGAGCTATTTCTGAGGATTTTTCCCCCCGAGGAACTCTTTTACTGCAGTAAATGTTTTATGTAGAATCATCAAGTTTGAGCTTGTCAAATAGACCTACGTCTGTCTGCTTTTCTTAAACCAGACTTTTCATCAAAAAAAATGTTCAGGTGCTACTGGTAGCCCCCCCAAAAAAGGTACAGAAAATACTTGCTAGCTTTGCTCAAACAAGTTGTCAATAGAATGTATGAATCTGTTTTATGAAATAAAACAGAATTATAGTCAGCCCGCAAAAAACTGAAAAGTACCCAGCCCTTGCCCCACTGAGGTCTAGTCTTGGAACATTTGTTACTGCCAGGTCCTTCCCAGACTAGTTCACACCAAAGTCTCTGTTATGATGAGGATTTTAAAAGGTACCATGTTTTATATGTCAGTTCAGCAGGAAACCTGAATGCCAACAAAAATAGTAGTTTAACAGGCTAATAGTTGTAGGCCTGCCAGTTGATTGCCCCATAACGAAGATTTCAGTTAAAGCTAAAGCAAAAGTGGGGTATTGTTATTTGGCCGTAAACGGAAAAGTAGTAATTGCAATGTGTTAAAAAAATTATGGATGGCCATGGTAAGAGTTTAGTTTAGGTTACTTAGTTGGAACCATGTGTATTACACGTTTACTGTAAATGACGTATCCTGCCACTAGGTGGCGCTGCACTAAAAGAGGCGCGCTCTTTAAGGTCAAAATATTTTGCTTCCGGTTCGGCGGTAAAGCGTGTACTGCTTTTGTGAAAAAGACGTTTTTGTAACGAATATCCTGTATCTTTCCTTTTATTACTTTCGACATTTTGCTAAAAGATGGTGAGTATATTTGTCTATTGCTTAAATGAAACGCCACGATATTTATGTATTTATATGATATACGCATGAAGTAAATACAGTATTAGCTTGTTAGCTTCCCATTCTTCATTGGATCATAGGACGGGAATGAATGAAGTTCTCCGGTTTGAACACATAATGTTACATGTTATGACTATGAATCGTCGACTTTAGTTGCACTGGCTGTGTTGCGCTTGAATTGTATTTTATTAAAAAAGGATTTTATTCATACTGTTTGTTCTGCAAAACCAATAGATATCAGGTGCAAAACTCCTTTTATACATTGTTGATATACATCTTTGCTTACTCTTTGGGTACTGGTGTATGATTTTTCTTTGAAATGCGTTTATTAATATAGATGGAGGATATAACTAACAAGCATTCACTTGGTACCTGACCCTTTCTCTATAGAGTTTACCCCTCAATCCAAAGCCTTTCCTCAACGGCCTGACGGGAAAACCAGTGATGGTGAAGCTGAAGTGGGGCATGGAGTATAAAGGATATCTGGTATCTGTAGATGGATACATGAACATGCAGGTGAGAAGTTAAATATGAGACGTACGCTTCGTTATAGCAGAGCTGACTTATTTTCTTGGTGCTACTTTAAATTTTTTGTTTGGGCAGCTTGCAAACACAGAAGAATATGTGGATGGAGCATTGGCGGGGCATCTGGGAGAAGTGCTTATTAGGTAGGTTGTAAATTCAACTCAAGTTGGTCTGGAATTTGGAAAGTTATTATTAAATTTGGACAATATAGAACCACAGATGTTTTTTGAAACATAATTAGGGCTGTAATAAAATTTATACCACTGTGTTTATATTCTGTGATGCGTTCTCACAGGTGTAATAATGTCCTATACATCAGAGGTGTGGAGGAAGAGGAGGAAGATGGAGAGATGAGAGAGTGATGTCTGAAGTTTTGGCCTGATGTCTCCTTGCTTTTGTCAGAGTTTGTATGTGAGCTTGTGTTTTCACCATGTGAAACAAATGATCGCCTGGACTTTAGAGTTTCCATTTTTGTATTTTACATATGTGAGGCCAATTTTATGTTATACCTTTTGTAATGACCAAACAATAAATCAATATTGGAACCTTTTCTTAAAATGTGTTTGTTTTTTACTACAATATACAAATTAAATCATCTGCAGCTCCACCCACTGTGTACTTTAAACCCTGCTCAGCTCTCCTGGGCAAATATTTGCTGGTTCCCCTGACTGTTGGTTAAACCATTTAACTATAAAGTTGCAGACCTTGTATGAGGAAAAAATGGCAAATAATTATAAGTTGTTGGTGAAAAATGCAAAACAGTTGATTATGATCTGCAACAGCGGAGAAAAATACTTAACAAGTGATGGAATGCAACATCTTAAGATAATTGAAAATGGAAGCATCGTTGTAGGGAGGTAAGTGATGAAATATTGACTGTATGTCCTTCTAATGCATTTTTGTGGCTATTCGGTTAAAACTTGTCAAGCTTACCTTTACCATTTTCAAAGAGATGGACGAATTGAAGCTGTAGGGAGTGCTGATACAATCAAAGTTAACTATTCAGAGGCCTCTTTTGATAAGGTGATCGATGCAACCGGAATGTGTGTTCTGCCTGGTGAGTTTATATGTTTAATGTTGCCTATGTTTAATGAATACAGAAAGTATCAAACATGCTAAATGTTTCAGGATTGGTTGATGCACACACTCATCCTGTTTGGGCTGGTGACAGAGTGCATGAATTTGCAATGAAGGTAATTTGAAAAGTACTTAGTAAGTAAACTGTATTTATATAGTGCTTTTCACAGATACAAATCACAAAGTGCTTTACAGAAAGAAAGCACACCAAATGAACAAAGTAAAAGGGGGTAATAGGACACAGTTAACCAAAAACTTTTTTTAACAGAAGTGTTTCCACCTGCTTTTAGTTTGAAATAGCTATGTTTGGTTTTAAAGAAAGTTAATATAGAGGTGATCTTGCAGTTGGCTGGAGCTACTTACATGGATGTCCATCGTGCTGGAGGAGGAATACATTTTACTGTGGAGCATACTCGAGCTGCAGATGCCTCCGAACTTGTGGCCTCTCTGAGCAGTAGACTGAAGAGAATGCTGCAGACAGGAACCACATTGGTAGAATGCAAGAGTGGCTATGGCTTAGACTTGCAAACTGAGCTGAAGATGCTGGAAGTGATTGAGACAGCAAGGCACACCCTACCAATAAATATCTCCTCAACCTACTGTGGTGCACATGCAGTGCCAAAGTAAGAACCATCCTCAGTTTGTTGTGTTACGTGTTGATTGCTAAAAGTGTGTGTTACCTGAACATAGTTGCATATTTTTTTGTCAATTTCATCTTTCTAATCATGAATTTGTACGTTATTTTTCATTTATTCAGAGGAAAAACAGTTGCGGAGGCTACTGAAGACATTTTGCAGGTGCAGCTTCCTAAATTGAAAGAGTGCATGGAAACTGGGACCATCCAAGTCGACAATATTGATGTTTTTTGTGAGAAAGGAGTGTTTGACTTAAGTTCCACAAAATCAATTTTGCAAGCTGGCAAAAGCATGGGCCTTAACATTAATTTTCATGGAGATGAACTACACCCCATGAATGCTGCTCAGGTACTGTTTTAATAATTTGCTGTGTAAACTGTGTATTTACTATCACGGCAATGTACATTTTAGTTGGGAGCACAACTTGGAGCACTGGCCATTAGTCACCTCGAGGAGGTCACAGACGAGGGCATTGCTGCTATGGCAAAGGCAAAGACAGCTGCCATCCTTCTACCAACCACAGCTTATATTCTGAGGTAAACCTAGTATTTAGAAGCTTGTAAATTGTGCCATATTTAACTATATCAGTCAGTATTTCACCCCCCTCTCCAGACTTCCTCAACCCCGGGCCAGAGACATGTTGAAGGCTGGAGTCATTCTTGCTCTAGGCAGTGACTTCAACCCCAACGCATACTGCTGCTCTATGGTGAGTGGGACATGTTTTAAAGAAATACATTGTTTAACAAAACTTAAATGTTACTGCTTGTACTTGCTGCCAGCCCATAGTCATGCACCTGGCCTGTGTTAATATGCGGATGTCCATGTCTGAGGTTTTAGCTGCTGCCACAATAAATGCAGCCTATGCCCTTGGACGCTCCAGTACACATGGCTCTTTAGAAGTCAACAAAGATGGAGACTTACTCATTCTCAGTACAACACGGTAATAAATGTTTGAACTTATATATTTTACTGTTCTCAGCAATGTAGTAATCAGTGTTTAAATGCAGCTGGGAGCACCTGATTTACCAACTGGGAGGACATCAAGAGCTTATCCGTTATGTTGTCATCAAAGGCAACATCATCTATGACAATGACCGAACCATGGACTTATGATGAGAGGAACAATTCTGTTAAAATTAATTTCACTCATATTGATTGTTAATAGACTCCGCGGCCTGGCCCAGTTATAGTAAAAGAAAATGGATTGATCATCTTTTTTTTGGTAAAAATGTAGTTTCTACTATTTAATTTCTGCCCTACCCTTATCTCTTAAATTGAGTTTCTATCACTGTAGAAACAACACATCTGAACTGCAAATTCCTTAATAATGAATAATTAATTTGAACAAATACTCTTACAGTGCTTTGTTTTTATTGAAAATAACGGTATGTTCATAAATGAAATCCACAGGTCACAACAAGAACATGAAAGAACTAATACAAAAATATACAGTAAAGCTAACTCGTAACAGATGGGCAAACAAATGCAACACTACACAAATATATGCCATATTATGAACTAAAGGTGAGCTCAACACAAACCTTGCAGTGCAGGAAAGATGATATGCTTTTTTTTTATAACAATACACATATTTTATACCATAATAAGTAACAAAAACTCCTAAACTAAGCTTCGTACTTCTTTCCTGCTCTGTGAATCTGTTGGTATAGTGTCATTGAAAATGCCATTCCAAGGAGCTGAGGGAACAAAACCATATGTCAAAATTAAAATAAACAACCTGGATCACAGGAAAGGAAAATTTAAAACAAAATTTAAAAAAGTAAACATTTCAGGCTGTATAACGATGAATTATATTAGCTTTATTGTATATTTAGTTCTTGCTATATCTCTATGTTTTAGTTGCATTTTGCTGTGTAATGAGTGTAACTTTGAGTGCTATTTTTAAATCTTAGTAGCTTATAAATTTTAATAGCACCACAATGTGATGTTTTGGGGTAAAGCCCTTCTTCATATATGAAGGATTCATTTTCACACCTGTCACATACAAGCCGAGGTAGTCACCTGACCAATCATGTGACAGGAAAGCTAATGAATACAAAAAAACAGTTTGAAATAAATTAGGAGATTACATTTGTTCGATGGAATCCTATGAAAGATAGTATAAATAGATGTATAAATAGATGTACACAAATATTGTTAAAGTGGTGTATTAGTTTGACACAGCCAAATATATTTACACTATGTGCAGTTAATATACAAATATATATTTTTTTTAAAACAGAAGAGCACAATATTAACAATTAGCAATACTGGAGGCAAATACAGCCATACTAGAGTGATGATAATAACATTTAAGAGAGTCACAGAAAGAATTTCAATAGAGTTTCATTCTATTGAAAATGGAAGCATTCTGGATCTACACTTGGGTCTCTGGCTCCTAAACGTCTCAATGAAGACTTTGACCTGAGACTCTTTCAAATGTTAACATCATCACTTCAATCTGTGGCTGTATGTGTGCCTCAGATGTGCTTGTCTCTCTCTACTAGTACTGTAGCCTTTAAATTACCACTTACCTGGATGACCAACACACACATTGCAATGGTTCCCAAAAGGTGCTTGTTGTCATCTAACCACTCCTCCACCTTCTCATAGCAACCCTGACAGCAAACAGAAGCTTCAGATTAGTATTTAATATTCTTTGCTGGGTAGTGTAACTATATAACAAAATGTAATAAAATAGTAACTAGGTTTGTGCAATAAATAGAATAAAAGTGATCATTAATGTTAAATAAGGACAGGCAGACCCTTGTCCAAAAAGTATTGGAAGTATTGCGACCACAGCCAGGAAAGACATGCTGGCAGCATCGATCAGGAACTTGGTTGACTTGAAGTGCAGTGTACCAGTCAGTGTGCCCCATCACTCCACAACATCTCCACTGTCAGAAATAGCAGCTTGTTAACATAAAGAACTTTTATTTTTGCATATACTGTATATTGCCATGACATTATACCTCTCCCTGTATGGCATTCCAGGCATCCCTCAGGCCAGCATTATTGTCTGTGTTGTAGAGAACCAGTCCTTCTTTAAGATCTTTCTTGGCATTCTCACTGACCTGGAGATAGCATATAGGATAGCAGTAGGTTTTTTTTAGCCACTTCACCATTCAAAATCTAGAGATGGTAAGCTAACTGGGTTTCACTGTCCTACCTTATCTGTGTAGACGAAGAACAAAATGAGTAGGACAAGTTCAGCAAATAGGATAATCAAAAGCACAATGAAAAACTATAAAAAAAACAACAAAAAAACATAAAATTACTTGCATCCAGTTTAAAGGTGTAGCATGTAACTTTTCTGATGGAAGGTCCGCTAAGTGTCTACATGGAGATGCTATTGCTTTGCCTGGAACGTTTCACAGTATGGCTTTAAACTTGGAGCCATGGAGTCAAGCCGGTGCCACCAGGCTAAGTTACAGGTACAATTTGTGGAGGATTGAGCCTGCTTACAATAAAATGACTGTTATTTAAAGTCTCTTTTTTCGTAACAATAAACTCCTACAATTCAATAAATATCATGCCAGTCATACAGCAAAGCACCTTCATGGAGAAAAGAAACACTAGAGAAGCTACATTGTGCATCTTTAAAAAACTAATAAACAATTTTCATGATGACAAGAGAGTATTATAATGTTTCCAAAACTCACACTGAGAAGCAGGCATTTATTTTCCTTAATGGCCCCTAGACATCCAAGAAAGCCTGTAATCATAACCACAGTGCCCAGGGTGATGATCAGGTTGGCGGCCGACAGCGAGGGAAACGAAGGTGAGAGGGTGGCGAAGCTGCCCTGGGACACAGACAGCCACACGCCAACACCCAGCAGCCCACAGCCACCCAGCTAAAATATACACAGGACACTCAGATTCTTATTCCTCCTTATTTATTTAATGGTAGTATTTTGATTTTTACAACATTCAAAAATTACCCAAAAGAGCAGGTTGAAGAGGAAGAGCATATATTTCACACAACAAACACAGCCACGAGCCATGACTTGACACCAGAAGGGCTTTGGAGGAAAAGGAAACATTATAAAAAGTTGGAGGAAGCTGTATAAAAAGTTAAAAGAAAAAAACAACATAGATATCATAGTGGCCTATAATAGTAGGCCTATAAGTTATGAACTTACCCACTTGAAAATGAGAGGAGCTGCTGAGATGGGAGGTATTAGTCTAGATAAAAGGGAAAACATACTTTATAAACGTTAGTTCGATGTAATTTAAACAATACTTATAGGTTATGCAACTGGAAGCTATTAGCTTTACGTGCAAATAGCCTATAAAAGTGGTTACTTCGAAATTCATAGCCTAGACCAAGAACAATGTTAATCTTACATGTTTCTCGTTTATCTAATAATCTTTAGGCTACAATTTCAGAAAATATTTTGCCATGCTATTAATGCCCTGTAACAGAAGGATGAACGATGCATGTCCAACTAGAGGTGACGTCACTGTGGTGAACTTCAATCCCAAATCTCCCAACTTTTCCCAATCACAAACACGTTTAATGCTTAAACTGTGCTTTCCCATATGAACTGTACTGCTGGTTAACAGCTCCATAGAGTGCCTTAATGTGCGCACAGGCCGTGATTGTTTTGTGCGCTGCTCATGCCCTCGGAAGTGAGAGAGAGAGAGAGAGAGAGAGAGAGAGAAAAAAAGAGTTTCCTACCGCTAGCTACAAAGTCATCCACTTTCGTTAGATTTCGCTCCGGACTCGACTTAGAGCTGCAGGGACTTTCACATGCCGACCACCGCTACTCTGTCCCACCTTATCGCTCAGTGGGAAAACATACGCTCAGTTTTGGTAAAGTCCGAACAAGGCTTTGAAGTTGCGTCGATGACCGAGGAGAGGAGGAGAGTGTTTGGAGAGGGCGGAGCTCCGCGAGGACATGGGGGCGGGTCGATGAAGTACACTGCTGCTGCGCAAAAATGAGTATAACATTGCGATAGAATAGGTCTACTTTTCAATTGTTTACCATGTTGTTAATAACCATGCTGTTCCTTGAAAGGAACAGTGTTACGGTGTCCTTTTGTTAATGGATCTGCAGGCTGGCTGCTTCAATGATATGCTTTTACTGTCCTATGGTTTATGGTTAGAACGTTGAAGAATAGTTACAATTAAAGATTTTGACCAAGTATTAATTGTTCCTAAATACCATTATAATACTCACATTTGTACATTCGCATTCAAATATTATTTACTCAAATAAATTATCAGTTGGAGATGGCCTAAAATGCCAAAGTCGTTTATTTTATTAAAGGCTTTATTTGAACATTGATATAAATACAAGACTCCAAACAAAACATATCACATAAGATACAAAATGTACAAAAATGAGAAAAGCATGCCCTTTCAGTGCTGTCCAACAGCATCCATGGTATCACCCCAGGAACAAATCCTGGTTAACGATTAAAAGTGAGAGCTGTAAGTTTCTTTGCCTCCAGTAAGAGTCCAGTCCAATGTGGAGTCTCTGTTCTCTCCAGACAGGAGGGTGTGAAAAGGGCCGCTCAGTAGCTGGTTCTCATGATTTCTCTCTTATCTTCATTCATGTTCATCCAAGCACCCATTGGTCTGACTGAGAGGAATTCAACTGTACAGACTCACTGCTCTCCCCATCCATTTGCTAAAATGTGAAATTGTGAAACATCAGAATTGACACATTGATGTAAAATGTCTATAGAACAAAAAACACACCTTGTTGGCAATAGATCTGAGTTTTCCTAGCAGCGTTGGCTTTTTGGCATAGACAACATCATCGTCTTGTTCTTCCCCTTCATCCAATGCACAGCTGTCTGCAGCAGGCAGCTCACACTCCTTATTTGCAGACATCACTAAACGAGAGTACTTGTATTCCAGCCTGCAAAACCAGACACATTGACCAAGAGATTAAAGACAATGTGCTACACAACAGACAGTGACCACTATACACCATTTTCTCGACTGTGGTCTATGTCTTAAAAAAACAAACTGGTGCCAGTAACTAACCTCTTGTTTTTCTTCCAGAAATAGCATGTAAGAGAGATGAGCAACACAGCTATGAAAGCTCCTCCTCCAACCCCGACCTTGAGCCACAGTGCTATGGCCTCACAGTGGGCGGAGCCTCTTGGGGGCAGTGACACACCTTTGGTGCACACCTTTGGCTCATTCCACATGTAGATGATTTCCTGAAACCACAAACACAATATTTCCATATTATGTGTTGTAGGATATTTCTCTGACTGTAGGGATGCTGTACCTGGATGCCACCTTTGCATACACCCTCGATGTGGTGGTAGTCATCCTCAGTGCAGCGGGGACATGCTCCAGAGCTTTCCCATAGGAAATGAAAGGTGCATCCATCACAAGTGCCTGCTGGACAAGAGCTGGGCAAACAATAAGTCAACAGAAAGTTTATGATGATGAATTAAGTGGAACATTATTGATCCCTGGTATGTATTTGACAAAATTTGACATATTTTTGTTCACCTGGGTACATTGAGCTTGCCACGTTCTGACCTTTCTGGGTTACAGCGAACAGTAATGACTGAACTGCGACCCTTTTCACACGAAGCTGTTGGTTGGTTTGATCTGTGGGGTGTATAAGGAGTATATAAGCAAAACAATAAAAACAACTATCAACTATATCCAAAACCCATATAGTGAAATGTACCTGTAGTAAAAATTTATATCGGGTATATCCCTTGTATTTTCTGGAAATAAATCAGGTTTTGCATTTACTCCATCAAAGACTGTATCAACTGTCACTCCTGAAACAATAAAAACAGACAATGCAAATATATTTACACATATCCATGAACAAATTGACCAATTATTAATTATACCAAGAAAAGTCTCTGCGAGGCTGATTGATTGAGAGGAAATAGCTAGTCTAAAGCCCCGTCCGTCAGCTGGGATGATGGTTGATTGACAGATGAAACTGTCCACTGAGCTGATGAACTGAGAGGAGTCACTCTGGCTGTCTTTGCTTGACACATCTGTAACATTATCTGTGCACTGTGCCGCTCTTCTACCCTGCAACACAGATATGGAAGAGCACACAAAGGATTAGCGTGCGGTTACAAGATTTAAAGGCCCCGTTAATGTGGAGGCCAAGTATTTACTTAACTTTATGTATTGATTTAAAAGTGCACTCTGTAACCTTTCTGGAGAGGGCCTACTGTCTGCTTATCTCCATGAAGATGATGTTGCTTTATCTGGAATGTTCCACAGTATGGCCTTAAATGTATCTATGGCCATAGAGACAAGCAGGTGACACCACCAGAATTACAGGTCAGATTTGTGGAGAGGTGACCCGGCTTGCAGTAAGAATGTTTTTCAAGTACTATAGCATCAAAAACACCTGCAACTGAATAAACGCAAGGCAAACTGTGGAATATTTCAGGCAAAGCAATATCATCTCCATAGGGGCATGCAAGTAGTAGACTCTCCACCAGAAAAGTTACATAGTGAACCTTTAACTCTGAAATAATACTGTATACTAGTAACATCATGTACCTCATTGCCACAGAGGCTGATGTTAAATAGGTGGAGGTACTTGGTGCCTTTAGATGTGAAGCTTGGACCGATGGTCAGAGAGGCCACATTGCTCATAGCACTGAAGTCAAAGATCATGGTGCGGTTATGCTCTGTGTGAGTGAATGAACAGTCGCTAAAGCAACGTGAATGTTCCTAAAAATCAAAATTAAATTAGATAAAGAAAAAACTACAACATATTAGTACATTTGCACTTTTATTAGATTACCTTATTGCTTATACTTCCAGGGCCACAAGCAATGCAGGTGTCCTGGCCATAGGTGTGACGTCCTGCTAAATAAGTGTTGGGTGGACACTCTAGACATCGGTTTGTGTCTCTGTCAATGTAATACCCAGCAGGACAGGGCACACAGGAAGACCCAGCCTGAAGTGAGTTATGGGGAATCAGGGCACAGGCTCGACATGCCGATGCTACTCCATCCAGGACATTGGTCACACTGATGGAGTAAAGCTTCACCATATCACCCACATAGAAACGCATCTGCACATAAGTGATACAGTTACTCAGTGTAAGGTGTATTCATCACAAGTATAGCAGCAAATACATTAAATAAAATCAAAAAGGCTTTTCAATACACACATCTTGAGCGTGGTTGGTCCTCTGAAATGCCCAAGTGTATGTGACTGAAGCATTCTTGGTCATGACATGTGAATAAGTCTGCCTCACTTTACTGCCCTCCCAAGACTCCACCACTGTGGTGCTTTTGCGGTTAACATCCTACAGCAGAATTAAGCTTGTGATATTTATCAAAAATATATTACAAGGAATACAAAGTGTAGATCAAGGAACATACCATCATGAAGTAAAGTTCACAGTCAGCCGTGCAAAGAGTTTCAAATTCAAAGGTTATCTGACCAAATTCGCCTCCAGTCATCCCTGAAAGCGATGCTGGAACCCTGAAAAAATAAGATTTGAATAATGTGATGACCAAGCAAATGTTTTAGTAATCTTAATTTTTAGGTTATACTAAACAACAACAAGCAGAGCACTTACTTAAAACCGGGCACATGTAAACTGAGTATTAGATAGTCATTATCAGAACTTCCTGCTCCACTGCGAATGTGGTCTCCTGCTACTTCCCATCCTAAAATAAACCAGGAGAATAGCTTGATCACAAATTAAATTATGTTCCTGTTGTTTAATCCGAGGCATAATGAATGTTTTTATTTACATTTACACGTTTAAATTTTTTTTTTTTTTAATGAAAGTAGTCAAGATTAAAATTATTATTGATTTAGTGGGCTTTCCCTTTTGTAATGATTCAATTTTCACTTTAACCTGAAAGATATTAAGCAATGGTAGAAATAATAATAATAATAATAATAATAATAATAATAATAATAATAATAATAATAATATAATAATAATATAATAATAAATAAATATAAATAAATAAATAATTAATTTAAATATATATATATATATATATATATATATAGAACAAATGTCCTAGTGATTCTCGACCTTAGATGCTGGCCACGATAGGCCCAAGCACTTTCTTCAGGGCTGCACAAATAATTGAATATAATACGAGATAATAATAATATATAATAATAATAATAATAATAATAATAATAATATAATAATAATAATAATAATAATAATAATAATAATAATAATAATAATAATAATAATAATAATAATATAATAATAATAATATGAGAGAGGGGCCCCAGGGTCAAAATGGCTATGATATTCTGATCTAACTGATGTCCAGGTTCAAGTAATTGTAATTGTATAGCAGTTATTCTTCTTATGTAGTATTTGAATTTTCATAGCACGACACTCACCGTTCATGTCATCACAATTAGAGTTCCCTACATTGAAGCAGGACGTCTTCATGTTGGTCGGCAGCACATTCCACCATTTATACTCATAGCCCAGGACTGGCTCTGTACCTGCAGGGCACTTTTTGCACACTATCACAGACAAATGTTGTAACAAGAGGTATTAAAGTGAGATTATTTTTGTGTTAGAAGAAAAGAAAGCAGTTCACCATAAGTGCCATCAGAGTGTGAACCCGGTGGGCAGGCCAGACAGGTGGAGTCATTGCTATTGTAGTAGCCTGGGTTGCACGGAGGACAGGGCTCCCGTTGTCCAGTGGTTGGCAGCTCTACTGCCCCAGTGATGTTCTCAATACAAATTTTTGGCTCTACCCAGCGATATACCACTTGTGTCTGTAAAACCATAAAAAATGTTTTATTGTTATACACACTTACTTACTGTACTTATTGTAAGAATTTCAACAGGCCAATGTTACTTACCTTTCCTTCACTGTCACATGCTGTATGGATCTGAAAGAAGTCCTTCTCTGAACATGGGGGCCTCACTCTACATTTTGCCCATCCTTCATCTACAGGCACAAAAATAGACAGGCCTAAATAAATTAGTGATTAATTCATCATAAAATAACTGAATATAGTTGATACAATTTAAGAGTTCATACGTGAGTAATAATTTTCAGGGCAGGGCGTACAGGAGGAGGATCCTTTCACAGAGTAGGTGTTACTGGGACAGGGCTGACAGGTTGAGGATCCCGGCGCTTCACTGAACCATCCAGGGCGACATGGGAAACACTCAGATGTGTAGGCCACTCCTGAAATTATATACAAAGGCAATCAGTATGGCGACATAACTTAAAGCTGTAACGCTTTAAGTTACCTTACCTTCTATTTGGATGTTTTTAAGCAAAACAGGTTTTACTCTTTTTCCTCCAACTAGTATCCCAGTTGTTCTCCAGTAAAGGATGTTTGTACCCGTCTTCAAATTCACCTGAAATTACAACAGAACAAATATGAAATATATGCTATTGTGGCGCTTCAACCAATCAGATTCAAATAATCACCATCACGTTCAGCATTTTCTGAGATTGATATGTAGAACTCAATTCAGAGTGCTACACATATCAATCTGGTGTGATCCAGATTACTTTTTTCTAGCTCAGTTTCATAAAAAAAATATTATATTGGCACACCGACCCACACATAACACTGTCATGTCAACATGTACACTGTGTACAGTACTTACTGTGTGTGTGCCCCATTCTCCATTGCTTGTAACTTTAATCCACTTCTGGTCATCGTTCT
This sequence comes from Periophthalmus modestus, assembly GCA_019594935.1. Classification (NCBI taxonomy): domain Eukaryota; kingdom Metazoa; phylum Chordata; class Actinopteri; order Gobiiformes; family Gobiidae; genus Periophthalmus; species Periophthalmus modestus. The sequence goes on along the minus strand of JAIEZT010000054.1, from coordinate 33,735,585 downwards.
GAGCCATTTCCTGACATTGCTCATTTTGCACCTAGATACAAAAACACAGCATAGTTTAACATTTTTACATTTGGTCAAATAACAATAGATGAAAATAGCGTAAAAATACAATGTTACACATTGTAAAGAATTTATTATAAAGAAAGATTGTAAAACTTACATAAAACTCAAAGAATATATTGTTGTCTGGGTACTGGTATGTGAATGAGACAGAGCCTTGTTTTTCTAAGTGGACCGCATAAACCAGAGACACTGTACACTCATCCCTATTGGACTCCAGATACACCCCTTGTGGCGTCCAGGATGAACTGCATAAAAAAACAGCAGAAATACAAATAGCTTTCATGTAAAATTATTTTCCTGTTACATAGTAAAAACACAATATTATCGCCTTCAGTGTGCTGTTGTAATTGTCACCTGTTACAGGTTTGAATGTCCTCTCCAGAGGGACTCGTATCTAGGAAGCTGGCCATGCTGGTGAAGCCTGCAGGAATGGCATCCCACTGGTCAAACCGAAGTCCACTGCCGAGTGAGTATGAGCCAGCAGCACATGGTGTGCACTGCTGTGTGGACATCTCCAGATACATGCCAGCTGGGCACGAGAACGCTATGGCAACAGGAAATCAATGAGTTATGCACATGAGCAATAATGAACCCAAACACTCATAGTAAAAGACTGACAGCAGTCAGTTCCCCTGTTGGGAGATGGCAAGTCTGAGCAGGATCCTGGTCTGAGGGGGATAGCCACTCTCCATCGTGAGCCGGTGCTGTCACACTCTGTGTACTGGTAGACGTAGTCTGCCTGCACACACGCCAATAAAACATCAATAAACCATTAGGATGCACAGGATGGTTTTTATGTTTACAAATATGTTACTATAGATACACACACACATGATGTGGCCAGTGGCCATATAAAAAGAAATACAGGATGCACAAAAGAAGTAATTTATTTGCAGCGAACATACATGACTGGTGACCCTGACTGACAAGGCAACGACTGGCCCATTAGTGCAGTAGAGCACCAGAGCCACTGTTACTTTACAGAGACTTTATTACCATTGTGTCATTTGACCTGAATTTGAATTCTAACAGCATGGACATTTCCAAAAGAAATCAAAGCTGATGTTAATCGAATTTAGATAACATGAGAAAACTATTTATTTGTCCCATTGCAGGAGAGTTGTTGTTAATACAGCACAGTACAGCAGCAAAATAATAGCCACTACCAGTTACAAAATCAAAGCAACTTAATTTGTTCAATTGTGTTCAATGTCTTTCCTGAGTCACTTAGGCAGTACAAGCAGAGTGACAGCTGGCCGCAGCAGATCAGATAAATGTAATGACCCCCAATTAAATGAAACACAGCTAAATTGACCTGTGATTTGTTACAAGAAAGACCTTTAGTCATAAGTGGTCACATATGTGCTGTAGATAAGCCTGTCCTCTATGTGGCTAATCACTGAGTGCAGCAACAAACATCGCTATTCATGTGTCCCGCTCTCCTCCATGAAAACACAAGCCGTGAGCTAGCGTTTAAACAGCCTCATTTGTGTAACCGCGGTTCACCTGCCTGTGTGTTTGCTAAGACATGGGCAATAGTCTAGGGCTGGTTACTGCATTGACAGTGGGGAAAAGGTGATACTGATAAAAAAGACACAGTCCTAATCCTCTGTGCTGGTCTCCCCAGTGACATGCTCCGGTTGTCGTGGAGACTGATGAGTAGAAGGAGAGGGTCTGAGGTGGGCTCATGGCAGCAGTCAGCAGAGGTTATGGGCTAAAAGATATTTCACACAGACCTAGTGCAAAGCAAAATTCAGACGAATGAGACATCACGAACACTGTGGTCTTTGCTTTAGTCCAAAGCCTGGATAAATCTAAGTTGTGAGCCTAAATTACACATGAGGAGGTGTCTTCAACAAATAGGCTTAGGCCTACCTAGTCTGTATAATTAAAACTGAATACAAATAACTTATGGGGTATGTCAGTAGACTGGCTACTGAGATATCCCATAAGCCTCTATATTCATTATTAATTTTTAGTCATAGGCTCTTATTTTTATTAAGATGTGGGTTTAAAAGGCAGCCTAGTCCCAAGAGAAGTAGGCTGTAAAAAATAACTAACAGTCATCCACAGTCATCTTTATTATGCCGATCAGCACAATAAGGATCTACTTAAGCTTAGACGACGCTGGAGCAAGTAAAAGATGGAGCCCAGCGTAGCAATAGGCTAAACTCACCATCAGTCGCACTTCAATAGGCAATAAATGAACAGAGCAACTAATTGGTCAACATTGTTGTCAGTATGCAAACTGGTTTATTTACTTTAGCAACCTTGTCTTTTTATAGCTTCAGGCTATGAAAATGAATTTGGTGGCGATGAAGCTGATGATAAACAGCAGAGCGCGCTCACCTCTCCACAAACCAGCAGGTCTCTGTGCGCGGACGCGACAACATGAGCGCTGATGTAGAGAAGAAAACAGCAGGACCAGGTGGCCCTCGTCTGCACCTGCATCTTCACCACGGATTACAAAAAGTCAAATGTCCGTTCACTGGAGCTAAAAGCATCAACTAGACCTAGTGCAAAGTGCTGATTTAAAAACACTGTCATGATACGTCGGCCTGCACTCTCTCTAATAGATCCATGCTCTCCACCCACAGCGCGTCAAGCCATATGTAAAGCGTTTCCGGTCCTGATGACACTGAAAAAAGGCTAGTCTAAAAACGCTTGTCATTTGCAATTGAATTGTACATCGTGCAATAGGCGTAGTGTTTTTTTTAGTCTATGCATTTAGTCAGTAAAATCATTGATCAATTTGGAAGGTATAAGTAATTCGCAAGGGCGAATTTTAAATAGACATCACATTAGATAGCAAACAATTTTGCTTTTTCTATATTCTACCCAGGGAAAAATCTCAACAGATGTACGTCTAAAGACAAACACTTCCACTCCATTGTCAGTAGGGGGCGATATCATTGCAGTTATGCAAAAACTGCAACGAAATTCAAACACGGAAGTGACGTCATAAGCGAAGTCCAAAAGTTGTCAGCAGTACGAGATCGCAAAGGATTACAAATGCTGTGGCAATAAAATGACTAGTTTTATACTTAACGTTACATAGAGCAGCATGTTTTAAAGGGGGCAATGTGGAAGTATGATTCGTGCATGCCATTTGGTAAGCTACCCTGCTGCTGGGTAGCTTTAGCTTCTTCATTCAAGCAAAGTTTCCATTACCATTTATAGACTGATTTTAAACATCCATGGAAAAGTGTAAACGGTGAGTCACTTGTACGCTGGTACAGAGCATAACATCTTCACTAAATTAGCGAGTTAGATCAACATGACATCGGACCAGAGAGTGGCCATTGTTATGGACGACAAAATTTACGAAGTAAACAAGAAACAACTCATTGAAAAGAGTGATTATTTCAGAGCTTTGTACAGCTCCGGTATGAGAGAGTCCAAGGAGAACTCGGTGCAGTTGCAGGGGCTGAGTGTTAGTGGTCTGGAGATGGTGATGGAGTTTATAAACACGTCCAAAGTGCAGATTGTCAATGAGACTCTGGAAGACTTGATTGAGACGGCCACGTTTCTGCAGGTTATCCCGATCCTGAAACAGCTAGCATCTGAGGTCCGGCAGGAGAACTGCGTGAAGCTGTACAGTCTCTCAGAGGTGTACGGGGCTCAAGACTTAAGCATTGCGTGCCTCAAGTACATGGCCTGCTATTATCACCCCATGCTCAGGCGATCAGAGTTTAGCTGTCTGCCCGTGGCTGTCAGAGAGCAGGTCAAGGAGATGCGCATGAAAGGCACAGCCACTTTGGTGGTCATTGGATACTTTACCTGTCTGTCTATAGAAGTGCCCATTCAGGAGGAGCCCTGGTCTATGCTGAGGTATGAAGAGGTGGAGCAAAAATGGAAACCACTGGGGAACAACCTGCCGCCAGAAATGATCAATGTTCACGGTTACGGCTGTGCTGTCCTGGACAACTACCTGTTCATCGGAGGGGGATACAGGAGCCAAGAGATCTCTGCGGTGCATTGCTACAATCCCTTAAGGAATGAGTGGACCCAGGTTGCTCCACTAAATCAAAAGAGGTAAAAGTAACACTGCGTTTTTTCCACTGTGATTGGTGTTGTTTATAATGATTCTTTTCTTTCTTTAGGTCAAATTTCAAGCTTTTAGCAGTTCAAGGAAAACTCTATGCTGTTGGTGGTCAGTGTCTGAGCACAGTAGAGTGTTACAGCCCTGAGCAGGACTGGTGGACATTTGTATCTTCAATGCCTAATGCTCTGGCTGAGTTTTCTGCCTGTGAATGCCAGGGCATGATTTATGTTATGGGTGGATATACCTCAAAAGGTAAGTGGAAATGATTTTTCATGTTATTGTTATCTTCAACAGACAGTGCCCATTGTGTACTCTAGTCACTCTACTGAAGGGATTTTTTATTTTTTTTACGATAGATAGAAACACAAATGTCTTGCGGTACTGCCCCAGCTCTGACACTTGGACAGTGTTTCGTTCTTGTTCTGCACATATTCGTAAGCAGCAGATGCTGTCAGTGGAGGACACCATTTACCTGGTGGGGGGTTGCACTCATGAGATGGTGCCAAGGTGGAGGCGGCTCAGTGAGATAGACGTGCTGACTGTGCAGTCCTACAATGTCACTACAGGAGAATGGCTACAGCTGAAGGTGAACACATCCAAATCTGGTCTGAACCTGTCATGCACACTACATAATGATGGCATCTACATCATAAGTAGTGACGTCAGCTTGCCCACAACTTTAGAGTGCCGCGTCTTTCTAAAGTACAATATCTTCTCTGATGCCTGGGAGGCTTTCAGAAAGTTTCCTGCTTTAGGACAGAACATGTTGCTCTGCTCTCTCTACCTCCCTAATGAATTATGATTTTCAGCTAAGATTCAGTCTATGCAACCTTTTCTGTTTGCAATATATAAAATATTTTGAGCACTAAGAAATCATATTCCAGCTCTTCAAATACTATATCTTTATTTCTGCATATTGTGTTCAATTACAAAGTAGCACATTAAGTAAACAGCCTAATTAACTACATATATCTGCACCTGTATGGGCCACGGTTTTCCTGATGTTTACACTATATTAAGTTTTTCTTTAATATAAACTTTAAAGCTTAAATTAATTCAGAATAAATTGTGTGTTACATGAACATGTATTTATTAGATAAATATAAATGGCTTTGGATTTGCAATGCCTAATTATGAAAAAAAAAAAATCTTTTAACTTCCTGAAAAGAATCCAGAGGGAACCTGGGGACATTTTTGTCCCTTTTTTTCCTCCTTTCTCTGAGCAGCACTTTAATGCATATGTGCCTTTTTACTTTTTTACTTAACTAAATTGCATGCATTTCAACTAGGAAGACTCAGATGTCATATGTATTCCTTGGTTATTTAAGGGAGTGTGCAAGAAGTATTGAATACATTTAAACTTATACTTTTTTAGTGTGTTTAGTTTTTACTTTGTTTTATTTTAAAGACCTTTTCCTTTTCACTTAAACTGCCTTATATTTTCCAAGATGGTAAAGATTGTATTGTACTTGGTGGGTATTGTTATCATAATGGGCTATGGAATACCATTTTCAGCATTTCTTGCAAATAAAGATTGGATGTTTTTAAAAGGAGAACTTCTTAAATGTATTTTATCATAAATTGAGAGAATTATCCATATTTGTGTTGACGTTAGTATAAAAAAACATAACTTTATTATTACTGCTAATAAAATAATTTGTTTAAACTTGAATTTGTTTATCCTTGAAAACTCAGTATTAACATATACAGATGTAATGATATGTTTTTTTCATGGCCAATTGACATAACACATGAACCCTTTTTTTTGTTTGTTTGTTTTTTTGACACTCGCATATTTACCCAGAGGAACCAGTGGCTAGTTCTATGAAGCTTATATGTTGGACCCATTTTCCCTTCACCAAATTGGACAGCAGAGGGCAGCACACACTCTAAAATGCTGGGAGTTTTTATGTGGCGTGATGTCACCTTCACAATGAGTCTTTATAAATCGTCTTTAAATAATCCAAATGTACATCCTTTCTTGCTATGTTACATATAGTGCAATATAATAATAACTAAAGACATTGATGACAGTGAAGACAGAGGTGCACGTGCTATAGGCTACATTCTCACACTTAAATAGCGTAAATGTGTTATAGCAGCGGTCATACGCAATGCTCCACCAGTATTTTTGGTTTCTGTACTCGTGTCGTGGCAGATGATCCGTCAGGAGTGCCTTCTTTAATTTGTAACCGGGAATGAAGAAATCAATTCTGGCCATCAATAATCCAGATCAATCCAACAGTGCCAGGGTCAGATCACAGTGTTTTTGTCACACCTCCCCAGTGATGGTGTTAAGTAAATCTCTGCTGCAAGAACTAAGAAGAAAAGTGTTATGAGATCAAGGAATAAGGCATAGAGATCAATGCGTTTTGTTATTCTTAGCATATATATCTGGCAGGTGCAAAATGGATCATCACACCTGTTATGTTTCTTAAACTGTGTCAACATAATTTATGGCAAATTTTGCACTGTACATATTTTGTGTGTGGCATGTTAAAAGGAGGGCTTACAATGTGTGCGTGAGAAAGATAGAGAGAGAGGGAGAGAGAGAGAGAAGGACAGACAGCACTGCACCGAGGGGAGGAGAAACACGCTCCGGACGTACAGCAACCCCACATCCTCACCAGCCACTGTCACAATACATCCTTGAGATTGTGTGGAAGATGCATGCCTTCATAAGAGGAACGACAGCAGAGGACAATAGCTCTCCGACCTCTTAAAGGACGTTTTTGCACAAAGAGAAAGCCTGAAGCTGCATATAAGAACAGGTAAAGCGAGGGATTTGTGTTAAGAGGATCTACCATCAGTGGTTACTTGTACTTGACTTAAGCTTCTGCCACTACTGAAGTGGTTGTATACTCTTTGCTTGGCAGAGGAAAACCTGCTGCTAAAATCATGAGTGAGGCAAAAAAAGGCGAGCTGGCCATTCGGGATAAAGCAATTCTGCACCAGCAAAGGAGACTCAAACAAGCCACCCAGTTCACACACAAGGATTCAGCTGACCTCCTGCCACTGGATGGGCTCAAGCGACTGGGGACGTCTAAGGACTTGGTGAGTGTAAAAGATTGCTTACATGAGACTAAACTGTTCACTGGATGTGAAATTACTGTTAGAGAAACAAACATATGCATGCATGAAAACAACAGAAATAGGCTTTGTGTGTTTGGCTTTTAAATGATAAAAGATAATATTGAGCCAGAGGACAAATATGAAGACTGATTGAGCCTACCTGATGCAATTAAATTTGTTGGAGTAGCATATAATATTCAGAGGCCTGATGCAGATATTTGCAGTCTCTTAAAGGCTTATAGAGTACACTGAGCACAACCCCTCACTCAAATAGACACAAATGTCATCTCACATTCATACATTAGAGCTGGTGCTGTGGAGGAGGCTGCCTGAATGTAAAGTGGGACATCACATCCATTTCTGCCTTCGCTTAACCTGAAACTGTTGTGCATGAAGGTGGAACTCCCTGTGCTGATTTATGCCAGCCCTCCTTCTCACACACTTCTGTGCAGTCTAGCTGTCACAAGACATTAGGAATGGTGTGCTATTTTGCCACTACCCATTTAAAAGATAGATTTGCTAGGACAAATCTATCTTTTAAATGTTACATTGATAATAAGTAAAATAACAATTAGATTGGAATAAATCATTTATCAAGATAAATGAGGTAAATACAATTTACCTCCTTTACAGTGCAGTTCATGCACCTCCCAGCTGTGCTCATTGCCTGCAGCATCTATCATCTTAATACAAATGCTTTTTACACAATAATTAAATTGTGATTTCAGTATAAAAATCCAGTGTATTATATTATATTATATTATATATGTATTATATTATATTATATTATATTATATTATATTATATTATATTATATTATATTATATTATATATATTATATTATATTATATATATTATATTATATTATATTATATTATATATATTATATTATATTATGTTATGTTATGTTATGTTACGTCATATTATATTATGTTATGATATGATATGATATCCTAATATGCAAATCAAACTTCTATGATTTAAGAGATTATGTTATTTGGCAACCAAGTAAAGAGTGGCAGTGGAAAGATGGCCAATAAGTCAATACAATACAGATAATTCATAATTTTGCTTCCACAAAAACATATTTTTGCACCTAATAATTAAAACACCTTTATCTGAATAAATGCAAGATTAAAGCCATACTGCAGGACATTGCAGTAATAACACCTTCTTGGAGGCAAGACGGTGGGTAACCCTCCACCAAAAAAGTTACATAGACAGAGACACATTTATTATATTATTACTTTCTTTAACTCAGTGTTAACCCACATGCAATTTCTGTAACTCAGTGTTAACCCACATGCAATGGATGAAGATACAATTTTCTTTTAGTAAATGAGGTTTAAAGAGTTTCAAATGTGTTACAAAAACATTGCATACAAAGAGTGTTATTGTTACATCTTTATACCATGCTGTAGTACCATGTCCAGACCAGTGTGTATTAGCAGCAGAGGTTGTTATGTAAGACCTAATTTGGTTTGCTGCACTTTAGCCTGAGGTCCTCTCTGGCTCAGCAGCAGAAACAGCACAGGCCTGATGTGTGAGGAGCAGTGAACATGAAAAGGGCACAATCCAGGATGCAGTGCTGGAAGAGGGGAAGTTATGCATCATGTAACACAGTAACACAAGTAAACTACTGTAATTCAGATGACATCACAGTATTCTATGGGCCTAACAGAGATAGCAGAAAAAATCAAATCAAAGGCAGATCTTGGACTTCATACTACAAACAATGTATTTAATCTGGAAAAGCTATTTAGGAGAATACAGCTGAACCATGTAGTTATACTCAAGGATGAGGGAGCTGTACAAATATCAGTCCTAGGTCATCTGTAGCAATTGGGAAATGATTAAAAAGCTAGTTTAGAGAAATCTGATTAATGGAGAGCATATTACAATCCAATCAGTCGGAACAATCTTGATCATCAGAACTCAGCCATTTAAAATGTACTTAAAAAGGCACTTTACAGCCACTCAACATCATACATCTCCTTTTTGCCTTCTGCCAAACTATCCAAGGAAACTTAAGTTCATATTGAAGTGTGTTATTTGCTCAGGGGTAAATTAGTTGTAGTTAGAGGTGCTTTGCTTGAACCCTCCTTGCTTCATGTCAGTGGGGTGATGGGATGGGAGGCACCATGCTGCCTCAGCTGCTCCTGTCTCATTGTGGAGGAGTGCACAGGGCTAAAAATACCCCCTCAAACACAAATGACTAAACAAGCTGAACAACAGAGAGGAGCACACTGCACAGTGAGGTAGAGGTACACAGCTGTTGGAGTATTGGGGTCTCATTATGTGAAATAGCAAATATGAAAGTTGCAGAATTAAGGAAATGACTAACTTGGGATGCTTTAGAGTATGCTATCAATGTAACAGGACGCTATGACGTTACAGGAAACGGCCACAACAATTAAAGAGGGCATTAGATAGATGACACGACCAATGAATGAGAAGCGTGTGGTACGGTCAGATAATCAGTCCACATGGTAATTAGCGGCTAATCTTGTGCACAGAGTGGAAATACAGGCCACAGAGATGCTATGCAGTGTATTTTCTGGCTATTCTGCTTTCTGTTATATGCAACATTTTGTGGAATTTTTAAATTCAAAAGATATATTTTGTTTTAAATTATTAGTCTCTATGGTATGGTCCTAATTTTTCATGATTCTGAAACCCATGGATAAGGACTGGTTCAAACTGGTTTGGTCTCAACAGGACACCTATGAATAAAATGAGTGTTGGAGAAGATAGTCAGTGACATTATGTGCAAGAGCTGCATAAAAGCACTCAGCAAACGGAAAAATAAAAAGCACTGTTTTTTAAATCAATGCCATTCATTCACTGTTAATGTGGTGGGTAATACTAAATCAATACACATCTTGCATCTAGAAACCTTGTCAAATGGATCAATAAAACATCATAAATTCTTTCAAGATAACAAATAAATAAATAATAATAAAATTAAATTGGTAAATTGTAAATGTAAGGGCTGGCCTATGTCACCTCACACAGGATATAGAAATGCTTGTTTTACCTTTAAAGTATCTGGCCTGAATATCCTGTAAACACTGTAAGCATTGAAAAAAGACCTTACTGTCCAGTTCTATTTACGCCAGAGATCAATTTAAATCTTGTTATAATTTGTGTCCACACAGTCACAAAAGCCATAACTATGACACATAACAAAATAAAAGGCATTATATAATTTGATTATGTAGTGAAATAGACGCAGTGATCGCAAGACAAAACCAGATAAAGCTGAAATAGTCTATTACATTAAATTCTGTGTTGCAGGGAAATGAGCCTGTAATTAAAATCCATGACCTGAACAACAGCAATAAAAATCATAACAGTTTTAGGTGACAATTAGTCAAATTAAAGAGTGAGTAAAGGGTCAAATGTCTAACTGAAGAGGTTGTGTAAATCAATAATTGCAGTTACACTTATAACATGAGAGTCAAGATAAGGAAAAAAAAATGACAAATTCATTGAGCACATTAATTTAGATTTGAATACAAATGTAACTGCATGCCATCAAAATGAATAAAACAAAATTAATGTCACCATTCAGATAAAGTGCAGATACTTCTATGGGTAATCTGCAATCCCAGCATAGTCACAGGTTTCCAACCCCAAGACATGCGGCTGGTAATTCACTTTCATTCAGTCATGAGGTACTGGTTTAACTAATTAACCAGCAGAAACACAATAAATCCAAACAATTTAGCATTATTTTAAAATGCTGAGATGTGTCACAAAATGTGATATGAGGTGGAAACTTGTTCCTTGGTACACATAGAAAACTGCGTGTCAGCAAAGGCTGAAGATGAGAGAAGGGGATCTTTAGCTCAGACACAGCTGCATCTGACACATGTGATTACTTGTTGGGCAGACTGATAGAGATGGATAGGAGCTGTACCAGTTCAACATAAAACATATATATGCCTTTGTAATTTTCATTGAACATAGATAAAATCACACTGGATGAGTACCCCAGGCCTAAAAGATAAAGGACCTGCTTTTTTTTAATAAATCTTTGAGGGTGCATCTATGAAGCTTGCTGGGAGAACACAATATTGAACTGTTGACTATTACGTTTTCATCTATCTTTTTGGGTTTATAATGCTGTTGCCTCTCTACCTGTTATGCCTATAATTGCTTCTATTTTATGATGATTGTATGCATCCTAAAGGATATTCTATGCTATAAACTGTTGGCAGTTTGGCATTATTGTATTTGAGGCCCCATTGATCTGCAATGTGATACAGAGAGACAGGCTGCCTAATATAGCCACTAACCACAGCCACTCATTGAATCAATCTTTCATTCAATATATCAGTCAAATGTTATTTGTATAGCATTTTACAACAGCAACGGCTGAAATAAAGTGTATTGGAAGAGATCACCAGCGGTTTGTGTGAAATATGAAGCTATGATATACAATTGGCCATAAAATTATAGTCACTTACGTACTCTTCAATCTATGGACAAAATTATAGACAGGGAGTAAAGGAGCCCTAATGAAGAGCAAATTGAAACCTATACTGTGAGTCAGCTCATTTCTATTTTTCAATATTATGTGAATATAGATATGTACCAAAAGTGTAAGATTACTCACTGTCTAGTTGTCTACTTTGACAACTTAGAATCTAACAAACCGTGATGCCAAAAACCTCCTGCTGTGAGCCATAGGCCTTTCTTCCATTTTAACTTTCACATTACATTTGACCATTCCAATCACAATTTTGTTCTGTTATTAGCAACCTCATAGCATCGTCCAGAGGCGCTTACTGGAGGGGAACATCACAAGGCTCAAGGGGGAGGCTCGGGATCTCAATACCAGGGTCCGGTCGCCTCTAGCTGACACCAATGACAAACCCACCGCAGATGCAGAGGAGCGCAGTGAGAGCACAGCTGACGACTCCACCGAAGAACGGGAGTCTCTGGAGGAGAGCGAGAGAAGTCTGCGCTCAGATGAAGAGGACGACTGCAGTGAAGCCGGGGCCAGACAAACAGTGGAGAAAAGTGCACTAACAAACCTACAGGTCCAATGTAAGGTATGGATTAAGGTGATTTTTTTCAACTACGGCTTCTTCTGAGAGCTTCCTCTTCACTGTGATTGGCTGAATCCTCCTGCTACTCCCTCTGAGCGTAGTGAAGACTCACCAATAGGAGTAGTATAAGCAACCTAATGAGTGCAGGGCATTTTTATTTGAGCTTTGGGCTGCATTAAACTAAAACGTATTCATATATAATAAAATTATCATTCCAGAATTTGATTTCACAATTAGATATATGAAGATTGTAATTTGTATTTTTGCTGAAAATACAGGCAATCCAAAATGCAATGTTGTGACCAGTGATAGTGCAGGATAAAACAGGACTGCTTGAACATTCTGTACTGATCAGTTACTATAGGGAAAATTATAATAGAGATAGTTATTGTTGTAACGCTGTAGGTATATGGCATATATGGTTCATCAGAGGGGTCTATAGAATGTGTAGATTCAGCAGGTCCTCTGTTACAAAGCAAAAGGGAACATTCTCACAAATTCTTAACTAGAGCAGATGAAAATGCTATTTCATCTGCCAGGGCTGGGCATCTGAAGCACTGGAAGTTTTCTTAGTGGGCCAGGCACTTTTTTGGGCCTGTCATTGTCAAACCTGTGAGCAACGCCCATAGATTGTGTATATAAATACTTCTTTATACAGTCTATGGCAACACCACGCACAGTCCTGATGTCACGCTTCTGTGGCTCTTATTCAGCTTTCACTGCATACACTCTACCTCTGCGGCTCCGTGCACATGTGGCCCCATGCACATGTGGTCCTGACCCAGTTCTGTCTCACAGGGGATGGCCCAAAGCCGTCAGGGCAATGCTGAAGTAGGAGCACTAGTTCCTGTCCGGAGCGCCAGCACTCTCAAAGCTGCTGCTGGTAGTGAGCTTTGAAAGCACGCTGAAATCAAAACATTTTATGAGCACTACGAATGTTTTCAATCCCCCAGTTATATTCAGATTACACACAAATATTAAATGTGCAAGCCTATCTTATTGATAATTTTGAACTGGCAAAAACATGTTGTTTTTTTTTCTGCATCTGTGTAAAGCTGCGATTGTCCAGAGGGCCTGTCCAAAAAGTCCAGGGCCGATTTCTTCTCCCAGGCCAGTCCTGGCATCTGCTGATAGATTTACATAAAAGAAAAGAGAGAAGTTACGTAACATGAAGGCTACAAAGAGATGAATCATAACAGATCTGTCCCCACAGACCTACTCTGCCTCCTGACACTCCCTATGCTACCAGCCATATCTGTGTCTAAATAGAATAAGTAGAATAATAAGTAACAGCTTTGCTTGCCTTTTATTTTTTGAAATAATGTTAATGATCATTTGTGTTAAACCAACTGTGTCACTTTACCTGTAAAAGTCAGCAAAATAAGTATTACACATCCACTAAATGGTTAATTTATTAATAATGATTAACTGTTAAGTCATTAAATGAACAACTTGTGAACTAGTTTGGATTAAATGTTATTCAAAAATGTTTTGAAAATAAGATTTGGCCTTCTAAAAATTTGGTTTCCAGCCATCTTAGACTTTCTTTGTATTTCTTGGCAAGTTTGAGGTGTTTATTCAGAGAAAACCAAAAGCCAGTTTATCCCAGAGAGATCTACCCAATAAAGACCCCCTGGTGCTGGAGTAATGTGTGCTGGTGACTAATTGTTTCTTTGCCTGCCTCAGTGCCAGACTGACTATAAAAACATAGACTCCAAAATCCCCTTCTGCCTTCCTACAGTGCTGTGAGGCTGATATCAGGGTGTCCATCAACACTGGCAGCCAACACAACCACATCTCCAACTCCTGCTGCCACCGACTTGGGTAAGCTCAAACTCATGGACTTCAGATAGCGTGCAAACAGACATACTGGCAGAATGCATTGACATTCACAAAGCTGTTTTAAGCTTTTAACAAACTCCCTGACTATATCTTATTAAAAACTCTCAAATAAATGTAAAACTAGTGATCACTGTTTGGTCCTGTTTCCCAGATTGGTGCCTACTAAAGATGGCTCCCCGTGTGGTGTGAGCAGTTCAGTCACAGGTCTGAAGCTACAGATGGGCTCCAAGATGCTCCAGTGTTCAGCCTATGTACAAGGTAAACTCCATGCCTTGTTGTCTTAATTGAACAAGATAATAGTATATGTAGGAATTCATAACTCTTGTTTGTTAATAATGGTTGGCTGTTCTGAATTGTTCATATATATAATGATCCATGTTCTTTGTGTTTCCAGATGATGAGACGTTTGAGCTGTGCCTTGGTCTTCAGACTCTTATGGAACTTAAAGTAGGTCGTCATTAAAATGCAAATACATATGAATCATAGTCCTTCCAATTTTTTCCATTCGTTTAAATTTAAATAAGAGGCACATAATTTGAATGTGATTATTCTATTCAAGAGCTTTTCTGTATTGCATTTTGGTTGCAGCAAGCAGTTAAAATGGAAAGTGAAGTGAAAAAGTTTGAGCAAAAGCTATTTCACTCCCATGAATATTATTTTTGTCGATCAGGCACAAGAGTGTGCTTTCTTATTTTAGGCTTATCACTTGCTGCATATGGTTGGTATCTTCCCAGAAATCTGTTTAGTCTGAGTCATGAGTTTAAAATTTGTTGAATGGCCCTCAAAATGTTTGCCTTAGAAAAATAACCTCATGCATCAAACATAAACTGTATTGGGTCCAGCCAGTGACATCTATGAGTGCCTTTATGGCTACATGAACTAGCAAAAAAAAAAAAAGATTTATCACATTCCTTTTCTTTTTTATTTTTCATACTGAGCAATATTTATTTCATTTTAGAGGTTCTTTTTAAAAGCTAATGAAGATAACTTTTAATTATAAGATTCATGAACAAAGACAAAGCACACCTTTTAAATAAACCTCATCTTAAGCAACAAATTACCAACGTATTTATTTAACAAAAGTGTGCACTGTGCTCCAAGCCGTATGATTCTACTGACTAAAAAAAATGAACAAAAAAACCCCAAAACAACCTTGCATGTCTTCGATGAATGGAAACAATTATATCCTGATTTGATTAAAATTTGAATAATTGCCCAGCCCCTCTTTGCACTTTCCATTAAGTCCTTTTTTTCTTGCCAAATGTTGGAACCTATACAGACAGCATGTATTAAGCTCACGAATTCATTCACTTCATTTAAAAGACTTGTAAAAGTACATTGGATCACTGTTTAATTAACCTGTGGTGGCAATGTGTGTCCCAGTGCTGCTTGGACCTGAATAGTCGGGTGTTGAAGTTGGGGGGCTGCAGTGATGAGCTGCCCTTCCTAGACCCCTCGTGCGACGCTCAGTGCCAACATGACTCCAATAAAAACCTGTGAGCCTCTCCGGACACTGCTGACCACTGTCTCCTCACTGCTCAGTGGTGCGATGGAGGACATCTTATCGCCAAAATGTTGTGATAGCCTTTCTGTTGAGTTTACATCACTGTATTTGTACAACTCACTACAGTTTTTGGTCTAAAAAACTACAATAATAAATACAATAAATTTAACAAAAAGCTGTGGGCAATGCCTTTGAGTCTAAAACTGCTCTTTATTATTGGAATAATCTTCTTTACTGTAACCAGTGATAACTGTATCTGAGCAATTCATAATTTAAAGATGCACTACAACTTTTTGAGTAATGGGCCTGCCACCTGCTTGTCTCCGGATGTTATTGCTTTGCCTGTAATGTATATGTCTTACAACTCTTCATACAGACAAGCAAATGGTGGAGCCTCCACCAGAAATGTTAAGTAATGCACCTCTAAACAAACTTATAATTAATTAACATAAAACTCACTGATTTGGAAACCTTCCTTTACTTGTGAAGTTCTATTGTATGAAAAAAAAAACTTTTCCTAGATTAAAATGTTCCTGTTGGTCCTCAGGGTGCCGTTTACAGCGTTCCAATGAAGTCTTTTAAGTGCGTATAAGGCTACCTCGAGTAACAATTCAATTCGGATGATGCATTTGTTGCTTTATCAAGGCCTTTCTCTAGTCCTTAAAGATCCCAGTTCCTTGTGAGCACACTGGTACTTTGGACAATTTATTAAATTCATAGACTAAATGTGTTTTCTCCAAACCCTCTATTTTTTTAAGCAAATGCAATCCACCTGCATGACGTTGTGGAGTTCTGCCAATGTACAGATCTGCATGTTTGTGTTCCAGTGTGACTGTTAACAGAGACTGTAAGTTTTCTTGAGGTTTTCTTTCTGTAAGAGGAAGTTGCTGACTTTAATTTGAAGGAGCTTCCCATGTACATTTGTTGAAACCTGAGACAACTGCAATACTAATAATTGATACTTTGCAGTGACATCATGCTAGAGGTGTTCCGCATTTATGTGTATGGCAGAATGTTCAGCAGTTACCATGGTGACAATGCACATGATGCAATGATTTAAATGACACATTTCAGGAGCCTGTGATAAATACAAGTGTTCATGGTTCATTTTAGGTGTTTGATTTGAAATAAAAAGGAAAGAGAGACTAAAAGGTGAGATAGACTAACTGAACAACTTTTGGTTAATGCTAGGTAACTTGTGACTGTAATGCTATTTGAGAGGGACTTGTTTAACAATAAAAATCATCTCACCGGTGTAAATTCCTACTAAATCAGTTATTTGTGATCAGACTGTGTTAAAATAAAGCTCAGTCTAACAAAGCTTCAGACAGTGCATGCTTTCAAATAGCATCACATCAACAGGGAACGTTGATGCTATCAGCTGCAAAGTATCAATACAACATTATCTAATTTGAGTCATGTTCCAACATGTTTTTGAATTGTCCTTTTCACATAATCTGTTTTGAAGAAATCCTAGAACAATTATTGATGCCTAAGTTTAAGTAAATTATTATTCTATTAAATTTCACGTGTCATACAATAATTCAAATTCTCCATCAATCAAGAAGATTGTCTCTAAACTGCCCCATGTCTGTAGAGAGAGAGAAAAAAAATACTTTTGTTTTGCCTTATTGTAGTTTGTGTTCAACATTGGCAAACCAGCTGCCAAACACTAGCCCACTGCCTTCTTTCACAGTTCTGATTCTCAACTGATCTGACCAATTTTGAACTAACTTCTATTTTACATTCTTTCCAACACAAGCAATTTATGAATAGTGTATCTAATCAACAATTCAAGTTACAAGCAACACCACTAAGGTTGGCCTAAACAAAATTCACTATAAAGAGTTGAATAGGTATAATCTGGACCCTTAAACTTGAAAAGTACACCATCTATTTTTGAAACACATGCACCACACATGTGTTTTAAAAATGGTTTCACAATTTAAAAACTAGTATTGGCTTACATCTGTTTCCACAATATTTGTATTGTTGGGTTTTGATGCAGTTAACCAGTTGAGAACTATATTTTTATTTGAACAAAGACTCCTTTCTGTGCCAAATCTCTTATAGGCCATGACGGGGGTTTCTAATGGATAATATGCACTTTGTTTTTCATTATTATATGAATTTTACAACATTGTTCATTATGAGCGATACAAACACACTTCGCTGACACTTCAGTGCCACCTTTCCTGCATCGAAAGCAACACTCTTTACATCTAAGTGTGCTAAAGAAACCATGTGATAATACTGTAAGGGCCATCCTTATAAATTTGCATATGTTTATTTCATTGTTAATGTAGTGATCTTATATGTGAGAGAGGAACCACTCTATAACAGAAATTTATTTTTGGTGTTTCTGTTCCTCTAAACAGTATTTTCTTCACCTATATTAAAAATGTATTCTGTCTAGCCGGTCTGTTGCACTTATTTCAGTTGACTATTTACTTGGACTTGGAAAAGCAAACCTGTAAAACCTGCAGATATGACTTCTCAAATACAATCCAATATAACAGCAATCTGGATGTGGAAAGACTTGACAGCAAGTCAGACAGAAAAATAATAAAATCATGAAATTGGATCACTTTCATTAACCACTGGCGTCCTTCGACAGCATATTGAAGAAGAAGCTTTATTGCCATGGCCCTCAGTTGAATCCACCTTAGCAGTATAACCCCATTGAGTAAAGGATATTTTAAAACCTGGCTGCTTCACACAGTAACTTCTTTAGATTACTAGTTACGAAATAATTGAGGTATGCCATCAGTTTTTAAAACATGTTGCTATGAGACCAGAAAATACAGGGAGAAATATAATACTGAAAAGGTGTTGGTATGCAAATTCAAATGCAGATTTTTTGACACAACTGCATCTAATTGGCATTGCATTCCTGAAATGACAGGGCAGCCGGCACCTAGAAAAACAAACTGCATTTAGAGCTGTCAGGGAATAGCATTTGCGTGAGAAACCAGGTGAACTATTATTCTCAGGAAATCACAAAGTCACAACCAAGACAGTTAAGGTGCTTTCCATTGCTTGCTTGGGGGCTCTGCATACCACATCCTGTTGTAGCTAACAACTTTGAGTATCATTTTCTTTTCACTTTCTGAAAGTGTAGTTCAGTAGCACTGTTGTTGTTGTTGTAAGTGCTTAAATCAGGTAGATATGTTTCAACTCAATTTTCTCATATGCAACAACTCACAAGATATTCAAAGCTGGGAAGATTGTGTTCTTTTGCCATCAGCTTCAGGCAGCCAGTGTGCTTCATAATGTCAAATTTATCAAATACATGAAATATTTTTGAGATGTTTGTTAAAGAGGAACACTCACTAGCCTTGAAGTAAAAATGTTTTCTCTGTATGAGAATCTCTGTGTGCCATTAGAAAGTGGAAAGAACTTTTACGCTTTATAGTTTACAGAGACGAGGGATACAAGTGTTGAATACAAGAGCGATGTGCATTGCCAAGCATCTGGCAATACGCCACAATATCCCAATGCTAATAACAAGGTGATTTGGCTTAAAATTAATATTGAATTCAGTATTGATACTTTGATATTTGTAAGTATAAAATCACCAGTAACTTCACTGAAAGTATTTATTGGTGCAGTCATTAATATGCATGGAATGGCATTATCAAAATATTATTAACAATATTATAAAATATTATCAAAGATAGCTGCCATCAGTAAAGGTACCGTGATTCAAAGTATTAGTTTTTAGGTGAGTTGATATTTTGGAAGCCACAAAGGATTTCACTTGTAAAATGACAATATATATTACAATCGTGTAGCCTATACTATATATACTATATTTTTTTAAATAAAAATTATGTGTCTAAAGGGGTTATCAAAAAAAATAAAAAAAATAAATATAAAAAAAATTGAAAAGACTTACATTTTCAACTGAGAACATTAACCTTTGCTATTAACTTTCTGTATTCCAGTCTTATGCCTCCTCCTACACCAGACTGCCTGTAAGCCACAGCACATGAGAAAATGTGCTTGATACCAAAAATATCCATGTCTTTTTGCCCTCAGTCTCTATCAATAGCAGCTGTTGATACAAGCACCAGACAGACAGCACACTGCAGACTGCATAGTAACTCAGTAGGAATGACCCTCAAGCCTTTGACAGTGTTAGGAGAATATCGATGAGCATCATTTTTGTGCTCTTGTTACATAACCATATAATACCATCTTCAACATTTTATCAACAAATAATATGCCACAGAACTAATGCATAACAGAATCCATTTAATGCCATTTACTAATACTTAAAAAAAAAACATTATAGTCTGTTAATGACAAAATGATATGTTATTATAATATTATGCTTCAGTTAAGCTTATGCTATAGCTATAAGGCTGAAAAACATAAAAAAAAAAAAAAAATTGCAATGGAAATTATAGAAATTCATCTTGCCACCTGCAGCTACTGAAGACTCATACGGATTTCTCCCCCTTTAGAGTCGGGGATCAAGCTGTGCATCAATCTGCAGAACACACAAGCAATGGTCTGAGCAGAGAAATAAGTAGAACAAACTCACTGTCATTCTTTTATCCCTTACCAATTTAAATTTATTTTACAGAGACATTAAGCTCAGAGACAGAGAAGAAGCACCAGATAACAGAATGCTGATTTACCTTAGTCCCTCATTTTAAGTCTATTACATTACTCTACAATCAGTAAGCCTGCTCTTGTCTATTTAAAAATAACTAAAGATGCATCATATAACTTTTCCAGGAGTCTTCCATGTAGATTAATTTGCTTTGAATGGAATGGTCCACGGTATGGCATAAAACTTATCTTTCTACATTCTACTTATCTTTCTACAATAATAATCCGATTTTGAATGTGTATGTTATCGCAGTCAGTATGTCAGAAGGTAAATTACCAGGTGGCAAGAAAGTAGATGGTTCAATCCTGCCTATAGGCAGATTGTCACTGGATGAACATCTGATGCAAAAAAAAACCTCTTTCCCAACTCATGACATATGTAGTAGTTCCTAGCATAAAATATATTATTGTGCTGAAAATGAAATTAAAACTATACGCATAGTTACACATTGGCATGTCTTTCCAGTAAGTTTAAACTGCTTAGTTTATTAAGACCCCATCTTCTTGTCACCTGATTTGTGGATTTCTGGTGCTTTGTCACAGATGCTGGAGGCACATTGTCTCAGCACCCACAGCTGTATGTATTCACACAAAGGAGATCTGACAGCTACTGCTGGACTTGACCTGGCAGTTAAAATTGGAAAGAGAGAGCAAGCCTTGTATGGACTCGAGGGCTGTCTGTCCAGATTCAGCTAACAAGGCCATGTTTTAAAAAATCACTAGATTTACAATACAAACAATATAAGACAAGGTGTCAAGTCAACAAAGTTATTTCATTATATCATGGTGTTAAAACATCTGTATTAAGGATGATGGAGAAACGCGGTCTGGTTGCATGCTGTCAAGACGGAGCGTGGGTGCCTGCGATGACTGACATGGCTGGTGTCCTCAAAGCAGTAATTTGTGCCTGTTAAGAATTTTTTTGTGTCAAAATTTACTAAATAAGAAGAACAAAATATATGAATTATTAAAATAAGGTTTATAGAGTCATTCTCAAACAAACAATGTGGCTCCCAAGGCATGTTTTCCCCAATGGCATCGTGTCCAGGCCATTTCTAAAAAAAAGGGGGATTTTTCCTATAAGAATTAATGTGACAGAAATAGTACGAGCTTTGGGAGTAAACTGCAACAAAACAGGTTATACCAAAGTTCCCCTAAAATTCATCATACAGACAACCATTACTGGACTAAACAGGAAGCTCACTGAATTACCTCTAAATATAAAATGAAGAAGTAGAATTCCATGAAGAAAACTAATTTTGTAACAGTTTGAAAGCAAAATGGAGCAGGCAAAATCACAGATTAAAAACAAGGCAACCACAGCCTCACCATTAAAATGTCATAAACATGTAACTGAAGTGGGCTTGAAAGCTTTTCACTAATAAGAAAAACAACCAATGCTTTCTAATATAAATCTTATAAATGCAGATGAATGGTAGGATTAATATGATGGTAGAATAATAGCTTCTAGAAACCTCTTGTTGAACTACGCAGTGAATTTTTTAAAAGTAATTATGCCCAATTTTTTGTAAGATCTCAAGCAGGATCTAATATTTAGGCCCGAGCCCCTACAGGGCGTAGGGCCTATTGCTTCCGCAACGATGATGCCTGGGCGAAGCCCAGGCACTCATCGTTGCTAACTGTCTTGCCGAACTTGTGCGCGCAGCGCACAAGTTCGGCTGAGGTCGCGACCTTGCCCTGATTCCACTATCCCAGCAACCCATGCCGCAGGCATGGGGCATCTTTATTACTGCTAAAATGAATGGAAGTCAATGGGAGGTCAGTGGGCGACCCCCGACGTCATGGCGAATGACGGGCGCGTCAGCGCCCGTCATTCGCCATTGACCCCACGGTGACGTGGGGAAGGTCCAGAGCTTTCGAAAAACGTATAATAATTTGTCATTCTAATGTTTTCGGATATATTGTTTTTGCTAAAAATATTATTATTTTTATTATTATTATTATTATTATTTTTTTATTTCTTCTTCTGCTCTTTGAGCAGGAATTTGACCCCCTGAACATATTTGAAAACTCACCAAATTTTGCCCAAAATTCAGGTCTGCCAAAAAATTATATTTTTATATGGTGCATCATTGGGCATAAAAAATGGCGCGACAGCGCCACCTACAAAAGTCAAAATACATTGCGTCAATGGGAGGCGCCCCGACGTCAACTTTGTCGTAGAGCCACCAAATTCGGTACACACATTCATCAAGTGATGCCAAACAATAAATATTATTATGGCCACGCCCTCTGACAAACCGGAAGTCGGCCATCTTGGATTGAAAATTCCAAAATGTCGAGTCAGCGTTTTCGTTCACGTCGCATTTTCGTCAACTCCTCTGAAGGCGCTTCACCTGCAGGGCTGAAAATCACTGGACATCATCTAGACAAGTGGGGCATCAAAAGTTATCCGATTTACATTGATACGTATAACGGTTTCCGTGCGGCGAAGCCGCAAAATTCCATCGGAATTTTTGCAATTTTTAAATTTCAAAATTTGCTCCTATTTGTGCATACTAAGCCCGATTTGACTCAAATTCAAATCAGTTGTAAAGCTTTCTAGCCTAGACCTACTCATTGTGAAAGAAAACAATTTGGTGAAATAGCGCCCCCTACAGAATAACAAATTCATTTGTATGGAGTGCTGAAAATTTAGTTTTCCCAAATGTTACGAAATTTCACACAAAATTCCATTTCGTCATTCCAATAAATAAAGTCAATCAGACCCATGTCGTTTTTTGTACCCTGTTGCCATGGCGATGCGCCGAAGTTCCCATGTTATCCTAATGGGAACGGTCCGAAAATTTCCCATTCATGAGAAAAACATTAGTTTCATGGAATTAAGTGAAATTTGGCAGAATGACTCATCATATCATCCTGATTAAAAAAGTCAATTACACCCATGTCATAATTTTCACTCTGTTGCCATGGCGATGTGCGAAATACCCCATGTTATCCTAATGGGAAAATTTCTAAATTTTCGGACATTTCAAAGTCTTCTAACGACTTATTACCTTCAATGAAGAACAGGAAATTTGGCACAGTGATTCTTTACATCGTCCCCGTCAAAAAAGTCTGAGGGTCCAAGTTTGTATTTTGCACGGTGTTGCCATGGAGATGCCTGGAAAAACCCATGTTGGTGCATTTTGTGCACCAGTGCTCCCAATGTCTTTTGGCTTTGTTTGGTTACAAATGCAGCTCAAAGCCACAATAAAACAGAGGCAACTAATGGATCAGCGCCACCTACAGGGAGTGCCCGGTCGGCCGAGTGCGAAGCGCGGCCCGCGAGGGCCGTTCGATGCCGCTTGCGGCTTTAATTATTATTTCCTAGTTGCTCTACACAAATATTCAAAGCACATCACCTTCAGCTTAAATCTTGATTGGGCATACCTTTAATGGGCACAGTTATAGAGAGGAGCAGTGCTTCTGGTCTTGCTGGCCTATGTTTACCCTCAGGCACACACAAACATTTATATTTCATGAGAAAAGGAGAGGGAGTTATTGGATCCTCCAGTTGGAAACAGTGGGTGATTCCCTCAATAAAGCCAAGCACACCCTGCAGGCACTTTGCCGCACTGATAAAAACAATACTGCTGTCTTGCTGCTATGCAAATCCCATCATGCAAAAAAAGAGGAGGATGTAATATCTCTTTTGCTTCATAACCTTTATTCAGCTAAGAAAGCCTATTTGATACACAAGATGAAAAGATGTGCAATTAAATTGCTCTTTTGTCAAATTTTACTGACAGCAGAATAATAAGCATCTCTCTGCTCACATTCACACATTTGAAAAAACAGTGTTAACATTTTCTCTATAATGTCTGTGAGAGTCTAAACTTGGGTGGAGTAGTGGTCAAAGCAGTTGAGATTTTAGTTACACAGCATTTTTGTTAGCTCTAAAAAGACAAAAGACAGCATTCAATGGAGTTACAATGGACCCACACGACTTTGTAACTTCATCATTCAATGTGTAGCCCCAATATCGGTGGCATTCTTATAAATACATATTTAAATAACAAATACAACGTTTTTTTAAGAGTAGTAGTTACTCTCAGTCTTTTGTATACAGGAGTCGATTCTGAACTCCTACACCTGGCCATTCTTGTAGAGCAGATCTGCTATCAGAGCTTTGACAGCTGCTGAGTCCTCAGCATCTATGGGCATAAGACATACAGTTTATAATGACATTCTCGGGACAGTTTATTGGTTATGTTACGGTACAGTTTAACAAATGCAACTTAAAATATTTCACAGGCCATATTGTGGTGGTATACTTAAATTCCATAAAGCTTAGGTTATAGATTAAATAAACAAGTTTGAAGATTTTTTTGAACATACGAACATGTTTGTATCATTTGCTCTGGCCAAACAATTAATACAACAAATGCAAAAATTATAAAAGAAACAATGTCTCTATGGAGAGGCCATTCCCACGTTGTGATGGAGCAATGCCATACTCCCCATAATAACCCTTTTAGTCTGGAGAGCAAAGCAGTAGGGAGGGGGTGAAGCCTTCTGATGACATTTCTGAGAGGACATGGTGACACAGCTCACACAGGAGGCATGTGCACTCTTTGTAGTTATACATTTAGATTTATTAAAAGGTGTGCTATGAAACTTTTTTTGTGGAAGACCTTCTTGTGTACATTATTGCTTTGCCTGGAATGTTACAAAGTATAGCAGTAAACGTGTTTCTCTTGTTTGTATAATTTATTTTATTATTTTTATTAAAAAAAAATATAATAACATTGATAGTTTGAGTGGGCTTGTCTTTTCACAGATCTCATATGACAGAAATGGTAAAAATGTTTAATGCCATATTCTGGAACATTCCAGGCAAAACAATACCTTTTTCATAGACACAAGCAATTTGTAGACCCTCCACCAGAAACATTACATAGTGCACCATTAATATATGGATTATAGTATTGAAATCTGTTACATATATCAAATAGCTAAATGAAAGCTGGTTCATATCATATGGAAACTTTCCTTAAAAACACCCACACACTCCATACATCAGACACCTTCCCAGTCTTGTCCTCAGTTCTCCTCTATCACCCGCCTCCTCTATATGCCCTACTTCTATTTTTCCCTATAGATTGCTTCTTCAAACATTTTTTCCATCGTAGGTTAGGTAACAAGGCTGTGAAACCTTAGTCAAAAGAAACACACAGGTTTGGTTCATGAATTATTTACAAATGTGACAGGAAGAGGCACACTGCCACCATGGGATCAGGCAAATCTACTTAAATCTCAACCTCACTGTGTTTCAATATTAACCTTTCTTTACCAGGCTTTCAATTGAAGACTTACTGACTCCAAGTGACCTTTACCACGTAAATTCACTTTAATTTATTATCTCCATTCATCTGAACATTAGAAGGGCATCAGCAGATTAGTGTTTAGCGAGCGGACACAGGAAGTTAAGCGGGAAATAAATAACAATTGTGTGCATGATTAAGCAAATTACTGACTCAGTTACGAATGCCCTTAGTAGGCAGAAATGTTGTTTTGAAAGAACAATGCAGCATGTAATCTTTTTAGCTCATCGAATGACATACAGAAAAGGCAGAATATGAATTCATTGCCTGCCTATGCTTATGGCATACAATGCATACATTAGCAACTATGTCCTGTATGTTAGTCGGGGATTGTATAGTTAGACATATCTACCATTTAACAGATACAATAAACTTAATCAAATTGTCTTCTACAATTTCCTCATACATTTTGTGCATCTGGCTCTGTAGATCTGTGCATATAGTCCATTATGTAATAAATAGAAACTGTGTCTCTTACTGGTGTAAATAATTAATTTTTAGCACATGTAAAAAGCAAATGTATTGCTACCACTGCTTCTACACAGTCATAATTACAATTGACCCAGTTAAAATATAAAACGAATGTTCTGAAGACACATGAAACATAAGTTGGATTAGCGTAAATTTAACTCACCAACTCCCAGAGCCTTCAGGTGACTTTTGAACTCAGGTTTCTCTTCCAGGACACGCAGGAGATTAGTGGACTCCATTCGCTCAAGTTCAACTTTCCAGTAAATGTAGATTTTGTGATTGAAGCTGACGTAAACTAGACAGGACTGTTTTTACTGTCCTTGCATGTGTACTGACCTGGGAAGGAAAAACATAGCAACATTAGGAGAAACAATGTACCAATGTAGCCTTCAACGGAGTTCATAGTCAGGCACATACTAATTTATGCATATAATTAAGTAGAATTTGAAATCAATTGTAGGAGGATTTTACAAAGTGTGCATTTATATCTCAGACCATGAGAGAAGTGTAGCTGGTTCAAATGCACTGCATCGAGAAAAGAACAGATTTTATATCTTTGGGGAAAAAAAAGAGTAACATACATATAGCCACATTTGAAGCTCAATATTGCCTCCTACTGGTCAATCTTTTATCATAAAAAATGTTTGTACTTCACCTGCACAAAAAGCATTGACGTTCTCATCAAACTGGAATCGCACCACTGTCCGATTATGATCAATGATGTAGGTTTGACCATCCCAAGCACAAGCAACTACTTCTTCTCTGCCATCACCCTGAAGAAAAGTAGGCACAAAACACAAAGTTTGGAGATAAAGTGTGTTTTCAACAATAACCTGGAAAATTTACTTTCTAAATAGCATACAGAACTCACAGTGACATCCAATTTCTGCAGGGCAAATAGCTGATGGTCAACCTGGACTGACCACAACAACTGCTCTGAGCTGTCCATCAATTTCAGAGTTCCTATGAATGTAAATTAATACATTTAAATCAATGCACATGCTGCTGTGAAACAGTAGAAAACAAAAACAGAAGAAGCACACAAAACAGAAAAAGAAATATGATTTCTAAAGCTTCTTTCCTTGCCACTCCTTGGGTAAGACTTTACTTTCAGGGGGCTTTTACTGCTTAAGGGGCTCATTTCAATTATTTCTAACAAAAGTCCTACATTTAAAAACGTATTTAATTTAAATATGCCTTTTTGTTGTATATAATTATTTTGTTTGAGATTTGAGTAGAATGGAAATTCTGGTATAAACGTTGTTAACCTTGAGAACTCTTTATTAATGTGATATGATTTAAAAAGCTGCACTTACCATCTAATGTACAGAGAGCAAAGAGTCCACATGTGGATGATTCTTCTTTTGAGCCTGTAGGAAAATAATTGACAAATTTGATAATATAAGGGGACAAATTCAAATTATATTAACATTAATATGTCAAAGTATTAAATAAAGTGGGCTGGGTACGATGTTACCTTTGCTTATGCTGCCAATGAGGTGAGTGGACACATTTTTGTTATGAATTCTTCCAGTGGTCAGGTGCAAAATTACATCTCGAGAAGGTCCCTCACTGTGAACAAAATGATTTGGCTAAATATCACTTTTGAACCTTATCATGGTTCATGGCCACTGTATTAGAGTACCTTCCAGGAGTGGCTGGAGTCTCATCTCCAGAGCCTGACGAGTCCTGCTGTGTCCACGAACAAAGCAGAATAGCATAACCACACCCCGGCTGAGAGACCATCAGCTCTGGTAACCCTTCTGGACCAGGGTTTACAGACAGACTATCCACCTGTAACAAAAACAGTTTATTTTTACTGATTCCCTTTTGTAGAAAATAATTCCTGTTTAATGTACCTGTCCTTCCAGAAGCCATTTTTTAAGAAGAACAAGTTGTCCATTCCCTATATCTGAAGCATCAGAGGGCTCCTCCCATCGAAAAGCTCGCACCACTCTGTCCGTATATCCCACAACCAGTTCACAGCGACCATCACCGTCTACCATCAAGAAAAGGAGAATAGAATGTATGTGACAATGAATATGACATATGCATTGCCTTAAATGTAGTACGGTATACCTATGTCACTAATGAGGATAACTTTGGTGTTAGCGGGGATGTGTTGGGTGAACAGGGGCCTTTGGTCATCAGAAGAAAGTGATTCATGTTGACTTGTTGCATCTGCTTTGCAAGTTGCTGTCAGGTCAAAGAGGTGGAACCAGCCCTCTGCACCCACAGCCACAACAAAGTTCTGGAAAACAAAAAACTCATAAGACAAGCTCTTCCTTACGTAATTATAAAAGTTTAGTGTGTTTACACGTACCTTACCCTTGTTGCATACATCTCCAATTGCAACACATGTGAGCTGAAGGAACAAAATGACACACGTTTTCTTTTTACATGTAGGCCTATGTTGCTACTTCCCTAAGAAAAACAATGCACAAAAACTCACCATGCCCACACAGCTTCTTGTGATAAAAGGTTTGGAGTCATCATACTTGTACACGAGCAGTTTGCCACTTGTGTCTCCAACAACCAGCTCATTTAACTACAACAAATTATAGAGAAATATAGGTCTACAGTTTTGTGTCATCGCTTCATTAGGGCGAACATTTTTCTCACCGAATCGTTGTCTGCATCCCCGAGGCATATGGCGTGAGGAAAAAGGGTCCCTGTAAAATCCAAACTAACTCTTTGAACATAGTTCAGAGACCTCATTTCATTTCAGCCGATGCTCCAATGCAACAACATAAAACGTGAAAGCAAGGTGCATTTCAGGAGTGATTGCTAGATTACAAAATTAAAATAAAGATCAAACTATAGTGCCAATTATTATATAAAACCTCGCCATTCAATTAAAACTTTTCTGTGAAAGAAGAGAAAAATAGGTTTTAATTTTTGTTTTTTACGCGTTTGTGGAGAAAACCTGGAGAGGCACTTCCTGGTAAATAAAGACATGTGACCAATTGTACGGAAGCTCAAACGTCGTTGTGCTTAAAATTGTATACGTCATGGTATTATTCGTGCAATCAAATGTTTAATAATTTTACATTTATCAATGCATAAAACGATGGCACTGATCCTATGCAAAACTGTGACAAATATGACAAAAAAGTGACCAAGTTTTTTTTGTTTTTTTTTGTGTGAGCGACAGTATCATTTTTAGCCACCAGAGGTCAGTCTTTAGCCTTTTTCTACGAGGGAGTCTATGGTCGAGGTCTGCCTACCTTTACAGACTTAATTTTAATTTTAATTTTAATTTTAATTTTAATTTTAATTTTAATTTTAATTTTAATTTTAATTTTAATTTTAATTTTAATTTTAATTTTAATTTTAATTTTAATTTTTTTTGCCATTCCAAGCTAACTCCTTGCTCCTTTCACTAATACACTTGATGCTTATTGCTTGCATTTGTCTGAACTATATAGCTACAGCTTTGTTGATTAACTTAAGTTAGGCCGGACCTATATAATAAGAGAAAAATAAAACACAAGCCTGCACACATTTGCCATATTAATCATTACACTGCGCATGGGCTAAGACTGGAAAGCCCCTTAAGTGGAGAGCGCCCTTTCGCCTCTAGAGGAGCGCAGCCGAGTGAAGTTCGCTCACAAAACACTAATTGGACTCTGGGAGCACACTGCAGGGCAGGATAGGTTTCAGAAAAGCCATACGATGGCAAAGGCTGCAGGGAGCACTGAATAGAACCCACACTCCTTTTTCAAACTCTTGCTGAGGGCCAAAGACAGAGCGAAGAGAGAGCGGGGGAGGAAGAAAAAAGTGTTTGGGGGCTTGTTCTATGCAAGTTTCATTTGAATGGTTCTGCCAACCCCGAAAAAGTAGGCTACACAATTTATTAGGCTACAATTCCACTCTTCTATTAGAGGAGGAGAAAGGTGGGGCCGTGTGCACCCGCATTGTCTACACCACTATAGCCTAGTTCAATTGGCAGTAACATCAACGCGTGTTGCGTTTGTATGTAGTTTCCATGCGCACACACCTGTACGCAACACAAAAGAGATACTGTATTGGGATTTTGCACTATGTTGAAAGACTTTTTTTTTTTTAATGCTGCACTTTTCAGTGGAACAATAATGGGCAGCGTCGACGCTACTGTAACCATATCGGGTGTATCAAATCATGTACAAAGCCTGCCCAAATAGATTCTGGCCCCTCCGTTCCGCCTGTGCGAGGCCGATGATCTGTTCTTACCAGAGTGTAAAATTCTGCGCTGTTGCACAATGCTTTTAGACTTAAATGAAAAACTTTGTGATGCGCGACGGGACAACACCAGAAGGCAGTATTCTTAGATTTACGCACAGCTTTTCAATACAGCCCGTCAAGATTGAGTAGGGTGATATGTAGTCTAATATTTTCAAAATGCTAGAAAGAGTTAGACTTATGCATTTGTTTAACATTGTAAATTAATTCCAACTGTTGAAGTTTCCCTTTTTAAATTAAAAGAATACGGAATGAACTCAAAAATACAATTGTCCATCGGTAAGGTAGGGCATTGATGGTGGAAAAGATTGGCACTTTTAAACCTATCAGGCCAAAATAGGCCTATTATTTAGCAGTTAATTTTAATGTATTGTTGTGCTATTTGTTATACTAGAATGTTAGCAGCCAACTTCTGAACACTGGTTACCAATGGAAAAAGTTAGAAGACTGTTTGTTTAGTGCTTTTAAATGGCACGCGTCCGTCGTGCGCACCACAGAGCGGCAGGAGCCCTAGGTGAATCCACGCGACCAGGAGGCGTGGCTAACGGACAGGCCAAACCGATTGAAAAGCAGTGGCGTCTTCTGTGGGGTCCCAGAGAAGCGTTGAGGAGCGCGCGAGGGAGCAGGCCAGAGTGCAACCCTCTAAAAACAACCTAGCCTACGTCAAGAGATCACCACGTGAAAGGCACGAGCGAGACGCACCGCCCAGAGACTTGGCATAACTAAGTGGTCGTGAGGAATGGAGTTTTCTGCCAAGATGGAACTTAACAAGAGCCAGCAACAGCTCATGCCCCCTGTGTGTTTTATTTCAACAACGGCACAAAGCATCCCGCTAAGCCCCACGGACAACACCCAAGGCAGCACCAAATCTGCATCCAAGCAGTCCAAAAGGCAGCGCTCATCCTCTCCTGAGCTGCTGCGCTGCAAAAGGAGACTGAATTTCGCGGGTTTTGGCTACACGCTTCCACAGCAGCAGCCGCACGCAGTTGCGCGCAGGAATGAGCGGGAGCGCAACCGGGTCAAACTGGTGAACAACGGATTTGCCACACTGCGCGAGCATGTGCCTAACGGCGCGGCCAATAAGAAGATGAGTAAAGTGGAGACGCTCCGGTCTGCGGTGGAGTACATCCGTGCGCTACAGCAGCTCCTGGATGAGCATGACGCAGTGAGCGCAGCCTTTCAAGCTGGAGTGATGTCTCCCACAATGTCACAAGGATACTCGGCTGATATGAACTCTATGGCCGGTTCACCCGTGTCTTCCTACTCGTCAGATGAGGGCTCCTACGACCCACTGAGCCCAGAGGAGCAGGAACTTCTGGACTTTACCAACTGGTTCTGAGCCAAGCCTCTGAATTCTGTCAAGGCATAGATGGCACAGTGAAATTCAGCAGTTTGTGTCAATTACTGTTAGAAATAAAGACTAATAGGCTTATGTCATTGCTGCGGTGCGCCATGGGGATAGCATGGGAATGCCTGCAGTCCCGGACAACAAGATGCACTGTATTTATGCTTTCGCCCGGTCCTCCCAGCAAAGGGCTCAACACGAGGACATCAGGCCAGAGATCAGCGCCAAAGGATTTATGGATCTCAAACCCTGACAACACGGGACTCTGCAATATTTTCCACGACAGACTTTGACAAACCCCCAAAGTGCGCTCTTTTGCAGAACACAATTATTTAAAGCGTAACTGTTCTCTATGCTAAACCAATCACATCCTCGTATCACACCTCTCTCCACAGGAATGCTTCCAAGTCACGAATTTATAGAGTATATATTAAGCGTTTTTTGAGATATATTAACATATTTTTGTATCAAAAAGATTTATACGTAGATGTTTTGTACACTACTTTTGTAAATAGTTTGTCTTTATTGTGCAGTTGTTCTTTGCCTCCTGCCTAAAGGCGTTGCCTATTTTATACTCTGGCTCTTATGTTTGATGTTTCCAGAAGGAGTTTGAGACTCCACAATTTATTATAGCACCAATGTGTCTTATTTAATAGAAAACCAATGTTTTATATAATACAATGATCAAATAATATGCAGTTATTGTCCAAACAGAAAGCTTTGCCCATGCATTGTATTTTATAGACCTATACTGCCATCTTCTACTTTTCTTGCATTACATGGTCAAATGAAGTCTATTTTTCTGCACAAAAATAAAAAAACAACAACTTTACAACAAACTCTCATAGTTTTATTTTTCCCCATGAGAATACTAATCTAATAGGCTGATGCTTAGCCATTGAGTATGGCATAAACTTGAGTAGGTTAATGTGGGATGCTGCTAAATCGTTTTTATTTTTTCATATAAACCTACAGAAAAAATACAATCTCTACAATAAGGTGCACTTTTATAATGTGGCACGTTATAAAATATGGCGTTTGGGACTCCACAAATGAAGTGTGACAGGTCTGAGGGCGGCCACAGTCGGGCGCGTGTCTGCTCTAATGAGCGCATGAGGCTGTAGTGGCTTCAGACAGAGGAGGACTGGCAGATGGCGTGTGCCCGACGGAGGCACGCACCACCGTCACCATACAACACAAGATGCTTCGCGGTGTTAGTCAACGTACATATTAGCTTATTAATAATAATGGTTAAGTTATGGTTATGTTGATTTATTTTTATTATTATTTTTTTTTATCATAGAATTAATTAAGCTTATTACATCATTTGTTACGACAAAATGCTTGCTACTATTACCTTAACAATGTACATATTGTGGTCCTACCTTTCAGTCCTTAAATACCCAAAATCTGGTCGGTAAATTTAAAAGTGGGCTAGGAAATGTAAAATAGCATAACCTACTTCTATAGTTTTATTCTTAGGATAATAGAAAGACAAATATTTCAATAAACGCTTGTACATTTCAAGCAAACCCTTAATAAATCCCAAACACAACACAGACCAATAAGTAAATTTAAATTATACCACAGCCCAGTGTTGTCTTTTGTGTTTTTTCATGTCTATATGTTGTTTATGTGAAGTCCCTGACCAAATAATCATAGTTGCTGCCTGCCAGAGCCCATTACGGCTCCTCTTATAGTGGCCTTTCAGGGAGTTAGGTCATATCTAACAGACAAAAAACAATCAAAACAAAAAGTTTACATGGATTAGTGGTGAATCATATTTAATATAATTTATCTTGAATGGACAACATTTAATGAACATAAGATAACGACTTTTCTCAATATATACAGACAGTTGGTGAATCATCTCTCATCATTTATGATGCCAAATGTTGAGGGCATTTTATTCAAACAGCTCCATATTATATTCATAAAGTAATTTCAGGACCATAGACAGCTCTTAAGCTCTGGTGCAGTCAGCACCTCTGAAAGCCCAACAGTG
The DNA here is from genome assembly GCA_019594935.1 of Periophthalmus modestus. Taxonomy (NCBI): domain Eukaryota; kingdom Metazoa; phylum Chordata; class Actinopteri; order Gobiiformes; family Gobiidae; genus Periophthalmus; species Periophthalmus modestus. The sequence goes on along the minus strand of JAIEZT010000054.1, from coordinate 33,702,013 downwards.
TTTTGGTTGTTGTATTTAGTTACCTCAGAAACATTGTTAGACAACAAATTTGTCAGAGGTGCCGTTGCATTGTGAGCTGCAGCACAATAGGAGTTAATAGCAGTAGTGGAATAGTGTCATAAGTTGCAGAAGTCTTCTAATGGGTTGGCAATGACAGACCTGTGAATTAGCATGAACAGAGGCAGATAGGCCAGAAAGTCCAATAGATCTAATGGAGGGATGTGCTGGATCTCCATTCTGATGTCTGCCTCATGCTCTAGACAGATGCCTCCAGCCTTTAACTCCAGATGCAGTTGTTCTGGGCTGATATATTTCTGTTGGGACATCCCATCAACAGTCTGCTCCTCAAGAAGGAATAGGAACAGCTTCTGCATGATAACACACAACATTCAAAGTGGATTAGGATGTTTTTGCAGATATGGGTGTACACAACTGTCAGAGTGACTATGCTGTGTGAGCCACTGAGTCAGACTGGCCTCAGATTACATGGGCCTTGTTTGAGTGCACCTGTTTGCACAGTTAATGCAGTCAGTCGAGGTAATAATTGTGGGGGAGGGAATAATCCCTCAAGCAATCAGCCCATTCTCCCCACTACTCTGCTGTTAACAGCCCTATCCCTAACAGCTCTATAATTACATAGGCTGCGTACCTGGCCAGGGGTTTGCTTTGCGCACCCGCGGCCAATAGCTTTCATGTTGCTCTGCCTCCAAGTGTATGCTGTGGTGTGGAGGAGGGACAAACACCAGTACACGTCCAGGTGGGGAACAGAGCGACTCTATCTGAGAGGAGCTGCATGTCTGAGGTTGATTACAGGGCTGGGCGGACTGGACAGCATGTTCACTGCTGGGCACTTTAATGAGATTAGGGCCATGCTAATCTATGAAAAGGGAAAAGCACCCTCTCTTTTTCTAACTGGCTCACTTCCCTCGTCTCAATGCACAAGGGTTGAGTGGCTGACATAAAAAGCTGATTTACAAAGCATGCTTTGGAATTGCACTTCAAAGTTGCCACCAAGGTTTGTTTTCTGTAATATTTATCCCAGATACAAAAGACAATATAGTTTTATGTATTACATACTGAATTTAGGGTATTACCTTTGCCTTGAAAAGCTTCACTTCCAGAGAGCGAAAGTCTATGCTGTTGATTAAGGAGCGCATAAAGTCACTGAAGAAGAAACAAAAATAACAATGTAAAAACAAAAAACAAAGCCTTGTACTCCCCTTCAACATATTAAAACATGCTGTGTCATTCTAATGAAAGAGACTAATGAGAACATAGTGTGTTTTTGGCGGGTTTACCCAATCCAGCAGTATGATGGTAAAGTGTTCTGAGTCTATTGTGGTTGCTCACAGTGGCAAAACAATGCACGGGTACACAGACATATCCCGCCATAGTAACGGATAAAACTGCATGGATTTTGGGGAGTGGGGATGAGGAAGCAGGGTGGGAGACGTTCGTTAGGGGAGGAGGGTGGGGAAAAACAACCAGTGCACACTCTAGGGTTACTGGGATGTCCACCCACAAACCAATGAAACTAGGTCCACTTAGATAATTAGACCAGGACACAGCTCTCTCGTCCAGCGTGTGGCATAGTCTCAGCTCCGCCGTTCCTTCTATAACGAGCACCCAGTGTTAATGAGCCCCTCCTCACAGTGGGCTGAATGACCTGTAACTGCAAAGAATGGACAAGCGCTAGGCCATTGAATGCAGTCTACGCCTGAATGGCCCTGTGCTGAGATTGGCCCTTGTCTCCCAACCATAATGTGGGCAGGGGCTTGATGGAGACGAAAAAAGACAGAGCAGCTAATGATTATTAATCGCACTTGGTTTGCAGTCCAAATGCTGGTGTACTAAGAACAGTGGCATGATAATAGTTAGCATAAACAAAGGCTAGAGTCTGGTGACGGACACTGAGGAGGATAATAGCAGCCTAACCCATTTTCTTTTGTCAGAAGTCCTGTGGCATCCTGCTGAGGCTAAAACAGCCAACTTCTTGCTTACGTAATGCCAGAAATTTTGGCGGTCTTGAGAATGGGAGCCAGAAACAGACAACACATTGAACATTTACTGATTGGACTGTGGTGTGAGACCAACAAGTGAGATGCCCACTGGAGGAGTGCTGTGAGCTAGACCTTCTGGGAGGCATGGATGGGCCAAATCAAGGATTAAAAAAGACATAGTAGTAATATAAAAGAGAAGTGTTATAGTCAGGGACTATAGGCTACCATTGTGAGCTTAAAACACAAGGAATATAAAATAAATCTGGCCTTTCAAAGTATTACATTATCAGAAAGACTGATTGCGTAACTACTATTACTGCTAATTTTTAATCTTGGATTAGAGACAACAGGATTTACTGAAACAGGTAATAGGATCATTGGAGTTTAAGATGTGATGGAAGGATGCTATTGTCTTGAAAAAAAGAAGGCATGATGAATGGTACTTTTTCTAGACTCCATGTGAATTATAAAACTAACTTTTGTGAAAGAACTTTAATATGAACATTCATTATCATTACTATAATTGGCTCTATACAGAACAGACACCATGACTGTTCAGCCCCACTCAGTCTAAAGCATAACACAAAAGAGTGGTCGTAAATCTGAGGACCCATGACCCAGCTCTGCACTGGCTGCTGGCTGAGAGGGAGCTCTCACTTTGGGGGCCAGGGCAATGAGAGTGGGCCTTGACCCACACAGACCTCCAGAGTGTGTGCAGAACCATAAACCCTCAGGCATGAAACCGCTCTGTGTGTGGGAATCCGTAGCTTATGGGTGACCATACACTGACACTGTGATAAAGGCCACAGACAACCAGAGCGGCACTCTGCATGAGTAATGAGTAGGAAGGTAAATTCATTAACAGTTAAATATTCTGTTGATCACTCACTCCATAGTAGCTATCTTTTGGGCCAGACTGGCTATAACTGCAAACAGCCTGAGGTCCACAAGCCCATCAGTGACCCTGAAGTCCACCATCTCCAGAATCTGAAACACAGGCAACTTTTCATATTCATGTGACATTTGAACATTTTCAAAACAATGTGCATAAAGAGCTAACCCTGCAGACATAGATCTCTTCCTCTTCAGACAGCAGCTCAGGGGGGATAATGCTTTTCAATGCACACAGAACCTGAAGACAAGAAATATATCCATCCCCATCACTGTCCTCCTAAAACATGCATGGAACATGATATTAAGTGAGAGGCAGAATCACAAGGAATCTGAATAGGCAAATATACAATGTGAAATACAAAACAGAACTGTAAATACTCACTTCTTCAAAAACTCTTTTGTACTCAGCCAGCTTCTCCTGACTAAAAATGCAATATTTTGCCAAAAAGTCAACTGTTCAGAAAAATAAAACAATGAATAACTTTTATATTTTATATAGAACCAACTAAATGTTGTGTTTCTCATTTCACTCACTTGGTCAGATTATTGTCTTTGCTAAAACTAGATAAGGAAGGTAATAGCTCAAAATAGGTGGACGAGTGGTGTGTGCGAATTTAGATATATAGAAAAGAGATGTATTTTCATGACACAAATGAATTTGGTGAAATATTTAATGCCTAAACACTAAGCACAAAGTTAAGTACTCCCATGAATATTTCATTAGGCAAATTTGGAAAGGCTGAACTATGAAGGGGGGGTTGGGAAGCAATGGGGGCTTTTAAGCTGCTGCCACTTCAATCTAGAAAATGAGAATGAGTCTACTGAATAATAAGAGCATTCATTTGGCATGGAGAAGAAAGAAGAGCAACAGAGTTTATATCAGGCTGCACCCGTAGCTCTGGACCTCTGGGGTTTCTCTGCAATAGCAGGGGGCTGTTCGGATCTGCCATTTATCAGCTTATGCCTAATCAAAACCAGCCATTCTGTGGCCTCATCCTTTCACATGCAAAATATTACATTGAAATCTAGTCAACTTTACTTGTTAAAGCTTGATTGATCAAAAACATGAGATGGCTTTGCACATCTGTTTGCAAATTTCTACACAAGCTATAGCATCAAGAGTTACCATTCTCTTCTTGGACAGGGATTTAGGCCTATTCTTTGAACATTTACATTTATCCAACATGGATCAGCACACTGCTAAAGTGAAACATGAGGCAGCGTAGGGTGAATGAAAGCACAAGACAGAAAGCTGAGGATCAGGGATAGCCACCTGCAGCAGAGCAGCTGACTGCATGTTCAATAACTATTTAAAAATATAACAAGATATGCAGTCTATATGTCATTAAATGCACAAAAGAGATTCAAGATTGATTTGGCCAAATCATGTGTTTCTGAAGACAGAGTGTAAGCATCCAAATATTCCAGTGCTACTCTTTAAATTATATTTTAGATAATTCACTAACATAAACATTCAATAAATTGTTGATGAAAAACAGATCAAAATTGGATTCTGGTATTTTCAGACACAGTGGTAGGGGAGGCCATGGGTCTATGGCTGTAGGGTGCACCACGTCCACTGGACAATAGGTGCAGTGGAGTGCGAGATTGAGGGAGGAAGCAAAGGCGGGCAGAGCTGAGGGACAAAGCAGGCAGTAAAGCCTCCTGCCTGATAGTCTTATCTGATTCCACTCCAGCGCTTGATGGCTTTTTTCACCACGCCTTTAAAGCGCACAGGTTGGGCCTTTAGTGTGAATCCTAGCAGAAAATGTTAATCAAGACCGGGCCTGTGTGGAGAAAGGCGAGAGTCATTCTACTCAGGCCATAATCTGTAATGAGACCAAGGCGATTCAGTTGCAATTGAGAGAGGAAGAATAGGAGCATGATGATGATGAGCAGGGAGGTTCACTCTTTCACTAGCGTTTGTTTTTCAGTTTTGTTCCTTTTCTTTTGCAGAGTCAAGGCTTGGGCACTGGTGGCAGGCTGCAAACAGCCAGGTCACAACTCATTTAACACACACTTGGATGCCATTTTCCATGTCTGCAGCTGACAGATGAAAAACACACCCAGTGCTCCTCTGACAAATATTGTTACTCGCCTGTGTAAGATTTATACCCTGAGCGCAGACAGTGAGTCTTCATGTCAAAAGTTGACCTTCACAAGTATGACAACATACATTACAAAACAATAAAATGAGTGAACAAGACTGAATAAAGATATAAAACTGTAATGTAAATGTAAAAGTTGAATACCTAATATTATATGAAAGTGTTACAAATTAACAACAAATAAACACAAAAACATAAGTGATTAGTAAAAATGGAATGTTGCTAGGACCTGCCCACACAGAGATCTATTGTTAAAGTTTTGCTGCTTAATTAAAGACTTTTTTGTTTCAGCTCATCCCAAAACTGGCCACTGTCCCATAAATCCTTAAACAAAGGTCATACTGAACAGTACAGAGTAGGTGACCCCTTTTTAAAACCACAAGAATGGCTTTGCAACATGGCCCATATATACAGATCCAAAATATGTGACAGGATTTAGAGCAAACAGCTATTCCTCCCCCACACAGGGGTAATCTGTAACTTGGTGTATGATGTATATGCCTTTGTAACTAGAATGTCCATAAACAGCACCAGATTTAAATAAGTGGAAAAATAAAAAAACAAAAAAACTGATCAACACTTGACACTAGAAGGAGAAACAGTGCTCAGTTTGAAGTATTCAACATAACAAGTACAAAGGAATTTAACACAAATTAAATCTGAACTGAATTGGAATCTATTTAATATCTAATCTAATCTATTTAATCTATTTTTTTAATTGAACGTAAATCAAACAGAGACAAAAATAAGGGTTACTTCTGCTTTTTTGTAGTAGTACCTTAATAGTGTCCTATAGTTATATATGAAAAGCTGCAGTTAGTTGTCTGAGGATGCACATAGCGTCCACAATACAGTGCCTTTATGTAAAGTGTGTTTGCTCAGCCTTTGGTGTAAAATCATTCTATGTGTTTACAATCAGTCCACAATGGTTGGGCAAACAAACAGCTCACCTATTGATGCACGGCAGTGTGCCCACTGTATTCAGGGGAGGAAAAAGAGCGAGTACAAGGGAGTGAGCAAAGTAAATCTGTCAAAGAGTCTATTATACAATGTACACACAGAGCACTGCCTCCACAATGGCCTTATTAATGGCACCATGTCAAGGACCGGAGGGCAATAATAGCAGATGATTTTGCTTTGTGAGGTTATCTCTGGAGATCTAGTGCAGCACACAGCAGATGATTTGGAGTTTAGAGCTTGTTTGGGTGTGTTTGTGGCACGCTCAGAGAGCGTGTGTTGTGGTTTGTGGCGTGCACTCAGAGGCAGGAGGGAGGCCGCTGCGTGTGTCTTTGTTTGTTTTTTTTACCACGGCTCAACCCACCCCTGCTGCTGCTGAACATGCACCCCCAGGCACCTTTTGCAAAAGGTAAAAAGGTATAACAATAAATGTCCTTAAGAAATGGTATTAGCCCTATATGTCATAATTGTCATAAAAAATTAAACTGTTGTATGTTGCCACAAATCTAAAAGACTGTGAATTACTTAAGAATCAATAGAAAGTTAAAATAAGTACAATAAATGAGAAATATAATTTGATAGTCTTATTCAAGGGCTCTAGACCTTTGTCTAACACCTCTCATCCTTTTTATGCATACACGTTTTCTACTCAAAAGTACTATTGACTGAAAACATGGGCAGTGGCTGCTGACAGATGACAACCACAGAGAGTCACTGAGTTGAATTGCAGTACAGGAAGTGATGGAAAGCTGTGTATGGGAAGAGACTTCTCTATTTTGAGAGTCCTTTGGCCAGTGTTGGACAAAACCAATTACGACAAGTTTGTCCTTTCACTACTTAATGAGGAGTAACAAGAGGGCACATTCAAACAGGATGACCCCCGGAAAAAAAAATAAAAGTAAACAATGAGTAATGGTGAGTGTTCCACAGCACATTTTGTCAACATCGAAATAACTACACATTTAGTTTATGAGGTTGTTAGAAGATTACACACCAATCTCAAAAGTAGACACAAGTTGAATGACACTGTAAGGTACTGACTGTCCATGAATCACACCAATCCACAGTGGCTGTGTCACAGGTGAACTTTGACCCTGAAAACCTCTGGGAAAGGTCAGCTCCTTAACATAACAACCTAGGTGAGGATGGTAATTGTAGGAGCCATTACAATCTCTGAATGCTTAGAAGGAAAAACATCAGGTACTTGAGATAGACTGGGGAAAGTGTGGCCTGCTTCAGAAAACATCATTTTAAAAAAAATGTGTTGTCAATGGGGTGATAATTTCTTCAAATTAATTTCTCATACTGTAGATATAACTACAGCAATGTGTAGAGTGACCAGTCAGCATATTCTATCTTGGCATTGTTTACTAGTTTATTTGGATTAATCATTGCAAAGTCATGGTCATGTAAAATATACTTTAATGTCAGAATCTCACTATACTTACAGTCTTCAAAGTTTGAGTGACCTCTGCTGCTTGTTGACAGCTGAACTGTGTCATCTTGTAGTTTGGAAAGCATTTTGAGGACTTTTGTTTTTCTCTCCTCCCTCTTTCTGTCTTGGTCTTCTCTTCTTTCTATTATTGAGCATGTTTCTTCATCCTCTTGAGCAAACCCTAAATAATTGGACAGCTCCTCCTTAAATGGGGCCACCTCATCCTCCAAAGATCCTGAAACAGAGGATTCAAGCCAGGGTAGTTTTAGTCTTGTGTTCTGAAATACCTCCCCCATCTCATAAAACAAACATTTCAACATTCGTATTCATAGATTTCAGCACAATCAGGTCTAATTCTCTTTCATTGTTCTGCTAAATGCTCATTTCAGTGCAGTCTATTTACATACTCTCTCCCTTCCTAAAGCCTAAACATTTTGTCATAGGCCAAGCAATTTAGTATTTTATTATCTTTAAAACAAAGTGCACAAAACACTTCATGTGAGAGACAATGAACAACTCAGATCAAGGAAGGAAAGGATTGTTTGCTTCACCTTTCATTATGTTTTTCGATACCCTTTTATTATAGCTTTCTCCACAGAGACAACCAGGTCAGACTGATCAGATATGGGGAGTAAGAATGCATGTTGTTTGAGGTATTTTAAAACATTACAAAAAAACAAAAGACAAATAATTGAATCAATGGAAGATGGATAACTTAATGCCATGCTGTGCAACAATCCAGGGAAAGCAATAACATCTCCACGAAGACAAGCAGATAACTGACCCAACACAAGAAAAGCTACATAGTGCACTTTTAAAAGATTGTATAAGACTGTGGAAGTACTATGGGGAAAAGCTATTGGGCAGTGACAATGCAATTCTAAATGTGTTGACATGTGTTCATTTATTTTGTTAGGTGCGTGTAAAATGGTCAGCAGCATAGATTGATGGAGCAATGTCTCATTTGACAGGCTGTCTTCCAGCACACTGCACTCAAACACACTGGGCCATGGAGAGTCCAGTCTGAATGTCAACAAAATAAAATAATTTATCTTGATAATCTATCTTTCTTTTCAGCAGCATATTAATCATGTGTTTGGTTTTTGATATGCAACACATATAACAACACAAGTATCAAGTGATCTTTTATATATTCCAACCATTATAAGAATGGTGTGGTCACAGATAATCATCAGATACTCAGATATTCATTGAAAATGTGCTGATGATTTAATGTGTAAAAACGATTAATAGTATTGTAATTTTTATTACATAGTTATTATATAGTATTTCTCACATTCCGCCATATGGATAATTTGTTAATCATCACAGTATCAAGCTGCAATTTAAGAACTCTATTTTGGGAAGGGCATGAACCACTGCTAAATATATATGCAAATTAAAGATCCAAAGCAGAAAGTAAGTAAGTATTTGAATCATTTGAATCGCTTTCACACAAGAAGTGTGAAAGCGATTCAGAAGATTCAAATTCAAATGATCAATCATGAAGGCAATAGAGAACACACAAATAAACTCTTTATTAACTTGTAAAATATGCATAACCATGTGGAAGACTGCTAAAAGACTGGTACCAGAAAACATTAATTACTTATGTTGTAGAAGAAAGGGCAATTTCCGTGTGCCGTTTCCCCGCACCTCACTTAGAGGTTCTACAGTGGCTGGTATTAGGTTGTGGAATGGTCTACACAAGGACATAAAATCCTGTAGCCCGATTGTTCAGTTGGAAAAAAAAAAAAGTGGAACAAATTATTTGAGAGATACAAAAGAATTGAGGAACATTAATGGAAAAAATCATATGTGGTGTTGTATAGAAGGATATGTATTATGGGTTTTTGTTTTTGACTGATTAGTGACCTTATGTTATGAATGATGGCTGACCATCTCAATGATTAGTTATCTTCCAGTTTGTTAAAGAAGACATGGTCATCTTCTTCCTCCTATTCACCCATGTGTTAGCTTACATGTTTTTTCCTTAAAATACATTACTAAAATTGGATAGCTAAATTAAGATAAATTAAATTAAATGTTCAATGAATACTGGTCACTTCATGCTGGAAAGTTGGTTTCCATACCGACCTGAGTGTCTGAACACAACTGATAGCTGGATTTAGCTGTGAGAGGCCAAGTAAAATCTCTACATCAATTTACAAAGAGAAGAGAAACAGAATCAGTCCAAACACAGAATGGTCTTCAGCATACAGGGCACCAGGTTGAAACAAGAAGGTTGGACTTATCATGTTTTTTTGTGTATTTGAGAAAGGGATGAGCATCGGCAACACAATAAAAGCGCCAGGCCTATTCACAGATGCCACCCAGAGCTTTTACTTCTCTATCTCCCCAAAGAATAGAGGAATCAAGCAGGCTGCATAAAAGGGAAAATCCTCACCAAATCATTATTCATGGGCAAGGGATTTCCCATTCAGAGTCCCTTTATCGAAGGCTCTCTTGACACGTCATCCCAGCCTTGACAAGTGCCAATCAAAGAGCTTGAGTTCAGTTTTTTTAGGGGCAACTTGGATAAACTGTGGAGATTTGATGGATTTGGGAGACAATGGCTGGTGCAGCACTGCAAATGGCTTAGAGACAATAGTGGCATGGCTACTCTGACAGTGTGTGGTCCTCTGGGGGCAAACGAACTTTGCGCACTACATGGTTAATCTCTGCTAGCAACATCCCTGTGTTTCTCTGGTATAATCTCTGCTGTAGCTTCCTCTGTCCAGCTAAACAATCCACAAGGGTCAATTCAGATTAGCGCCCTTTGTAGCCCATCAGAATTATATTCATTTCTATACCAAAAACTTCAGTAACAGCTGAATGCTAAATACTATATAACAAATTATAGTGGAGTAGAGGGGGATATTCTACCAATGCATTCTTGATGAGGAAAGCAAGACAAAGGTTTTCTTCATGAAGAAGTGTAGTTCTTATAATTGTTTGTGGAAATATACTTTTTTTTTACATGTACATATTAATTTTGTATATTTATTTGGAAATATCTTGAAAATGTCCAAGTAAACCATCTCTTATCTGTTTTGACCCTTACAAAATACAAACATTATTATACTACTATCACCACATAATTACCCTTTAGTTCCAGTCCTATAAACTAAAAAGAGAAATTTTGTAAAACTACTAAATTATGATATAGGAATGGACATCTCAGTCATTGCAAAAGCTGCTGTGGTCACAGCTCATCTTGGGGATGAAGTTTTACAGAGTCATAATGGGGTCATTTCATCCATTATGAGGAGTCACTGTGAAGGTCAGACCCCTCACACCTCAGGAGGAACTAAATCTCACCTTTTCACACAAAGACATGCCACACACTGGGCGTCTTTCAGAGCTAAGGACTGCGGGTTTGACCGCCTCTGCCCCGGTCATGACCTCCCACCTACTCCTCCCCCAGAGTGACCATGCCTTTGGCCACCAAAAGGTCAAAGCACACCCCATCAGCGGGACAATCTTCTGATATCTTCTTTAGGGTGTAGACTTAGCAACTCAAACAGAGTTGTAAAACAGTGGCAGTAAGCTTGTATCAAATGTTCAGATGTGCTAAGCACAACATAATGGCATTAAAAACAATAAAGAGGTATTGCCCAGCAAACTTTTGTAGATTTTAAATTGAGTCATGGTTCCCTGTGGGTGAAGCTCAGAATGGTTTATATATAGCAGGGAATGATTTATAGCAGGAATTGAGAATTAGGTGGATTAAAAACTCAAGTGTTTAAAATGCCCGAGGTTTGCGCAGAGACATATCATTTTTTTATTTTCAAGTGATTGATGATATTAAAACTACCTGTAGGAATACTGCTGGGAATGGACCATTAGCCTTATAGCACTATGAATGACAGTGGACAAATGAGCCACTAGTGACAGATGTGGTCAAATGAAGGTGGGAGGAAATGCTATTTGCTTAGAAGTGATTTTACAAGTCTGTATAGTGACAGTACTTTGCTCTTCAGTGCCAGTTTTCCAGTGGTTTGTACTGTAAACGGCACCTAAAGCATCACTCATGAATGTACACAAGCGGCCACACAGGTAAAGATGATACGGCAAACCAGCTGGCCCAAGCAAGGATTAGTGGGCTTAGGTGTACCGGAGGTAAGAGAACGCCAAACACTATGCTGACAGTGGAGAGACAATGACTCCTAATAAAGCAGAAAAAGTGGGCTTTTATAGGATCAGAGTGTAATGACAAAGAGGGACCCTTGCACTGATTAAGTATTGTTTTAAGTTCCTTTAAGTTGGCACAAAGTGTACCAAGCACTTAACCGGGGGCGGATATTCAGGGGCATTAAAATCTGCATACACATCATGGAGCCCTGCCTCTCTATGGGGCAACAATCAAACCCCTGTAATGAATATGAACAGTTTAAAGTTAAAATATTAACAAAATAGGGTTAAGATTAGTGTGTGTGTGTGTGTGTGTGTGTGTGTGTGTGTGTGTGTGTGTGTGTGTGTGTGTGTGTGTGTGTGCGCGCGCACGCGTGCGTGTGTGTGTGTTCCATACCTAGACTGGAGATGCATTGTGAGTCATTGGATTTAAATATGCTGTATGATGGGTCAATGATCCATGAACAGGATGATCCAGAACACTGTTCCATGTCATACTAGAAAACAGATAAGTAAAAAAAAAAAAGGTAATCTTAAAAAAAATATACTACACATTTTACAATAAATCTGAGGTGTGTTGGACTGATGTGTTGCTTCATTGAGAAGTGTTATGTAAATGGGTGCATGACTCCTGCTCTGAGCACTCCAGCTCTTCATTGTGGCTTGGGATAATTGCAGGGGGGCTTATGGGGCTCATTCATGCTTTTTGCATTTTACAACACACACACATGCACACATACTCTCTCTCTTTCTTTCTCTCCCTCTCTCTCTCTCTCTCTCTCTCTCTGATTTGTCATAAAAGGGGAGATTAATTGTAGATCATTTAGAGCACCTGCATCCATTCCACTGCAGCCCAGCATGCACATGCCCTGTTTACCCCCTGACCCCTCATCCACCAGCCCCTGTCTGATCCCAGTTTTGGAGATACTAAAAAAGAATCCCACTGTGAGGGGCATTTATCCCCTTATGACTGTGAGCTGTGCTACCGTACAGTCCTGCCCCCCTTCGTCTGGAGCCTATGACTGATTAACCACACACCTGCTGCACGCCGCGTGCCCTCTGTTATATTGTGCCTCAATTGTCAACAACAATTTGCTCGGACAAACTGGAACAACAGTTATAAATGCATGTTGGCTCAAGTTTGTAAATGGGGTCTTTTGTACAGGAGGGAGGCTGTCTGTGCCAGGTCTGGAGTTATTGTCCAATAGTTGAACACTTAAAGGTCTAATGTTTGCTTACAACAGACAAGGGGGAGGCAAAACAACTTCACAAGAGTTAGCGGCACTTACCAGTTTGTTTTGATGGGCTTTCCCCGTGGAGCCACACTTTTCAGAGATGTTGCCAGCTGTGAGGGGCCTCCAAACACCTGACAAGCCACACAGAACATAGCTTAAAGCAAAAGACAGAGGAAGCAATTGTGTGCACGCAAAAGTCCATGCAGGCAGCATGGTTCTTGTTGTGTACATAAATGTCAGCCCATGCCACTTATTTTCATGTGCTCATTGTGTTTGGCTCAGTGTGCTCAGATGTGACTAATGTTGTGTATTAGGTCCAATTATGCCTCCTAATCTCAAAGCAAATAGTGTCAAAAATGGACCAATAAACTCCAGTGGAGCACCTGTCTACAGAAGCGTGCCAGGTGCAAACATTGTTCTGGAAACACTGAAAGCGGCAATACACATTTCAGCAAGAAATAAGTAAAAAACACTAAACTGACAAACAGAATCTCCTCTTTTATCATTACCAGGACATGTGGTAATTCTTGAAAAATTAGTAATTGCATGTATATTTTCAATTTTCAACATTGTTTATGCTGCTCTCAAAGCAAATATATACATAAGCCTGTAGAGGGCATGTAAATTCAGTTGCTATTGGGTATGAATAAATTATTTTCTTCCATACTCTCCTGGTTTCCTCTCCCTTATTTTATTTGTCTTGCATCTAGCGCTTACTTCTAAGACTTTAGCTATCAGTGCTGGACTTTCCCAGGTTAATGATATACTCTGCCAGTTTAATCTTTGCTAAAATAAGGCATTATGATGTCCTTATAAACTTGGTAGTCTGAGCTGCCACACCTTTGGGGGAACTTTGTTGTTATGTCATGGTATAGCCGTGAGTGATGTAGACAGAAGTAGAGGGTTTATGGATCACACAAGGGTGCAGAAGAGCACTGTAAATTGGTCAAGTATCATGTGTGCTGCTTGCCGACGTGTGCACACCTGCTCATGCGACGGTTGTTGCTTATCAAATGATCTGTTTCAAACTGTCAGAAGGATTTGACAGAGCAGGAGATTCCCTCTGAGATTTCCTATCAGTGATATAGAATACATCTACGATCAAATGACAACAACCTCAGCCTTTTGGATTGTGATCAATATGTAACTAAAGCAATTGCACTGTACTACAAAATACACTGCTTTCAACCTATTGCCATAATTAACACATTTTAGGTGATCTTCTTTTAATTATGCGTCAAAATAGTAATAGCAACAAACGTCTTCGCAACATATTAGAATCTTGTTCAAAGCTATCACAAAAAAGGAAAACAAATTCTCATGTATTATTAGTTTGCTTTCTTAGTCTGCACTAAACCGATTCTTGTGCCTCTTTTCAGTGCTTACAAAGCATTCATTTAATAGTTTTATTATTACCATTATTGATCTCCAGATCAGGGTTGTTGTCCATAGATATCAGGTCTTCATCCAAACTGAAAGGACTTGCAGCATCAGTCTCTTGGCGGTTCAGTAGAAGTAACTGGACACGAGACATGGAGCCCAGATGTCCAGAGTCACAGCCCACAGTGAGTGCTGCCAGGCCAGGAGATAGAGCCTCTGGACAAAAAGCTAACAAAAAATATGATGTTAACATCTTCATGACAAAAACAGCTAAAAAATCCCCCCAAAAAATCTGAAAAATTCACATTTTTTAAAGGTCTCTCTTTTTGCTCTTTTTCGGATTTATTGTATTATCTTAATTTTCCTTAACAACCATCGCTTTCTGTTTATGGTGAATCTATAGGTACTTTGATAAGGGTCCTAATATAGTTCACTGGTATACATAGACCCCCTAAGGCTCCAAAGTTCTCCTTGTCACACCCAATTAAAAACGGATCAGTGACGGGGTGGCTCAGTGCCTATGCAAATCCAGAGCCAACACTGCTGGGTGTGAGCGACTGTTCCCCTCTGAGGGGATTTCATTCAGTTTTCCACTGATAGTCCATCACACATGTTTTCAGGAAAATGTACAAGTGATACAGGGGAGCATATACTGATATCAGTAAGATAATCTCGTAGAGAGGAAGTTGAATTGTTGTCTTAGAGGATAAATGAGTCTTTGTATGGAAATCCCTGGGATGACTGTGAGGTTAGAAGAATGCAACAGGACCCACTTTCTGTTAGCCAGGTATTACTCTGCCATTAGCTAAAAGTATCCCCAGCACTATATGACACTTGGCTAACATAGGCATAGCGAACTATTGACTAATCTGTGATTAAAACCTTAGAAACCTTCTTAGCATCCACTCACAGATCTGACAGCTACCTCAGGACCACACACATCTTTATATAATTGTGAGTGTGACACCGTTCTGAGTTAGTCTTCCAAAATTAAGTTTGTACCATTTCCTGTTTTCCATCATCTTCAGAGTCATTTAAATAGTTTAATGTTATACTGAGATCAAATTCAATCAGATCTTGGAGTAAATCCTGAGTTGTTTTCATCCTATTGGTTGCTATAGCAGTGTTTCGACTACAACCTCTGGGCAAAGGTCAGCCGGGTGATATGCAGACAGAGGTCAATCTAGCAGGTTAAACACCTTGTTGGGGATTAGTGGGCAGTGAGGGAGGTGGCTCATGTCTCCCTGTGGCTTCCTCCAACACCTCAGGACACACACTATCTGACCCAGGCGCACACCCACAACACATTTATTCAGCCTTTGTTGGCCAACATCAGCAGAAACAATGAGCCAGCCGTGAGTGTTCCACTAAGCCTTAGGTCTATAGCAGGCACAAGTCACACTGAGAGAAATACAACACACAATTATAAACAGACATATGCAATAGAACAATGAATATATATATTAAAAAAAAAATCTTCTTTTTTTTCCTCTTTACCTTTGGTAATAAAATTGCACAATAAAACACTTAGGTTAACTACCTATATTTTTAGAAGCACAATGTGAAGACTTGGAGGCCTGGCCCATGGATGAACAGGAGGCTGACAAAGGGGCAATAGCATCCAGTTCATCAAAAACCTGTGACTGACTACAGCTCAGTTCAGAGGCGCAAGAGGCTGCAGTGTTGCTCCGACCTACAAAGAAAAGAGTTTAAGTACAACATCAGATAAGACAAAAATGTAAATGCAAGTATGCATTTTTTTTTATTACACAGAAAATCTTAAGAGATATTTCTGATACAAAATACATTTTTAGCAGTTGTCCTGTGATGCATTTTGGAAGTAGTAGCTTATTTGTAAGAACATGACATTACACTGTTTTCTCCTAGCAATATTAATTGTAGATCAGTAGTTGAATTAATATAATGTACTCAAGATTTTAAAGCCACATCTGTAAGCCGCCATGATAGGGCCCTCAGGTATGTCAGGTGAGGTAAATGCTCTAACCTATAATAAACAGAAATGGCTAGAGACTGCACTCATAGCTGTCAAAATTAGTGTAATGTTATCTTTCCTGAAGGCAGCAGTTTCACTTTGCAAGGTTTGGAAAACAGGGGATTAGTGAGTGACAAAATCTCTTCAAGTGTTGTGTTTTGTCATGATCCTGAAAAGAGCTTGTCAGGGCTTTTCACACATTAGAAATGCAGAGCAGAGTAGACCAAAAAAGGGATAATATATACATAGGACTAAAAAGCAGAAAGGGCAAGCACAGTTGCTTTGTCTCTGGCCACATAGACAAGAATAAATGCATGAAGCCACATTTTATGCTGTCAAGTACGAGGACAACAAATACCAATGTGTTTATGTGCACTTGAGCGCCCCTCTGCTATACTCAAAAGCACAATAGACAGACTTGACTTGACACTTCAAAGCATATGGCTGCTGTCACTCCAAGCTGAGCAGGGCTGCACTTACTCAGTTTTTCAGGGAGGTTAGGGGTGACTGTGGGAGGTCGTTGCATTTGATATGTCAGACTCAGAGAAGTACAAAACTTTCTCTGTCTGCCTATTTCCCTGGTTATATTGCCTGGAGCCAAAGGCCACAGTGGGCCAGGACACTGCCCTGCATCACAATAAAAGGCCATTCTCAGAGTCAGAGAGGCAGCAGAAAATAATTCTACAGCAAAATCTGTGAATCGGACATTAAAATATATGAATTGGGATATTTAGAGAGGAAATAATTATGTTAAAATTGTCAATATGAAAGTAATGGTGCTGTGCCTATGGGAGTCATCTTAAATCCAGCATGTGCTCCTTGTAGCAGTGCATCAAACAGTATAGATGTCTGTGATAGTCAGGAGAAAATCTCTTTACAATTTACACATTGTTTGCTTTCTTTCATAAAGTTTCTGGAGGAGTCAGATGTCACTGGCCCCATCCTTTATCCACAGTCAGAATGGTAAATTAGCAGCCCAGGAAAGCCGGCGAGGTATTCTATTGTATTTCCCGGCTCAGTGTTTTGCCATCAGTGAGCGGTGGTCAGAGTAGATTTATGAGCACTGGCTGCACGTCTGCCTCTGAGCCCACAAAAAGAACAGGCATGGGGCAAACGCCTCGGAGAGACAGCACACGAGGCAGGGATCCCAAGTCCTATTGTTGGGACCCCAGGCCTTTCAACAGGGACTCAAATGGTAGCAGCTTTTCATTTTCTAAAGAAGTTTTTTCTTTTCATATTTTTTTTTTAAAGATGTCTGTGTCATTAAATTGTGGATGAGCCCTGACCGCAGAAGTACATAATATAATATTACATACATACATAATATTTAATACGGAAGCAGGTAACTATTTTGCTTTTATTGGATATTTAGCTATGTCTGGTTATGTCTGCAGAGCACTATCAACTGGAAGCGGTGATCAGCCCATATGTACATGGGTTTAATTCTTACCTTGGACGAGTGGGATGGGAGGCAGGACAGGCCACAAAGACCCTAGATGACTGAAGGAGGAAAAGGGAGTCAGATGAGATGTGTCTGCTGAGGGCAGCAGTGGACTTGGAGGACAGCAGGACTTTGCACAGATAGGGACTGTGCTGTGCCCAGAGGTGTTCTTATGACCAAGCTCAAACTGTGTTTCTTCATACAGAGACTTCAATTCAACATCTGCCTCGTCACCTTTAGATTCAAAATGAGCCACAGGTGACGTCTGGGGGAGTGAGAAGCCTTTTGTTTGACCATTGGGCTTTGAGGAGATTAGAGAATAGTTGGACAGGTTAGCTGGAGAAAAGAAAGGTAATGATGCATGGTGGGGGGCCACAGGTGTCTGCTGCACACACGAAGAATGAACTGGTGAGGAACAAATTATGCCCTCTGGACCTGTGCTCCGGGATTCAGCTGTTTAAAGTGAGAAAGGAAATTATAGGGCAGTACATTAAGCAAAACACACAATTATCACAATCAATTAAAGTTAATTATTGGTGTTTACATACATATTGCTTTCATGTTGTTGTTTTTTTATGGAAAGTGAAAGTATACCATTATTTAACACACGATTAAAGGATAACTTGTAAACATATCACTGTAATTTTGTGTGTATCAGGTGAGTGGATGAGAAAGTACCTGATGTTCTTACAGACAAGATGCTGCTTCTTCCAGGTGTCAGATCCAGACTATGGCTGAACAGGCTGGAAGGAGGACGACTTAGGTCTGAACAGTAGTTCAGAGAGAGGCTGTCAGGGGACTCTGAAGACTGTGGTTCAAGAGGACTTTGAGACAACTTCATGAGTGAGTTTCTTTTATTTATGTTAGATAGAATTTCTTCAGTCTTCTCAAACACAGCATCTTGCAGTGTAGCTGAGATGGTTTGGGGGCTTGGAGGAGCTGTTGGTGTAGCATCTTCTGCAGGTTTTTCACAATGAGAGTTAATTGTGTTATGAGGTTTTGGTTTAATCTTGGGCAGTGGTGTAGTTAAACAGAGAGATGGACCAGCATCAGATTGTTCAGGCACAGGTTTGTGATGAAAGTCACTGTACCTCTTGTTTTCCTTTAGGTCCAAATGTCCTACAGTTAAAATCACATGATTAAAATGTGTTTATCTTCTTTTTTGTATTTACAGTGACAATTTTGAAGACAGAAACAGTGCATTAAAACATAACCATTCAATCCACTACCAAAAGGTAATAGGTTAAAAAAAAGTAAAGTAGTATTTCATTCTTGTCCCACATACATTTTTTTTTTGCATGTGTCTTTATTTTCCTGAGCTCAAGTGGGCACTGGCTCCTGCTGAGTGAATGAGACACTAAACAAAAGCAGTGGGACATTGCCCACCGACACAGCTGCATGTTTCCCACCACAGACATGAGGGACGCTTCTCTAAATGTGAATCAAAAACTAACTGCTTTTTTTTTTTGTCTTGCACTCTCTCATCAGTAGAACAATGCAGGCAGTCTAAGAACAAGTAAAGATGTGTAATTATAACATAAACTAACTTACTTAACCCTTATTTAATCTGTGATTTTCATAACAATTATAGGGGAAAAGACAAACATTTCTGAATTCTTACTTTAATACTAAATGTCTTGTTGAAGTTTCATCTTGAATTTATCTGACATTTTATTTAGCTTGCTCATCTCCACAAAGAAAGAAAAGTTTAATGCCATACTGTGGAACATTCCAGGCAAAGAAATAACATCTCCATAGACACGCTGATGGCTCTAAACAAAAAAAGTTGCATAATGCACCTTTAAATAAGTTCAAGTTTGCTTGCTAAGGACAAATGGTCTAAATTTCAACTTTTAGCTTAGTATCCAACTGTTAGTTCTATCACACTAGATAATATTCCACATCAGCTCTAGCCAGACTTCTTCTTCATTTCTCTCCCTCAAACCCATATTTCTATCTTCTCTCTCTCTCTCTCTCTCTCTCTCTCTCTCTCTCTCTCTCTCTCTCTCTCTCTCTCTCTCTCTCTCTCTCTCTCTCTCTCTCTCTCTCTCTCTCTCTCTCTCTCTTTCACCACTATGAAGGGGAGAAGAGGGAGAGTGTCAAACAATCTACTCTTGTTTCCTTGGGGTCTGGGGAGAGTCAGTGAGGGCAATAAAGGGCAGATTTCACCACTGAACCTCATGCACTGGAAGTATGTGAAAGATACAATAGCTACACTTTTAATTGCCTTACAAAAGCAACTTAATTCATGATGAACAAATAATTTATTAAGAATGATGCAGGCTTAGTAACTATTAACTCTAACCCTAACTCCTGACCCTTATTTAAGTACTTACTACTTTAAGTTACTACACCTAAATCATTCTTAATACACTTTTTGTACGCTTCTTTGTTCAGTTTTTGTTCATGCTTTATTAAGGCTAATTAAGGTATTATTAGATATTCAGAAGTTGTACTGGTAGTTTTACAATATATATTTAACTGTTGGTAATAGTAGCACATTTAAAAGTAGCAATACCCTGAGTAAGTACAACTCCACCAATGCATGTCTAATTTTGCAAGTTATTGTTTTTTTTAAGGAGTAAGTTGAGGTAAGACCACCATAATAAACAGCCATAAAATCTTAGGCAGTTAATATTATGTTTGCTGATAATATAATAATGATGCATTCACAATATAGACTATTGTGCAGCCCGTGCATGCCTATGATTGTGTCTACATGAATGACCTGTGCCAAAGGAATGGTATTGGCCAGAGGGTGTGTTTTGGGGAGCAGGGCTAAGTATGACTTTGAGCAGAATGACCGCCATATGGTAGAATAATTAGTATTGAAAATGTCCACCCCCTCCCCACAATACTCACTTGTACAGAGGCCTGAGCTCTGAAAGCCATGGCCTGCTGTGAAGCTAAGGTGTGAGCTGGGAAAAATGTCTTCACATTAGTGGCGTGGTTTTGAATGGAGCGGCAGGTCTCCCCGACCCTAGGCTTTTCACTCATGCCAGAAGACCACCAGGAGGGCGGCGCTGTGGGCACTTCCTCACTAAAAAAGGATGTCCGAGAGGGCTACTTAATCATCCTCAATCACAGGGACGGATTAAGCACTAACGACAAGCTTGGTGGCCATTACCTGGACCACTTCAGTAGGGGTCAAAATGGGAGGACACACTTTTAATGAATAGAGAAGTAGACTCAAAGAAGTCATGTCCCACATCCTGACATTGTGAAAGTTTAAGGTGTTGTGAATGCAGCAGGTGGTTGTGTTAAGCCTTACCTTCAATTTGTAGGTTCTTTGGGGCAGAGGGAGACTGTGCATACGGCTTTGCTTGGCAAAAAGGTTGTGGCTGGACTTGGAGTTAAAGAAACATGGAGGTTTGAAATCGTCTGGACGGGTTTTCATGTGGGACAGAAACCGGGAACACAGCTGAGGACCCTGATGTGGGACTGAGTGGTTCTAAAGAAAACAGCACATACATGCAAAATGTTTATATTTATTTATATATTCATATATATACGTGTGTGTGTGTGTGTGTGTGTGTGTGTGTGTGTGTGTGTGTGTGTGTGTGTGTGTGTGTGTGTGTGTGTGTGTGTGTGTAGATATAGATAGATAGTTTACAAACACATTTTATTATTCTTATCAAAAGAAAGAAAAAGTAGTGTATCTTTCACTTTTAACAATTTTATTATTAAATAATTCATTACAAATTTATAGTTAAGATTAATTTTATTGATAATTTTTTAAGTGAAACAATCTGTGATGTTAAGCCATATAAGAACAGTTACTTAGAATAGTATTTGAGGCGTTTTATATTAAGCGTTTTAAAGTTTGGAATAAAAAAATAAATATTTTTTGGACAACATGCATAGACTATTGCAACAATACAGACATGAAATATGTATGATTAAAATAATAATTTTAATTAATTAATTACATGGTAATTGTAAGCAGATGACCATAACATAGTCATAATGTAAACAAAGGTCGATTTAAGCATCACTGAAGTGAGCAGAGGATTCGTTCAAATGATGCATGAAGTCACTGCTGCCCCCTTGTGCCAAAAAACAAGACTGCAATCTCAACTCAAATGACTTCAATTCTTTTTGTTTCCACATTTTCATTGTTTTTAAATGAAAATGGTAGAGATTATCTCTCAGTAACAAAACTCTACATCATATACAGTGAGGCTCTATTTAGCTGGTAAATAAAAGCACAAGGACAGTCAATATTTGAAATATGCTGTGATGGCAGCATGTCTGTGTGAGGCAGCTCAGGACAAAGACTTGGGCCAGTGACTCTTTTAGACAGTGGCCTTTAGAAAGCAAACAACAACTCTCACAGAGACAGCGGGCTTCTGTTTAACTTGGACTAAACAGCATCTCAACAGGATGAAAACAAACTGCAGCAGTTGTCCGGGACAAAGCGAGAAGGGGGAGATAGTTAGGGTGTGTGACTCACAGCAAGGATCAGTTTTATAATCCAGCACCATCTCCTTTGAGGGCCTTTTCTAAGATCTCCAGGATTTAAAGATTTGCATTCTTGTGATGTAAAGGGGAACAAGCAAGTTAGGAACAATATAAGAGGACTCAGTGACAGGTATTTCTTATGGCCCCCTCATTACATGTCAAAAGACTGCAAAAGGCTTTATGGGCTGGTGTCATCAGGCCCATGACCTTCAGTGCAGGTCTGGGCATGCACTGCAACATCCATTGCAAAACAGTCAATACAGGCACACATCTGCAATCAGATAAGTTTGAGCCTATTTGTGAGATGTCAGCCTTCTCTATCAACATCTGTAATAAGCCATAGAGAGCACAGCATAAATATTATGACATTTTTCAGTCATGGTTAAGAAACAACACAAGGTAAAATAATGTTAAAATGATTATGACAAAATAACATAATGCTATGATATATAGTGCCATGAGAGTGGCTCGACATTTAGACACAAGGGTAAAATAAGGCCAGAATTCAAGCCAACAGGATCATAAAAGCTATTACAAAAAAACAACACCAATTGCATAAAGAAGAATACAAATTGCTGGGGCAAAATAAAGTTTTCATTTTTAGGTTTGAAATTTAATACCAGTCAAAGTAGGAGTAAAATCTAAAGTAGACATTTTACAGAAGACACTGAGCAAATTTGTACTTAGTGTAGATGATATTAAGTGACTTGTGTGGGCTCCTTTGGGCGACTGCAGGCCCCCAGGAAACAGGCTGACCTCCTGGCGTCAGGCAACCCACACGCTGTTCCCAAACAGCCAGAACTGCCTAATGTCATTACTTTCCTGTTTGTGGTCAACGGCTCCCTGATTGAGATGTACAAGAAACACAGGCACATGAATATAGGAAGTCTATTAAAGTTGCAGATGGTCTGCAGAGGACAGAGGAGTTTGTGCTCCTTCACCCCCCGGCTCACCTCTGGACACACGCAATTACACACACTGATAGACACACTGATACACACACTGGTACACACACACTTACACATGTACTATCTAACAAAGGCTAAGTTAATGACAGTGACTCACAGTGAACCCTCTGACGGCCCTGAGTCCAGACACAAGTGCGTCTGTGGGCCAGTGTTTGAGGAACAGAGAATTCTTCATAGAACTGCAACTCAAGAAAGCCTGTATAGGCTCTAACAAGGTTAAACCACTGAAAAAGAGAGACTTTTTAAATCATGGAGATTTGTGTTTCTGCAGGGTGTAATTAGCTTTGTGGTAGGGGGATGAGGGGATACAGGCGAGGGGGTCGGTGAGAGGCAAAGCAGGGGACGACAACACTGGGCCACATTGTAAAGTCCAGCAGAATCAATGGAGTAAATCTGATTATCAGCTCGTGTCAGAAGCCAGGCTGAGATGCAGCTTAGCATTCAGAACAACTTTCTACTTTCAACAGTTAGACAATGATCCTGCTTTGAGCCTCACACTGCGCCAGAGGGCTTGTCAATTCTCTTCCTCAATTTCTGACATTTTGAAACAACAACAGCAGATGACACAATGACTGGAAGTATCAGGTGTTGCTAAAGTAGAAAGTTAAAAAACAACAAATTGAATTTTACATTGCTAATCTCTGATATGATGTAATTTAACCATTTCACTACATTCTAATGAGTAGGTTTATTTGGACACCTGTGCATTCTGCCCGATGCAATACCCCGATATGGCTTGTGTCCAGGGAAACATTACACAGCTGAGGCTTATAAAAAGTGCATGGGTGGGTCAACTGCCTCATGTCACTTTTCTTTGGGTCTAGACACAGATGTTGGCTTTGTATGTAATACCATGACCAAAGTTTTTATCTACATAATACCTTGGTGATGGTATCTGGAGGGAATAACATAAATAAAGATATGTGTTGACCTGGGCCTGATGAACTTACTCAAGGCAGTGGAAGATGTAAATGAGGCTGTAAAGACCAGCCGGTTCCTTTGTCCTGAGATTTACTTGTTTGTTTAAGCAGAGGCCAAGACAGGAAGCTCGCTCACCCAACTCTGTCGTAGTCATAGTAACTGCACCACTAGTCGTGGTGCATCCACTCCCAGACTCTTTTGAGTAAAAGGGTAGAGGTGGGATTTGTCAGTGTTTGGGAAAAGAAAGGGGCCGTGCGGGCACTCATTTGAATGTCCAAATTGCGTAGTTTTATCTTTCAAAACTATGTTTGTTGTATTGCAAGATGAGATAATAGAAGGTATGTTTTGCATGTGAGTTTTATGCATTGGTATCTATACATCATATTTATTCAATTTAATTTCAGCTCAATTCAATTTATATTCGTAAAGCCCAAAATCACAATAGCAGTTTAGGGCTGAACATGAGAACCGATTTAAGCAACAGAAAGTTAGAAAATCAACAATGAAAGAAAAACGGACAAATTAATCAACAGAAAACAAGCAAATGGATAACTGTCCCAGAACATCCCCCTATTTATGCCCACAAATAATCCAAAGGGAACACATAATCAATATTAATATGTACTATGTACTATATGTACTTATAAACATGGCATATAGTAACTTAAGTAAAGTTACAATACACACAAACTTTTGTTTCTTCTAATTAAGCTACTATGGCAAAACATGTGAATTAAATTCATATTAAAATGATTGTACTTACACTATGGTTATATAGACCTCGTTCCCATAAGATTGCTTTGGTGACAAAAGACACATAGCTGGGACTCTGAAAGAGAAAAACAAAAATAACTTCAGTATAAAATAAATAGCTGTTAAATCTAGATGTGCCCTGTGTTTATGGGATGTCAGACAATTAACAAAAGTCTGCATACTGTCAGCAGGTTTTTAAGTTACTACTTGAAAACAGGGGATTTCTTTTTAATTAAGTCTCTGCTCCCACACACACTGTTGTCCATCTGCTCATATTATCTGGCGATGCCCACTGCTTAACAAACTCTATTCTTTTTATCCTGTAGTTTCCTTTGGACAGTATGGTGCACTTATGGTTAGGGTGAATCAGACTGACCCTAAAGAGAAGGGCACTATGTTAACTCATCAATCATGGCGACACACCACCAGCCGATGTCTTGCAGTCAGCACAGCAGCTCATCCATCTCTCTTTGCATCATGTGGCAGCAGAAGCCCCAGAGATGGCCCACTCCAGGGAGCAAAGAGCAAACCCTCCCAGGATTCACCCTTCATTGATGGGCAGTAACCTCAGCAGAGAGTGGGTGACAAGGGGCAAGAGGAATGCACAACAAAAGTGGACAATGGTAAAAGAAGTGATTTAACATACACAACATCTCCACCAGCTTGAATAAAGGCAGGTCTGGCCCTCCTGGCACTTTATCATTATGTTAGTTGTTACATTTGACAAACAGAATTATGTCTGATTGTGCTCAATCTGCACATTTATCAAACTTTCAGATTGAATGATTTGACCCACAGGTGGGTTTGCTACAATTTTGTACATTTTAGAATGGAAAGAGAACCATTTATAGGTGCACTAATTACCTTTTCTGGTTGAGGGTCCATCACCTGCTTGTCTCTATGGATATTTTACTTTTTTACCTAGAATGTTCCACAGTATGGGATTTAAATTCTCTCTCTCCATAGAGACATATTTTTGAATACTAAAAACACCTGTTATGGAATTAATACAAGACGGATAAGGCAACATAATTAAATCTCCATATAGATAAATCCACCTTTACATATCCACACATATGTCAATTTGAATTTATTTATAGGGTGGTCAATGTCCCACCAATCAGATTGTTAGTAAGTTGTAGAATAAGAACCTAGTTCTAATGGCTAAAGCACTTGCAGGGCCTTTGATGTCATCATTTGACCTATGATTGAAAGTCATAATCTGTAGAGGGGTTGTCTAAAGTGATTGCAGCTCCTTTTTCCTTGTTCAGTAGCAGTGATGAGATTAGTGTGGTTTCTGGCAGATGGGGTTTCCACTCTGCATTTGTCCATATCGCCACCTATTAGTACAAATGCATCTTATAAGACTCCCTGTATGCTTTACTGGCAATGGCGTGGGCTCAGAGACTCCGGTGGTCAAAATCAGTCAAAATGGTCAGTCTTATCAATAATGAGAAGGTGAAACAGGCAAGCTCAAATGACCAATTTGGAGGTAATTACCAAAGTGGTGCTGGTCTTATCCCTTCTCCCACTCTCTTGGTGATTCCTGCCATCTGTCTGTCTGTCTCATGGGAAGCTCTCTTTACTCCACAATACATGCATTCATGATTATCAATTTTGTTTTCACCTAATCACACACTGCCTTTGACTCGATTCACTTTAATAGACATTTAATTAAGGTTTGATTTAGTGAACAGGCATGGAACAGAAACCCAAAGATGGACACTGCATCCTGTCAACAGCAAGAAAATGTTGGCACACGTTTTGAAACTAAACAACAACAAAGGAGTCAATACAGTCACCAAAAAAGCACACAACATGGAAAAAAAAAACAATGTGGCACAATACAAAAGATAATAAAAGACCCAGGAAAGACACAATCAAGCAAATGGCTGACAGCAAGGGTGGCCACCTCTGTGTCTTTAGTCGGGTTAGATCCAGGGGTGCACAGGGAAGCAGTCAAATTGGGGGAGAGAAAGGCTAGGGTCAGCTATAATGAGGCATGAATGTGAGCATCAGTGCAATCCTGTTTAATAGGCTTTATCTCTGGAAAAGGTTGGTGTCCTGCCTCACACCGGTGCCTGTGTGCCCACGTTGGGGTTCGGGTCAGGGGACTGCAAGGACTCTGTGACCCTGAAATGAGCTCCAGGAGTCAGTATGGGCTCCTGCTGTTTGGACAGAGCTTCCTTTATGCTTTAATCTGCAAGCACAGGGGATCAATATGGTGCTGGGGATTGTATGCAGTAGTCCACTCATTTTAGACATCTCACCAGGGGATGGCGCACCCCAACAAAAGCAAAGCTGCGCTGCCACCATCAGCCACAACAGCCACTGGGACAGTTCACACCAGTCACTAAACTACTTAACATTCATTAGTGTCAAAAGGTGGACAGATGCACCAGGTTTTATGGATCTTCTTCTTCATGTTCTCTACGGGAGATTCAGTCCAGCTTGACATGTCTTTCATTTGAGATATTAAGTCACAAAATTCAAGGAAAAACTCACCGTGTCTGTGCCTGATACAAAGGAGCACCTTGGTCGACTCAAAAACTGTTGCGGAATTCTGATAACCTGCCGTCTGGCCAATCTGCCTGGTGTCTTCCCTCTTTCAGCAGCAAACATGTCTTCTCTGTTTGGTCATTTTCATTATAAAAAACTAAAGCAAGCAAAATA